>NQVE01000148.1:627500-955000 GCA_003260385.1 Cuscuta australis
CAGTTGAAGGAAGCTGCGAATTGAGCAAAAATTTTGGACTCGGAGTCACTGTTCACAGCGAGTTCTTCAAGTCCAGGTTTACCCATGCTTTTTGCTCGTTTTCAATCCCATTTTCTGGTATTGTGTTCGTGATTCAAGGGCCATTCAACGTCTGGTGTTGGAATCCTAATTCAAACAACTTGATTTTGGTCTCTTTGATTTGGTTGCTCGAGTTAGTGTTGACGTTCTAGTGTACCTATTTATATATATATATTTTGCTAGTGGTCTAGCCTTTATTGCTTGGGCTGGTGTTTGCTTGGTTGTTTGAGGGTAATACTAATCAAATGGGGACTGTAATGGAGCTATAAACTGATCGTGCATCATGAATTTGCTTTGTGACCATGTTCTTCATTTCTTTGCTTGCACGACTTCGTCTTGGACTGCCCAGTTTCTGTGGTTTGTTCATGAAGCTGTAATGGTATTGTTCAGAGGAATAGGACACAACCAGCTACGTGGAATGGTTTTCTCTGGCTTGAACCAGCTGGTCAGTGGTGTTTAGGCCCTGATTTTCTGTTCTCCAGGGCTGGGCAGTGGCATCACTGGGGTTGGCTAGACTACTTCATTGGAGAGCCACCCAAAGCTGCTGTTGGCAAATCATGATCTTCAGTGCTGCCATTTTCGAATAGCATACTCCATTGTGCTGTTTGTTTGCTGAACTCAGTCTTCTTGAGGGATGGGATGGCACGCATACTTCTTGAGGTTCTTTTGGTTTTTGGTGGTTTCATTTTGGTCAGTTGTACCTTGGGAAGTATGGGGCTGGAAATGCTGCTGCCATGGACTGTTGAAGTTGAGTTTGGAATCACCTGCTCTTTCCCACTAGATGCTACTGTGGTGCTGCTGTTTTTGGGGTGGTGGAGTGGATTAAACTGTCGTTTTGGGCTGTGCATTGCTGCTGGAACTGCTGCCTGGCTTGGTAAACGTTCCACTCCTCCCTCAACCTACTGCTGCCTGTTTTTGATGTTTTGTTACGAGTTGTTGAGGTTATCTAAGTATAACAAATCCAAGCATTCTGAAAGTTACTTATGGGGAATGTGATATTTCTTAAGGAACAACTAAAATATGAAAAAAAACATGCCATGTTGAGTACTTTATTCATTTTCTTGTTGATGAGTTATTACATATTGAGCTTTGCTATGCTTTCTGGGTTTTTATTAGGGTTAAATTTGATGACTAGGCTATTCAATTCTCCATTTAGTTGACTGCTTATGGATTGTAGACAACAACATTGCAGCTTAGTCTGGTTTAAAATCTATTTTTTGTTCAATTTGATATCTTTCAATTTGATTACCTCTGATACTTTGGATAGATGTGCTTGGCTTCGTGTTAGGGATACTCTGCGTACTCTTCATAAATTGGAAATCCAAATTTGGCTATTGAAGGGCAGCCCCTCATTTGAAATTTTGGCTCTTCAAATTTGGCTCTTTAAATTTTGACTCCTTATATGAAATTTTCATATATAAACACACCAATTTATAGCCCCTCGTTCATTAGCCTTAACATTTTTAAGATTTCTACATATAGAAAATTTACATTTAGTGTTTCATTTACTTTATTACCTTGGTTGTTTTCAATGGCAGATCAAGGATTCATGTATGAAGAGTGATGAATCTGCTATGGATGGTAATGGTGATGCTGCCATGCCAAAGCCAGGATGCCAAGCAACCAGCAGTGCGAAAGACTAAGAGGGGTGATGATTTTGTTCCCTCTTCCACAAAGGGAAATGGTCAAGCTTAAGTCATTGGGGAGAGTAAAACCATGGCTAAAAACCAATCTTTGTGTAATTGGCACTCTTACCCTTAAGATTTGGTCTTTATTCTTTGATTTGAGTAATTTTAGAATATGGAGTTTCATTCTTTGCGTTTTGTTTGTTTTCTACTTTGGATTGAAGCAAGCCAATGTACTCTTAGTTTTGTTTTTAATAAATTTTGTGTACTCTTATTTTCATCTCGCCATCTTCTTATTGTTTTTTGGTTTTATGATGTGAAATTGATTGATTGTATGAGTTTCTAATTCCCTTTGTGTGTAGCGGGACAGTACCCTGTCCATGTACTTTTTCTTTCATTTCAGTAGAAGTGTTTATTTTTTAATGTCAATATAATTGTTTGAAACAATGTTTATTTGATTGTTGTACGTATATTATCCGAAAGTATGAAAGTAAAGTTAGAGAGCGTATCCATTTTCATTGTAAAAAATATTACCGTTACTCTGAAGTTTTAAAATAGTTCTAGGCTTAAGAGCTAGACTACTGTTTAGAACGAGTATTCTTAACTTTTAAAATTGTTTTAGGCTTAATACGCACAATTCTCTTAAAAACAATTTTCTTTACTTATTATAGATAACCGTGAAAAAAAACGGTGTGACACACACAACTAGTAATACATTACGGTTTCTCAAAACTTTAAAAATAGTTCTAGGCTTAATAGTCTAAATACTGTTTAAAAAGGCTATTCTGAATTTATTATAGACAACTTGTAATAGATTACGGTTTCTATGAATTTTAAAAATAGTTCTATGCTATATAAATATTCTACTGTTACAAGGGAGTTTTATTTTCTTATAATAAACAACTATGCAAAACAAAACCATATGAAACATACAACTTACAATAGACTACTATTTCTTATAAGTTTAAAAACAGTTCTAAACTGAAAAACCAGACTACTGTTTAGAAATAGTAGTCTTAACTAATTTTTGACAACTATGGCAACAAAAACTGTATTTTTAGATGAAACTGACTACTAATAAAAGATACCGTTTCTCACAACTTTAAAAATAGATCTACCCTTACTTCATAGACTAAGATTACAAAAGAATCTTCTATTCCCATTAGAAACAATAGTGGCAAAAAACCATATGAAAGAGACAACTAGCGATAGATAACTGTGTCTAATAAGTTTAAAAACAGTTCTATACTAGAACACCAGACTACTTTCAATAGAGTATTCTTAACTTGTTATTGACAACTGTTGTAACAAAAGCTGTATTTTGAACGGACACAGACAACTAGTGATAGATTACCATTTCTCAAAACTTTATAAACAGTTTTAAAGAAGAATAGCTAGACTACCGTTCTATTGCCAAGAAAAACTTACAGTAGTATGTTTTTTTCCCACTACTGTGTTTCCATTAACAGTAGTTAATCAATAGTCGTCTGATACTGTTTTTGGCGTAGTAACCCATAACACAGAGGAGGCGACACCTGAGCAAAACCGGAGGGATTTCGTGAAGAAGGAAGTGGACATGGTTCAAGCCGCGGGGCATGTCAAGGAGATAAAATACCCCACCTAGCTGGCCAACGTCGTGCTGGCGCCGAAGGGGCAGACGTTCAGGATGTGTGTGGATTACACTAACCTGAACCGAGCTTGTCCTATGGACCCCTTCCCCTTGCCCAACATCAATTAGATGATCGACGAAACGGCCGGGTGCGAGGTAATGTCTTTCATGGATGCGTTTAGAGGGTATCATCAGGTGTTCATGCACGAGGAGGATGCTGAGAAGACGACGTTCCTCACCCCAAAGGGGGTGTATTGCTATTTGGTGATGGCTTTCGGATTGAAGAACAGCGGAGCCACATACACAAGGATGGTGAGCCGAGTTTTACACTCGGTCTTGGGGAAGATGATGGCAGCATACGTGGATGGTATGATCGTCAAGAGCAAGCAGTCCTCCGACCATGCGGAGGACCTTTCCTAGGTTTTTCCCATTATGCGCAAGTTCAATTTATGCCTTAACCCCAAAAAATGTACATTTGGTGTAGAAGGTGGCAAATTCCTAGGCTATCTCGTTCGCCGACGATGTATTGAGCCCAACCCGGAGAAGGTCAAGGCGATCCTGGATATGGAGGCCCCCCGCTCCATAAAGGAAGTACAGCAATTGACGGGAAATTGAAGAAGGTCCCCTTCTTTGGTACGTTGAAGAAGGTCCCGAATTTCCAGTGGACGCCTGAATGCCAAACGGAGTTCGAAGAATTGAAGAAGTATTTACAAACCCCGCAGGTGTTGGCGATGCCGGTCAAGGGCGAGAAGCTGTACCTCTATTTGGGTGTCAGCCCTGGGGCTATAAGCTCTGTCTTGTTACGAGAGGAGGGGGACACTCAACGCCCCATCTATTATGTCAGCAGAACCTTGAGCGATGCCAAGCTCAAATACTCGGTGGTAGAGAAAACAGTCCTGGCTGTCGCCAACACGGTCAAGAAGCTGAACCATTATTTTCAAGCCCACGAAGTGGAGGTGAGGAGTCATCAGCCTTTGAGCATCATCATCTGGAATCCGACCGCCTCCAACAGGGTCATCAAGTGGTCTGTCTATCTAAGCCAATATCAGATAGAAATGAAGCCGAGGACAGTGATCAAGGCCCAGGCCTTGGCCGATTTCATGGTGGAGTGCACGACGCGAGACAACAATCCCATGCCCCTGGCCGAGCAGGGGGAGTGGTAGACCTTGTCCATTGATGGATCATCAGCCGCAAAGGCTTGTGGTGGGGGCGTAGTAATCCAATCACCTGAGGGATTCTGCTCATACCACGCAATAAAATTCCAGTTCAAGGTGTCCAACAATGAAGCAGAGTACGAAGCATTGCTGAGCGGTTTGAGGATCATCCTCAACCTAAAAGCCGAGCACGTTAGGATCAGGTGCGATTCGCGCCTGGTCGTCAGCTAGATCAAGGGTGAGTTTGACACCAAGGAAGAGCGAATGCGCTTGTACAAGGAGGCAGCCCCGGAATTGCTCAAGACCCTCAAAGGATACGAGCTGGTGCAAATCCCTAGGGCGGAGAACACCGAGGCGGACATCCTCTCCAAGCTGAGCAACGATAGCCCTGAGCACATCTCCAAGATGGCTCATCTTGAAGATTTGGGATCTCCAACCATTCATGCGCAGCTCATATCTGTTATCACTAAGGAAACCAGCGGCTGGATCACGGAGTTGATCCGATACAAAAAGGATGGGATCCTTCCCAATGGCGAGACGTCGGCCCGTTTGATCAAACAAAGGGCGCCGACATATGTCATTAACAATGGCCGACTGTACAAGAGATCGTACAACAACACACTGTTGTGATGCGTGGACGAAGCCAGAGCGGGGCAGATCATGGAAAAAGTCCACGAGGGGGTATGCGCAGCACACCAAGGTCCTTTTCCCATGGCCAGACGCATAGTCCTGCAGGGATACTTCTGGGCAACCATGGGGAAGGACTGTGCCAGACGCGCTAAGCACTGCAAAGTGTGCCAGATTTTTCAAAACATCCCTGGAAGACCAGGAACGAATTACCATCCCATCAGCTCGTCAATTCCCTTTGCTCATTGGGGGATAGACCTGATAGGTCTAATGTCGAGGTGACCTGGAAACTTCTGATGGATCATTGTGGTCATCGATTACTTCACAAAGTGGATAGAGGCCGAGCCCCTAGTGGGAGGAACCTCGGAGCAATGCTCAAAATTTGTGAGCAACAACATACTCTGCCGATATGGTGTCCCGAAGCAGATCACTACAGATAACGGGACCCAATTCGAGGCTGGAGATTTCAATGAACTTTTGCAAGATTGGAAGATAAGACACACCTACAGTTCTGTGGCTTACCCGCAAGGGAACGACCAAGTGGAAAATGCCAATCGGACGATCATGGATGGGATCAAGAAGAGACTTGAGTCCTACAAAGGAGCATGGGTGGACCAACTCCCCAACGTACTATGGACGTACCGCACCACTCCGAGGAGGGCGACGAGAGAGACACCGTTCTCCATGTGCTATGGCCTAGAGGCGAGGGCGCCCTCGGAAGTGTTCGTTCCAACCTGGAGGGAGGAAAACTATGAATCTCCGGAAAACGAAGAAACCATGACATCCAACCTTCATTTCGTTGAAGAGCGTAGGGAGCGAGCTTTCCTCAGAGCAGAGAATTACCAGAGGCAGGTCAAAGAGTATTACGACCGCACGGTCAGAGCAAGGGAATTCTGAGTAGGGGACTTGGTGCTAAGAAAGAGGGAAGCTAGTCAGCCCACAGAAGGGGGAAAGTTTGCCAAAAGCTATGAAGGACCATACAAGGTCACAACCGTGCTCAGGCCAGGCACTTACAAGCTCTCCACGCTTGAAGGTCGCGAACTCGGCAGGCATTGGAACATGCACAATCTTATTTCCTTCTACATGTAATGCATTGAGAATCGTAACCAGTCGGCCTCGGTAGCTTAAAAAAATATTTTTTAATGAAATTCTCGTTTCCATGCGAATTCAACTTTGCTTCATGCAATTTATAGTGCTGCTTAGCGACACCGGGCTCCCACGCCACGATTTGGCCTCACGCGGTCTTTCGCTTTACGCGAACAAAGTCCCTCTGTGCTCCCACACACAACATGAGAATTAGAATTGACCGTCTCGCCACTTCACAATGTCTATTGTCAAGTGTCCCTTCAGGGGGGGAGCCCATCCGCACGGTTTAACCTGGGGAATCGGCGCTCTGAACGAGACGAAGAACAAGGTCCCAATGGGCACAACTTGTTATTAGCACGGAGGGAAGCGCAAGGTCCTGCTTAGGACGGAAAACTTGCAATACTGCTTAGGATGTCTTCCACGACACTTAGTCCTGCTGAGGACACACCATTCTCCGCCCTACCGAGGGTGTGAGCGCAGCAAGACCCTTTGGGGTGCAAAAAAAGAGAGAAGAAAAGAAGAAGAAAAACAAAACATACAAGCAATTTGCTTACATAAAATACGCCAAAAGGCGACAATACATTATCATTTAAGCACGAGAATGTGCAGCACTATTTCCCGAATGGTCAAAGTACACACCCATTTTTTTTGGAAAAAGAAGAGTCTACGGAGGATGCATCATGATCAGTCCCTGGATTCGCTTTGAGGGTTGTGTTGGCAGTTTTCTTACGATGAGTACAGCAAAAGCCTTCAAGATAAGCACGCACGTTGGTACCCACCTTGCGCACCAAACTGCCATATCTCTTTGAAACCTCTGTCGTATCAGGTTCGTGACGGAGAGGGCCTTGGACAGATTATTCACTCAAGGAAGGAAGATCGGGATTAACGCATTTCCTCATCGCAGTCGGAGCGGTGGCGAAGCTGGGAAAGATAGAACTTGCCATGAGAAACAAGCATGGCGGAGTTCCCTGAATAAAAGATGTTCCCTCTTCGAGAGAAGGGGTGCCGGGACCTAACTCCATATCGCAAAAGAGCAAGTAGAGAAACGAGTGATGCATCATATTTATAATCGAAACAAGGCATTCATTACAAAGGCATTCATTGCATACAAAGTAAAACTCCATTACAAGGTATTCTCGAAAGCTACGACATTTATTACATTACACGCCCTACATACTACAGTTGCGGCACCGGCAACATTTATTACACAGCGGCACTGAGAAAGGAAAAGACCCAAGATGCTCTACCTCCCAATGGACCTCCTTTTTCCCCGGTCTAGAAATCTATTGGTAGGTACATGTACTCCGTCCTAAGGCCCCATGGACTTTAAGATGAGCAAAGCCCGGGCACCGAAGGACGTGAATGGCCCCTGTCTTGCAAACCTCCATGGGCAGATATACAGGGAAGGGGCATGGAAGGGATATCTAGGAAGAGCCGACGGACTCTTCCGGGTGATGGTCACCCACAGGGATGGCATCAGCAGCTGGCTGGGCGACCTCAACCGGAGGTGCGAGCCGTTGAGGGACCCTGTGAAGGTAATTCACGAGTCTTTGCAGACGTTCGATGCACCTTTGTAACCTCTTTGCCCGGTGCCACCAAGAGCATGTGCGCGATTCGGCATCCTCCGGCGCAGAAGGAGGGGGACGACGGACGACCTTCGATTGAGAAGACGATGGGACAGTCTCTTTGGAGTTATTGGAAGCCATGGAAATGTAAACACAATTGGCGCAGGGAAGAGATGGTTGCACAACACAAGCAGAGGGTCAATTTATAGGCCCGAAAGCGAAGGGATAAGGCAGGTGAACAGTCGCGGTGGTTGGAATGGGAACTGTTTGCAATGACACGTGGGTGAAACAGTGCGACGGTCCAGTGGTTAGGTCTGCTTACATGGGGAAGCCAAAGAGTCAGTTCCTCAAAAGGCATAATTCAAATATATTCAGATAAATAATGTCAGAAGAAAATCTATTCACTATTCACGCATGCAACAAAATAGTAGACAAATCTTGTTCATTACAATGGAAGGGCGTCTGAAGGTTGGTCTTCGCCGGCGACGTCCGCACCCATGTCCTTGCGCTCGGGCGTCCCAAAGTAGTCCGGATTTTCCCCGAGCTCATCATTCAGGATAGGGTCATGCATGTCTAGGATGTCAACCCCGGGCAGACGGAAGGATTGGTCCACCCTTCTGGCCCGACGAAGAACGAGCTGGATCCCATGATAGACACCAGTCTCGAGCCACTTCGACCCCTCCTTTCCCATCTTCACTGTGCCGACCTCGGTCTCAACCCAGCTGTCATAGTAGTCAGCGAACATTTCCATACAGGCATCTTTGAAGGTCGGGGACTGAAGGAAGTCGGAGGCAGCACATTCTTTCTCAACGACGGCCTGGGCTCTCTCAGCAACGGCTTGCCCCTTTTCGGCAAGGGCCCGATCTCGCTCAGCTTCCAGGGACCGCTACAAGGAGACAGCCACGGTGAGTTCAACATCCATCTCGGCTATTCGCCCCTCAGACTGGCACAACCGCCCCTCAAGCTCGGCCATGGAGGCCGTCAGTTGGGAGGCTGACTCCTCCGATTCTCTCAGCAAGCCTTGCAGCTGGACCACTTCCTCGGACTCCGCAACGGCTTGCATCTCAAGCTCGGTGGCCTGTTCATGCTCGGAAGCCGCCAACCTCCTTAGCCAGGACAATTCCGTCTCCACCGAAGCCAAAAAATCCACCCCCGAGGAAAACTCAGCCCCGGCCCGGCGTTCGCTGATCAGATCCAACTTCGCCGACACCTAAAAAAGCCAAGTCAATCACCTATATCAATTAAGAAAATGAAGGCACCAGGAAACTCACCTCTTTGTGGAACCCATCCACCAACCCTCGCAAGGACGACAAGATCTCGCACTCGTCTTTCAGCGCCGTTCACAGAGACGCGACCTCGGCCACGGCCTACACATTCCCGTCAGTTCTGTCAGGGAGGGCGGGGCACTTCCTGTCCTGAGGAACGGCTGGACGTTTTGCCAGCAAGCTCTGGGTCAGAACCACGTCCTGCTCGGACACGGTCTCCTCATCCTCGATTTGGATGAGTTTCCTCTTCCTTTGGTTCCGGGTCAGAACCACTTACTGGTTTGGGATGATCGCGGCAGACCCAGACGTATCTCTTGAGGGCGGCTCGCGGTGAACCTCCTCTTCTCGGCCCCGGCTCTGGGCTAGCAGTTTGGACCTCCGAACAACCTCCAACGGATGCATGTTTCCTGACAGGACAAATACATAGGTTAGGAAACTTATCATTAAAAGGGAAGAATCCTAAGGTGAAGGACTAACTCTTCATCGGTCTCAATCTCATCGCTCCCTTCCTCCTCCTTTTCCTCTGATTCCGGCTCTTCCGGCCCTGAGGCAGTCTTTTCAAGTCCATGCTTAAGACGACCCCCACGCACAGCCTCGGCCAACTCGAACTGTTGTTCAAGGGAGATAAGAATCCCCACCTACGCAAGGTTCTGCTCCATGCACACCGTGTACACGTGGGGTGGTTTGGGCCGGTAGTCTTCCAGGAGTTTCTACGCGTGTGCGAGAAGCTCTGGAGTGGGGTCGGGACGAGGATGGCGGATGAAAGTGTGACATTCAGGAAACCTAGCCCGGAAAGGATGCTGGTCCCCGGAAAAGCCCGAGATGAAGACAAACTTAGCCTTCCAGATTTTCAGGGATGCCATGGATGCCACATGCACCCCGACCTCGGCATCGGAGCTGGTCACAGAGAAGACGTGGTTGGTCGCGTGCAGTCGGCGTACGGAATATCCCTCCCCAATGAAATGAAGGGCTTCGTCGAAGTCAGTGTCTAACAAGACACAACCCGTATTCGTGATTGGACCCATTTCTAGCACGGTAACGGGTAAGGACTTCCAGGTCGGACCCTGGATGGTTTTCGATTTTTTCGATTTTTTCCCCCGTAGAGGGCGGCACCTGGGACGATGACGCCACAGTGATCGACGTACGGAGAGGCACCGCACTCAGAACCCTAGAATGGTCGATCCCTCCCATCAGACCGTCGGGGCGGAGGGAGGGATCTTGTCGGTACATCTCCTCAAAACAAACTACCACCAGGTCAGCAACGGGAATGGAAGGAGTAGAATCGGAAGACGCCATGAGAGCGGGGAAGGATGAACTAACCTTCGGGGCAGACTACGACGGCGACGGCGAGTTAGCAGGGATGGTGAATGAAATCGACGGAAAAAGTGCGGCACAAAAATGACAAAGGTGGAGAGGATTGGAAAAAAAATTTCCTTTTTATATGACCAAGGGATCCGACCCGATTCAATGAAAAGTCACAATCACGGAGGGACGTGGTGTTCCCTAACGCGTATGATTGCGAATTGTCACGGACGACTGACAAGGGAAAAGTACTCTGACATTGCATCTCCCAAGCAGCGCAATCATGCTTTTCAAATTTCGAAGGTGACACGTGTAAATATTGCCATTTGGAACCCTCCCCAACCCTCATCCACACTCAAGTTGGGCAGTGGGGGACTCCTACACACGGCCAAGATTTTCAAAATTCAAATTCAAATTCCCAATATTTTGGAATGACTTCCCTCGGCCTCGCTACGCTTGGCCAAGGAAGTAGGGGACTCATGATCGATACCCGGGAATGGGGGTATTCGGCCCAACAAGAGAGCGGCCCAGCCCAACTTCGCTAAGGCCCACTTACTTGGATCAAGGCAAGGATAAACGAAGAACCAAGGAAGACCATCCCCGCAGTGATACGCGCTCGGCCCCGACGGGATCAGTCGTCCTCGGACCACGCCTGGCCGGCCATCTACCAATAGACTTCCGAAGACGGGTTGTACACTCGGCCCCGGCCTTGAGCAACGGCAGACCAAACCTGGACAAAGGAAGCTGACTAAGTCAAGATCAAGGGGCCCACGATTAGACCCCTGCCATACCTCTGGCAGAGTTGCTATAGCCACCCTACTTGTAACCTACTTTGTATAGCAATCCTAGGGATAATGAAATGGTTGGACGCCACCAGTGAACAACCCAATCTTAGTGGGCCCAGGCCGTTGGACTCTGGACCAACGGTCGGAACCCTATGTTGTAACCTTGCATATAAACCCCTTCCTTTCCAAAGGAAGGGGGACTTACGTTCTGACTTACGTTCCAACTAGCACAATAATACTCTCAGTTTACTTGACCCCATATTTGTGCACTCTCGACTTAGTTCGATACTCTCCCGCCTAGTCTCCTAGGCCCCCGGGTTCCTTAACCCAACAATACCATAGATAATAAGCGGTATCTAGCAACACATTATTACCCCCAGATTATGAAAAAGACGTTCATCTCATCAATACCTTCTACGACACAAGACGTCTATAACTATTATCCTTCTGTCCTAAATGTCATGATTTAACACAAGGCATAGGATGTGTATCCTTGTATAGTTAAATCAGCTGTTACTGAATCTCAAGTAGACTGGTAGGGATCAGATATTTATCAGTCTCTGGATAGCGACATATCTGGATAATTAAATCCTATCACATATTATTGATATAATATGCACCTACGTATCGATTAAGATATCAAAATACCTATAGTCTATGAGACGCAACTATCTCATCTCGTACGTACTAGTCTTAATACGTTATGACATCTGTATTATCATAAAGTACAACTAGGGATATTCTAGACATAGCCTTCGCCAAGAAGTAACAGTCTCAGAATTAGAACATCGTAGTCCTCATCTATGTTACTGTAGAAAGATTATTTTCCAATGATTATCAAAGAGAGGATACATGTGTATATATACAAGGGAGTTTCCTAGTTGGTGTAGGAAACAATAATGGTAACCTATACAATTAAGGTAACTACAATTATTAACAATATTAAATATAGTAGTAATATATTTAACATGCTCCCAACGGTGGCGGTGAGGTTGGCCGAACACCCAAGCAATCTCGGAATTCACAGAATATGATGGATGGTAGACCCTTGGTGAAGATATCTGCATACTGTATGGAAGAAGGGACATGAATAACTCGTATCTGCCCGAGGGCCACTTTGTCACGCACAAAATGAATGTCGACTTCAATGTGCTTTGTGCGTTGATGTTTGACGGGATTTGCTGAGAGGTAGATCGCACTGATATTATCACAAAAGACAAGAGTGGACCTGGTTAATGGTTGCTGGAGTTCTAGGAGCAGATTTCGGACCCAACTCACTTCGGCCACGGCATTGGCCACTGCACGATACTCTGCCTTAGCACTAGATCGTGATGTGGTGAATTGTCGCTTGGAGGACCAGGAGATGAGGTTGTCACCGAGGAAGATGCAGTAACCAGATGTAGATCGGCGTGTGTGTGGGCACCCTGCCCAGTCTGCGTCAGAGTAGGCCCGCATGTGATCTGTAGAGGGCAGCGTAATGGAAATGCCGTGTGTGGGGGTCCCATGTAGATATCTGAGGACTCGTTTCATTGCTGTGAGGTGCTCTGTGCGCCGGGTCATGGAGGAACAAGCAGAGCTGCTGAACTGCATATGTAATGTCTGGCCGCGTGAAGGTGAGGTACTGCAGGGCGCCCACAATGGAGCGGTAAAGTGTGGGATCCTGGACTGGGGAACCTGCGGTTGCGGATAACTTCCCTCTGGTGTCTACGGGGGTGGAGACAGATTTGCACGATAGCATGCATGTACGCTCCAAGATGTCGTAGAGGAATTGGGTTTGCGTTAGCTTGAGGCCATGGGTGGTGCGTTGGACATTGATCCCCAGGAAAAAATGAAGGTCACCCATATCCGTCATTGCAAATTCCCCTTTCAGAAGCTGAGTGATTTGCTGAAGGAGTTGTGTCGAAGAGGCAGTGAGGATGATGTCATCAACATAAAGTAGAAGAAAAGCCATACTTTGTCCCTGGCCGTAGGTGAATAAGGAAGTGTCACTCTTGCATGCCCGAAAACCCCAAGAAAGAAGAAAGCCCGTGAACCGTTGATACCAGGATCTGGGTGCTTGCTTGAGGCCATAGAGAGCTTTGTTGAGCTTGCATACATAGTGCGGTCTGGCGGGATCCTGGAAGCCGGAGGGTTGGGCCGTGTAGACTGTCTCTGTAAGAGTCCCATGAAGGAAAGCATTCTTCACATCCAACTGGTGAATCGGCCACCCCCGAGACACGGCTAAGCTGAGGACGATGCGGATGGTAGCCGGCTTGACCACCAGGCTGAAAGTCTCGTCATAGTCGATGCCGTGGCATTGGTTAAACCCACGAACAACCCACCGAGCTTTGTACCTGGACAATTCCCCTATAGGGCCAAGTTTGTGTCTAAAGAGCCATTTTCCAGTGATAACATTCTGGTTAGGGGTGGGTGGTACTAAATCCCATGTATTATTAGCAATCAAAGCATTAAATTCGTGTTTCATAGCATTGAACCAGTTGGGATCCTTCAAGGCACTACGGTAGGTGAGGGGGGAGAGGGGGATATGGCAGTGGTGTTAAGGTTAAGGATGTGTTTGGGGCAAGAGATACCGGATTTAGCGCGGGTGATCATTGGGTGTGTGGGTTGGTTGGAGGGTGGCTGGGTGGCGGGTTGGTTGTTTTTGGGTGGTGAAGGAGAACGGGAAGGGGAGGGGGGGGGTCAGCGGACCGGGGTTAGAGAGACGGAGGGGACGGGGGTGAGCTGGGAGGGGAGGGTGGTGTGTCGGGTGGCCGAAAGGAGGGGGGCTGGGCAGCGGGTTGGGTGGGGGCAGTGTTGGACGGGTGGTTTGGCTTATGAGATGACGCTGGTGAGGGAGGATACCATCGTCGATGTTATCGAGAAAGGTGTAGTCGGATGGGGAGCACGGGGGGCATAGGGGAAGACGGACTCGTCAAACGTAACATGACACGAGACAATAATTTTCTGGGTGGATAAATCCAAACAGAGATAGTCGCGTTGGGATTCGGGATAACCAAGAAAGATGCAACGCGTGGAGCGCGGGGAAAGCTTGTGTGGCGCAGTGGCGGAAAGGTTGGGGTAACATAGACAACCGAAGACGCGGAGGTGTTGGTAAGGGGCAGGAGTTCCAAAGAGGACCTCATGAGGGGTTCGGTTGTGTAGGGTTGTGCTGGGAAGAATATTGAAGATTTGCGTAGCCATGTGTAGGGCTTCAACCCAGAATTGTGGGGGGAGATTGGCTTGAAATAAGAGAGTGCGGACAGTGTTATTTAATGTGCGAATTGTGCGCTCCGCACGACCGTTTTGTTGACTTGTGTACGGGAAGGAGAAACGAAAAAGAATGCCTAGGGATTCGAAGAAGGTGGCCAAGGGAGTGTTTCTGTATTCTGTGCCATTATCACATTGAACTGATTTTATTGTGGTATTGAATTGATTTTTAACAAAAGCATGAAATTTAACTAAGTGTGAGTATGCATCAGATTTTTTATGTTTGAGAGGAAAAACCCACAAGTAATGAGAAAAATCATCAATTAAAAACATGTAAAATTTGAAACCAGTTACATTAGGAACAGGAGACTGCCATAAATCAGTATGCATTAATTGAAACGGAAAACAGGACACACGACTCGACGACTGAAAAGAAAGACGCACATGCTTGCCAAGTTGACAGGCATGCCATAAAAAATCTAACTTTGTTTTATTGGAACTATCTAAAAAACTAGAAAGACCACTGAGAACTGCTGGGCTGGGATGACCAAGACGACGATGCCAGCTAGGAAGATCGACTTTGGCAAGGTTGAGATGTGTTAGGGAAGAGGCTGGAATGAGAGGATAGAGATGACCATTACTATTGAAGCGTTGAATCACGGCTCCCGTTAATTTGTCCTTCACAGAGAAACCACATGTGTAACGCCCCAAAATATACCCTAAAATTTATTGAATTAAATATTCAATTAAACAAAATTTGTTTTGATTAAAATAAATTGTTGTTGGACTTTGGGCTGAAATAAAATATATATTGATAAACATAATTGGGATAAATCTCATAGAGATAAATCCAACATGTTGATTTATTGTGTGATCTTGATTGGGAACCTGAGTACAGACCCAAATTAAGAATAAATGAAGAAATTGTTTATAATGTGAACTTTGAAATGATTTATTGAAATAAATCTTGGAAATAAATAATATGAATTAAATGTGAGAACCTTTTTGAATAAAGGTCAATTAAACCAATTTTGACTCTGTCAAAGTCAACCACCCAAAAATATGATGTCGGAAAAAGTATAACGAATAAATATAAAAATTATATCGTTAGATAGAGTTTAACTGTCTGATCGCAACGGTGCAATCGGATTTCAATCCGGAGAAAGTTGGACCAAAAAGTGTTCCCCGACTGGGACCAAATGAGTCCCAATCAAGGACTTGCGTTTGGAATCGAAGAAATATCGCAGCCCGCTCCACTAGCCGCCCGTACAGGAAACCAGACATCACCCTTGGCAGTACCCTTCACCATTTTCTTATATAAGTACCATCTCCATTCCTTCAATTCCTCACCAATTCTTACAAACTTTATGTCTATTCTATTGCTGGGAGTGATGAAAACGCAGTGGTACTGTCGTATTGGTGTGAGGTCGCCGGAGATAGCTACAATTCTCGCCGGAAGTTTTGCCGGAAAATCTTCAAAACCTCCATCAAGCTTCGAGGTAAGCCCGTAGATATATCTAGTGATTAGAATGTTCGTATAGATCGTTTTTACGTTCATAAACGGTCGTTTGGTTGAGCTTTATGTTTGACATGTTTGAAGAACCAAGAAATTGTTGTTAAAACTACAAAATTAATGACTCTAAAATGATCTGTGAACATTGGGGAACATTCCTATATAATTTAATTGAAGTTTGGTAATTAAAAATGATAATGTTAAAAATTGAACAGAGGAAGAAGATGATGAACAGTGGCCGAAAATCAATTATTTCCTTCCTAATAATCGATTAAAAATTTGTTCAGATAGTCAGTATATTTAAAAATAATAATAATCGATTATTTTAATCATAAAAATTGATTTAACGTTATTACTTGATTATTTTAATTATAAAAATCGATTATTATGAATTAATTGATTATTTAAATTGTAAAAATCGATTATTATGAATTAATGGATTATTTAAATTGTAAAAAACGATTTTTTATGAATTAATGGATTATTTATATTGTAAAAATCGATTAAAATTAATTAATTGATTATTTAAATTGTAAAAATCGATTTTTAGTAATTAATGGATTATTTAAAATATAAAAATCTATTTTTAGCAATTAATTGATTATTTAAAATATAAAAATCGATTTTTAGCAATTAATTGATTATTTAAAATATAAAAATCGATTTTTAGCAATTAATTGATTATTTAAAATTTAAAAATCGATTTTTAGAAATTAATTGATTATTTAAAATATAAAAATCGATTTTTAGCAATTAATTGATTATTTAAAATATAAAAATTGATTTTTAGCAATTAATTGATTATTTAAAATATAAAAATCGATTTTTAGCTATTAATGGATTATTTTAAATATAAAAATCGATTTTTAGGTATTAATTGATTATTTTTAAAAATAAAAATCGATTTTTCTTAAGTCGAGATCCTGTTCCGAAAATATTCGGAAAATATATGCTCTAAAATCCACCAATTGATTATGATCATTGGAAAAATGATTTACCATAATAAAAATGATGTTTTTAACAAATAAAAATGTTATGTGATGCATGACGGTAAGTTAGGGTGTTAACACTCGAAGCTAGGCCGCTAATTATTATTGAATATTATGTTGATTGGTGATTATGGTAATGATTATTGATTGATTATTATGATGATTGAATCTTGATGAATATTCTGATTAAAAATGATAATTGTGAATGATTAAATCATAATGAATATATTGATGATTGTGAAAATAAAATGTATTGTTAAGGGTATCTAGAAGACCTCTAAGATATACCCATATTAATGTTGATTTGAAAGGTATCTAGAAGACCTCTAAGATATACCCATAATAATGTTGATTTGAAAGGTATCTAGAAGACCTCTAAGATATACCTATTTAAGTTAGGCCTTGCGGGTATGAACCCCGGTGGCTAGGGTTAAAACGTACGTACGGGATCCAGGAACCAAACTTGAGTACCTACTCGTTTGGGGGTACCACCCACCCAACAGTGAACACTACGCTGTCGGTTTTTGGTTGGCCTTAAGTGAAGGTAAGTATAAGATTTTCAAAACCCTTTTATCTTAAACTAGGCCTAGCCTAAGGATTATTTTGGAATATTTTATACTGGAATATAGTTTAATTATTTAAACTAAAATTCGTTTAAGGGTTGACAAATATTAAAGTGATTGGCGTTAGACTAAGAATAGTTTAAGGATATTGTTGAATGTTGAATATTGAATATTGAATATGAGTAAATATTGAATGATGAATATTGAATTGAATATTGCAATTATTATGAATGACTGATGAACATTGAATGTGAATATAAATGTTGAATAATGCATGATGAATAATTTTTAATAATTATTGATTATCTGAACTGAACATTATGTGCATGATATCAAATGATTTGATTATGAATTTAGATTCAGTTTATATGGATGTTCGATGCATTAGATATGCTTACTCAGCTTCAACGCTGAGCGTGTAGTATGTTTTATTTGCTACACGTAGGTTAATGAAGTGACGTGATCCTGGAGGCAGACGAAGGCGAGATTGTCGGAATGGATGTGATGGTTTTGAATTAAAGAACATAAATAAATTATGTTTGTGATTATGATTGTTAAGCTTCCGCAATATTGAAAACTCCGTACTGTTTATATTATGAAAAATATTATTGTGATAAATAAAAGTGTTTGAAATGTTTTAAATTTTTACGATTACCAAGTTAATACTTTAATCTGAAAGGGGCTGCAGACCTGGAGAGATTAGGGTGTTACAACATGAGTCAAATTCAACAGAGCAATTATTGTCACGAGTAAACTGACGAACGGAAATTAAATTATGGATAATATGAGGGGAAACGAGAACATTGCGGAGGGATAAGGGGGGCTAGTGGGGATAGAACCATTGCCATATGTCGTAGTGCCAACGCTGGATCCATTACCTACAATGATATGAGAAGGAGAATTAATGTTTGAAGGAAATTCATGAGATAAAGTACCTGGGTCCGAGGTGATGTGGTGTGAGGCCCCGGTGTCCATGAACCAAGGAGGTGGGGGGTTGAGGGTTAAGGTATCAAGGGTATGGGCTAGGGTTGTAGGGGAGGTGGGGCTGCCGTAGGGTAGTGCAGGGGGGAGGGGGTTGGCCGAGTGGAGGTGAGGGGCAGTAGGGTTAGGGTTAGGGTTTGCATGGTAGGTTTGAGAGAAGGGGTTGGTGGGTGGGTACGAGGTGTAGGGGGGTAGTGTGTAGGATGGGGGGTAGGGTGGGGGGGTAGGCCGTATACGCATGGGCTGGCTGTGGGTAGTAAGGGCGTGGGCCCAAAAGCCTGGGTGCAGGTGAAGGGGTCGGGAATTGCCAGGGTTGAAAGCTCGAAGGGTGCCGGGAGTTGGAGCCGCTGCCACGACCGCGACCGCGGCCTCTGCCGCGATAGCCGCCGCTACCACCACGCAATTGTCCGCCATAGCCGCCGCGTCCAAGAGTGGGACCGGGAGTCTGCTGCTGCGCCTGTCCGTGCTGCCGTGACCCTGGTCTATCACTGCCAGGGCCGTCGGCAGGTTGCCGCTGCCAAGGGCATCCGCCTACTGTTGCTCGACCAATAGGAGGGCGGATCGGACCTCCAAGAAACTCGAGAATGGATTTTGATACTGGAGGAAGTGAACCTGTGTCCTAAGATCATGTGGTAATCCTTGGAGAACTTGGAGAACAAGGGCTTATTCCGTGACCGGAGCATCAACATCATCTAGATAATCGGCAAGGTTTCAGAGAAGTTGACAATACTCCGTGATGCTACGTGTGCCTTTGACAGTGGTCTGAAACCGGTGCTCCAATTGCATCGCCCTCGCGTGCTAATTATCATGAAATATATTGTAAATGGCCGTCCATAGAGCATGGACCGTTGGATTACGTACAAGAATGAGATCGTAGACTTCGTCGGTGACGGTGGACAAAATCCACCCTTGAAGGAGAGCATCGAATTGATGCCATTCGGCGTCAGTAGCGGATTTGGGACGGATGGTACTGTCGAGATACCCAAAGAGGTTGAATCGAAGAACAAGGAGACGAAACAAATGGCTCCACTTTTTATAATTTGGTTCGGAGATGCTCAGTTGAATGGGGATGTGGAGTTTGATGTTTGATATGGTTGTGAAAGCAAGATGAGGGGAGTTGAGGGAGGAGGTGTCGGAGGTGACAGCAGATTCGGCCATGGTGCTGGAGGGAGGCTGCCGTACAGAGAGAAAAAGAGAGAGATCGGCGATGGGGAGGGGGCCGAACGTGAGAGGAGAGAAAACGAAGGCCGTGAGATTTAGGGCTCCGATACCATGTAGAAAGATTATTTTCCAATGATTATCAAAGAGAGGGTACATGTGTATATATACAAGGGAGTTTCCTAGTTGGTGTAGGAAACAATAATGGTAACCTATACAATTAAGGTAACTACAATTATGAACAATATTAAATATAGTAGTAATATATTTAACAGTTACTGAAGTGCTATCGTCTATGGACTGAAGCTATGTTATGTTACACGAGATATAAAACATACTTCAAGGCCTTTCATTCATGATAAAGTGTACAGTTACATCGGTATTTGATTGCCGCTAGGGAACCACACTGTTCGGGATCAGAGGTCTGAGTACGGGATTTTAAGTTGCAATCTGAATTAAAGACCTATTGGGATTGTGATTACATGATAATAACTCTAGCTGTACATGCTAAGGAATCCCAACACTTTAGGCTACTTGTGGATCAAGATTAAGGAAGTTGAGTTCAAGCCAACTTCTACTAACCTATTCCCACTAGAATTATGTTAAAAGAAGCCTATAAAAACGCAGCAGGTCCCTGGGAATTACTGGGAGCGATTGAGAGGGAAATCAAAGAATATACGCTGATGTAGAGCATTCTCGTCGCGTCCCAGAGCTTCCCTTGCATGAAGAAAGATACGATCTACATGAAGAAGGAGTCCTACAATGAAAAACAGATTGTGACAACCAGGAGGTAGACAAGAGCTTAAGGAGAGGGCTTCCAACACGTTTGTCCTCGTGATCTCGGTGGAGATGTGATAGCTGAAGCGGATCTGAATAGAGTTCGGGTTAGAAATCCTAGATTATAATGAAGTTTTGTCATAACAATTCAGAGAAGTGTGTCTCATCATGTTGTTATGTACCGGTGTAACTTGCATCTAGTGATTTAGTGGAGGGCTATTACACGGACGTGGACCCCGCAGACTAGGAGAGTTCTCCGAACTGCGTAAACATATTTGGTGTTATTTTTTTACGCATTTTATAGTTACAGCATTCTGCCCAGTAGGCGCTGTAACACCCTCTGCATCATCTGCTTCTGTCTGTGTGTGATTGTGACAGAGAAGTGTTATAGCACACTGTTTGTCATCTGTTACTGTGACAGTGCTGCAGCATCTTCTCTATAGCACAGTTGGTTGATTTGTTTGCATAGCTTTCAATTGGCAATTTCCGCTGCGCCCCCACAAACTTTCACAATCAAGAATAGCAAACACAACAACAAGCAATCAATCAAATGATAAACGAACACCAAGATTTAACATGGAAACCCCAAATCGGGGAAAAAACCATGAAACCTTCCACTAATCACCAAGAAAAATCAGTGGGTACACCAAGAATCCTCTCTAAATCAATTAGAGGTGCACACAATCATCAAGTAACAATTGGAACACCAAACAATAATCTTCACTCAAAAGTGAGAAATCCCCAATAAAAACACAGCAGCAAACAGAGGAAGTTACACCGACATTAAGAAGTCAAAACAACAATCCCACTGTTGGATATGAAAAAGAGGATGTCAGGAACAACATATTAAAATTTCAAATCTGGATCGGAGCTCATTTGCTCGCCGTTCGGAGAAAAAACCCAGACTGATGCACCACTTTTTCTCTCTTCTTTTTCTCTCGGCTCTCTCTCTCTTTTCACGTTGTTTTTGTTGCACTTTATTTCTCCTTCTGCCCGTGGACAGCCACAAAAGGCTATTACCTTTTCAAAATAAGTGGCAGCCCCACTTTGACCTTTTTTTCTTTCTTATAATAATAATACGGAGTAATAAATATTATTATTATTATTACAATATTATTCCACCTCTAAACCAATTACATTTTTAACACTAAATGTATTGTTTAGGAACTTCTTCCTCCATGTAAGAGGGATAACCAACAGAAAGTACACTAAAGAATGCACAAAGAGGGATCTCACCATAGCTCACATTTCGTGTATATGAATTGTAGGTTACCCATTAATATTGCTGGATCACTAGTGCAATATCTGCATTGTGTATTTGACGCACATCCAATTTTTTATTCGGAATTGAAAGAGAAGTTTTGGAGGGGATGAATTATTTGGCGCAACGTTCTAAAGATTTGGAAATCTCTACACATGCAATGCCCAATAAACATGTGAAAATGTGTCAGGTTTGAAAAGATACATTTTTATTTTTTTTTCTCCGCTTTTTTCCCGTCTGAGGAGGGCTAGAGAGGAAGAGACAGTTAATTTTCTTTGAAATATGGGAAGATTGGGAACTGCTGATGCAGTCAATACTTTAGCTATTTTTTTCATATGCATAGAGCATCTCCAACCATTAAGTTTTGACTTGTTAAATGTCATTATTTGGCAATCCATTTCAATTTTAGTGCTCCAAGGGGGCTTGCTATATTATACTCCCTCCGTCCGGAAATAAACTTCTCATTCTACTCTTTTCTCCGTCCGAAAATAATCTTCTCATTCTACTTTTTCATCTCAATTCTTCCTAAATTACCCTCCTTTCCTCCTTTTCTTCGGCCTTTTTTTCTCCGCTGGCCATCCCCCCTTTCTTCTCTCCTTATCCTCTCTCTCTCTTCCCCCTCCCCTTCTTTTTCTTTTCCGATCTCCATCTTCGTTTCTTCTTCCACCACTCCCTTTTCTTTTCTCTCTCTCTCTTCCCCCATCATCTTCGTCTTCTTCTTCTCATCCTCAACCTTGTTTTTTTTTCTTTCCTCCTCCCTAAGATCTACGCCTTCTCCCCCCCCTCCTTTTTTCTTCTTCTTCTAGATTTGTGTTAGATGAGTGGGGTTGGCAGTGATAGTAGAGTAGACGGCGGCGGTGGGAGCTAGATCTGGTAGATTTGTGGGTTTTTCTTCTTCTTTCCGCCTCCCTCGGGTTTTTCTTTATTTTATTTATTTATTGTGGTGTGGGCTGAAGGAGATGGTGAGGGTAGCGACGACGATGATGCAATTGTCACCGGTGGGGGCTGGGGCAGCAGTGTATGGTGGATCGGCGGAGGTGGCTGGGGCAGCGGTGGGCTGCGGAAGCGATGGACTGGGGCGGCGGTGGGCTAGGGCAGAGATGCCAAAATAAAGTTGGCCGGCGCTGGGACAGCGGTAGCAGTAGACTAGCGGTGGGCTAGGGTGTACAGTTGTGGCATAACAAAAATATTGGAGGGCATTTTAGACATTTTAATACCAAAATCAACCCCCACTAAAAATAAGGAAAATTCAAAATAGGAAGTTTATTCCCGGACAGAGGGAGTAACACACTTGGTAAATTTTATTTTTGGCTTGTTATATATAACAAGCCTCTCAAAATATAGCAAACCATGATATTGATTAAATATTTGATTTCTCTCTTATTTTCTCTCATTCTCCTCAAAATATTTAGTTACTTCAACTTTCTAATTTTTTTACTTTTTGTAAAGTTCTTTTCTCTATTCTTTAATTGGTATTTATTAAATATTTAAAAAAATGCTCTGTATATATTATTATTTTTCCTAAAGTAAAATATTACTCCGTATTTTTTTTTGAAATTATTATTTTTAAATTATATAATTATTACTTAATTTTTATAATATAAATAATAATTGAATAATTCTTTGTATTATAATAGTGAAAAAATATAATATAATTGTTAGCTAAATTAGAGCAAGGGAAGATTAGAAATAACTTTAGCAAGTCTGTTATTATGTGTAGTTGGACATACTCTCATATTTCGTAGGTGTAAGTTGGAACTGTGTGGAACTCTTCAAGTACTATCCAATAACAATAACCAGAAAATATTTCATTTCTGTTATGAAATTAATGATTGTTCATTTATTCAATTAATCAGTACTAATTTCTGGAATAGTAGATTAAGACACTCATTGATGAGTATCAATTATGTAAAGTACTTCCCACTTGTATTTATATCTATGCTAAGGTTCTCTACTATAAATAGAGGCCTAATCCCTGCATTGTAATCACCATTAAGAATAAGAAGAAGAGTGAAGAGTTAATAAAGAGAAGAAATCAGAAATATATTATATCTATTCTCATAATCTCTGAGTAGTTTTTTCTCTCATTTTATAACACGTTATCAGCACGAATTTGCTCAAAATCCCAGAATCCTTGTTCTTCTCAGAAGGTATATTTATTTAATTTTCTTCATAAACAAACTAAAATATTTTCTTAAAATTATGAGAAGTATGCTCTGTGATTGCCCAAAGTAGGGATCCTTCACATCAGAAACTTATAGTTATGAAAAATAAAATTAGATAAATTAAAAAGGAATAAGTTTCCTTATAATCGCAGAAAATCATAATTTTGAATTTTTTTAATATGGAGTACTTAAGATTGAAAAAATAAAAAAATTAATTTTATCTTTTAAACTATTCTTGAAAGATAATATGTAAAAAAAATTAAAATCAAGATATGATGAACTTACCTTCCTGCTACTCTTGATTTTTTTTCTTGTACACAACTTTGATAGAAATAGAAAATATCACTTTGTAATAGTTATAGGATTTTTTTTTTTTTGAGTTTTAAAGAATTAACACTATATTAGAAAGATACATATAAAGGATAATTTATTAAGTATATGAGAGGAGAGAGTAAAAGGTTGGATGCTCTACTTATCTTATACGGAGTATTTTTTTTAAAAAAAAGGGATGGTTTCTTTTATGAAACACAGGAGACATACTATACATTTAACTTGACATTTTTGTGTCTTCTTTCATTGGAATCTTTTGGAAAAGAATTGCACAGCTCACATGACAACATTTTTTTTGTTTTCATGTGTTTGCATTATTTGAATATATTTATGAGTTTTTTTATAAAATAATCATAATATTATTATTAAAGCAATTGAATAATGAATACTATGCCGTACGTTTTTTTTGGAAAATGATTTCTTTTCTACACCCATTCACTTAGTTTTTAACAAAGCAATAATAATAAAATTAAAATTTATTGTTTTGTAGTTTCCATGGCCAACATCACCAAAAGAGAGTTCGACATTCTTGATTTATCCGGTCAAAGGTACCTGGAGTGGAGGGTTGATGCCATCGCTCACCTCAAGGCAAATGACCTAGAAAATACAATTGCTGAAAATAATACAGCAACATCTCAGCAAAAGGCAAAAGCCATAATTTTCCTTTGCCACCACCTTTATGAAAGTTTAAAATCTGAATATTTATTGGTGGAAGATCCGAAGGAATTATGGGATAATCTCCAAGAGAGATATGGACATCAACAAAAAGTCCTATTGCCAATAGCTCAATACGAATGGATCAATTTAAGATTCCAAGATTTTAAGTCCGTTTGTGACTATAATTTTGCTATTTTCAAAGTCACGTCCACATTAAAATTATGTGGACATAATATCACTGATCATGACATGTTGGAAAAAACTTTTTCCACTATGCATATGTCAAATGTGATATTACAGCAACAATACAGAGAAAGGGGCTTTAAAAAGTATTCTGAGTTAATCTCAGTATTACTTGTTACTGAGCAGAATAATGAGCTCTTAATGAAAAATCATAATAAGAGGCCTACTGGTTGTACCCCTACAAATTTTGGTCATCCTGATCGTGGTTCAGCACCGGAATAAAATGTTGTCCAAGGTGGTGCACATGGACATTTTAAACGTGGCCGCGGAAATAACCGCAACAAAGGGCCGAACAGGAGCTATAAAAATCCAAATGGATCATCCTCTAAAGAAAAGGAAAAATTCAAACCACCACAGGCTAAAACTCATGAAAGACCAAAACCAAGTGGTGAATGCTACAAATGTGGCATAAAAGGACATTGGTCTAATGAATGTCGAACGGCAAAACACTTGGTAAAATTATACCAAGCTTCCACAAAAGGAAAAGGAAAAAATGTGGAGGCTAATTATGCTGATGATATCAATCCAATTTTTCCTAAATTTGACGTGTCCGATTTCTACATGGATGATGCTGAAATTGGTGATGAGGTGGCCTTTGGTGGAACTACTACTGTTTAAATATTTTAATTTACGCTGTTATGGTGTGTTTACTTTTAAAATAAATGTTTAAAATCTGTACTTTAATTTTCATGTGTACTTGTATTATTATGTCTGTTCTAAAAAATTATAATAAAATGTATGATATTTATGTTAATTATCTTGAACTTATATTTATTTATATATTTATTTATATATTTATTTATATTCAAGATATGGAGATAACTGCTTATGGCTCCAGTGGCAAAGAACAATGTCTAATTGACAGTGCCACAACGCACACCATTTTGAGAAACAAAAAATATTTTTCTCAAATAACATTGATGGAAACTAATGCCAATACAATATCTGGTGTTGCAAAGCTCATTGAAGGGTCTGGAATGGCTTGTTTAATCCTTCCCCAAGGAACAAAATTAATTATCAAAGACGCATTATATTCCAGCAAATCACGAAGAAATTTATTGAGCTTTAAGGATATGCGTCAAAATGGTTATCACATTGAAACCATGACAGAAAATAAAAAGGAATACTTGTGTCTAACGACAACCAAATCTGGCAATAAAAATTCTTTGTGAAAAGATGCCAGCGTATTCCTCGGGGCTATATTATACTCACATTAGTCCCGTTGAAGTGAATGTTGTCTCTAATAAAAAATTAGATGACCAGAAAACATTCATTTTGTGGCATGATCGTTTGGGTCATCCTGGCAGTGTAATGATGCACAAAATAGTTCAAAATTCACTTGGACATCCATTGAAAAATGTAAGGATTCCAAGATCAATTGATTTTCCATGTGTTGCCTGCTCTCTTGGAAAGATGATTGTCAGGCCATTTCTAAATAAAATTGGAGTTGAATCTCCTGCATTTTTAGAAAGAATTCAAGGAGATATTTGTGGGCCAATTGCCCCAGCATATGGACCATTTCGTTATTTTATGGTGTTGATCGACGCATCAACACATTGGTCACATGTTAGTCTTTTATCTACAAGAAATTTTGCATTTGCAAACCTCCTTGCTCAAATCATATGTTTGAGAGCTCAATTTCCAGATTATTCAATTAAGAAAATCCGACTTGATAATGTAGGAGAATTTACATCCCAATCATTTAATGACTATTGCATGTCTATTGGGATTGATGTGGAACATCCAGTTGCTCACGTGCACACTCAAAATGGTCTTGCTGAGTCATTAATAAAGCGATTACAATTAATTGCTAGACCATTATTGATGAAATCCAGTTTACCTGCATCTGTTTGGGGACATGCTGTATTGCATGCTGCAAATTTAATTCGGCTAAGGCCTATTGCAAATCATATTTTTTCCCCATTGCAATTGGTAACTGGAAAAGAACCAAATATTTCTCACATAAAAATATTTGGATGTGCCGTATATGTACCAATTGCTCCACCACATCGTACAAAAATGGGTCCTCAAAGAAGGCTGAGAATTTATGTTGGCTTTGATTCTCCCTCAATTATAAAATATCTTGAGCCAATGACTGGTGATTTATTCACAGCTCGGTTTGCTGACTGTCATTTCGATGAGACAGTATTCCCAGCCTTAGGGGGAGAAAATCAGAAAAAGGACCCATGTACGAAAGAGATTACATGGAATGCAACATGATTATCTTTTCTTGATTCAAGAACAAATGCTTGCGAACAAGAAATGCAAAAGATAATTCATTTACAAAATGTTGCAAAGCAATTACCTGACGCATTCACAGATTCAAAGAAAGTGACAAAGTCACATATTCCAGCTATGAATGCTCCTGCCAGAATTGAAATTCCTTTAGAGAAAAATGAAAAAACTCTTGCAAATGAGTCTTCAATACGCAAAAAGCATGGCAGACCACTTGGTTCAAAAGATGTAAAACCAAGAAAACTTAAAAGGCAAGAGACAATACTTGAAACAAAAGACGTTCATTCTTCAAAGAAAGAAAATGAACGAACCGAGCATGTTGATATAAAAAATAATATCAACGAACAATTTGTTTCAAATGAGGATTTAACAATCTCTGAAGATGCGAATAATTCAGATGAAGATAGAAACATTGATAATTATGAGATTTCAATAAATTACGTTTCTACGGGATTACAATGGAACAGAAAAAAATGTTCATGTTGATGATATATTCGCATATGCCATTGCCACAAACATCATGGATGAAAATGATGACATTGAGCCAACTTCAGTTGATGAATGCCGACGTAGACATGATTGGCCAAAATGGAACGAAGCAATTCAGGCAGAATTGAAATCACTTGAAAAACGGAGTGTTTTTGGGCCTATAGTTCCTACGCCAAAAGGCGTGAAACTAGTTGGTTTCAAATGGGTTTTCGTGTGTAAGCGCAATGAGAAAAATGAAATTGTGAGATATAAAGCTCGACTCGTTGCCTAAGGTTTTTCTCAAATTCCGGGGATAGATTATGAAGAAACTTATTCCCCAGTAGTTGATGCAACTACGTTGAGATTTTTGATAGGCATGTCTGTATTTGAAAAACTTCAAATGCGTTTAATGGATGTAGTGACAACATATTTATATGGATCTCTCGATACTGACATATATATGAAAGTTCCTGGAGGGCTAAAGATGCCTGAGGTTTATAGTTCAAAACCTCGAGAGATGTTTTCCATAAAATTGGAAAAATCACTATATGGACTAAAACAATCTGGCAGAATGTGGTATAATCGTCTTAGTGAATATCTGCTCAGAGAAGGATACAAAAATGATCCAATTAGTCCATGTGTTTTCATCCGTAGATCTAAATCAGGCTTTGCCATTATTGCAGTATATGTTGATGATTTAAACATCATTGGAACTTCTGATGAAATAGAAAATACTGCAAAATATCTCATGAAAGAATTTGAGATGAAAGATCTTGGGAGAACAAAATTCTGTCTTGGTCTTCAAATTGACCATTTGAAAGACGGAATACTCATCCACCAATCAAATTACACGAAGAAGGTTTTGAAGCGGTTTTATATGGATAAAGCACATCCTCTCACATCCCCGATGGTTGTCCGCTCTCTCAATGTACATGATGACCCGTTCCGACCTCGTGAAGATGATGAAGAAATACTCGGTCTTGAAATACAATATCTGAGTGCTATTGGAGCTTTGATGTATCTAGCAAACAACACTCGGCCAGATATTGCATTCTCAGTGAACTTGTTAGCCAGACACAGCTCGACCCCGACTAGGAGGCATTGGAATGACATTAAACACATTTTTCGATATCTCAATGGTACCATCGACCTTGGTTTATTCTACCGCAAAGATGCCAAGGCCACTCTTGTTGGATACGCTGATGCAGGATATTTGTCTGATCTGCAAAAAGCAAATTCTCAAACAGGATATGTGTTTACTTATGGAGATACCGCAATATCATGGAGATCGATGAAACAAACTTTGACTGCCACATCATCAAATCACGCGGAGTTGATAGCTCTCTACGAAACAGGTAGAGAATGAGTATGGTTGCGATCAATGATCCAACATATCCAAAGTGGGTGCGGTATAGAAACAATTACTAGTCATCCGACTCCTATATATGAAGACAATACTGCATGCATTGCTCAAGTGAAAAGAGGTTACATCAAAGGAGACCGAACAAAGCATATATCACCAAAGTTCTTCTCAACACATGATCTCGAGAAAGATGGAAAAGTTGACATCAAGCAAATCAAGTCGAGTGAGAATCTCGCTGATTTATTTACAAAAGTGTTACCCCCGAAGAAATTTGAAGAACTCGTACACAAGATTGGCATGCGTCGCCTCCGTCAATTATGCTAAGCTGAGGGGAAGAATTTTATGAACTGTATTCTTTTTCTCTTGATCAGCTTTTTATCCCACTAGGTTTTTCCTGACAAGGTTTTTAACGAGGCAGTACATATAATTAGAATGAGTTACTAAACTATGTCCATTTCACAAAGTACTCATCATTAATTGAAAAATGAACATTCAAGGGGGAGTGTTATGAAATTAATGATTGTTCATTTATTCAATTAATCAGGACTAATTTCTAGAATAGTAGATTAAGACACTCATTGATGAGTATCAATTATGTACAGTACTTCCCACTTGTATTTGTATCCATGCTAAGGCTCTCCACTACAAATAGAGACCTAATCCCTGCATTGTAATCACGAATAAGAAGAAGAGTGAAAAGTTAATAGAGAGAAGAAATTAAAAATATATTATATCTATTCTCATAATCTGATTAGTTTTTCTCTCATTTTATAACAATTTCAAAACTTTCTCCTCTCTTACAAGCCTGGAGACTTCCTTCTTCATGGAGAAGTCTCCTCACCCATATCATTGCTATCGGAGCAGCTCGTTATGGGCAGTGATAGTGCTGATAGTGCGAAGGGAAACAATCGCAGAAGATGGCATCTTTAGAAACCCTAAAAAAGTTGATCGAGCAACAAAGATCGATTAATCTCCACATGTTGGAACAAAACAAGAAGATTGAAGATCAATTCAGTTAGTTGATGAAACTACGAAAGGTATTCAATCTACAGTTAATGGAACGCATAAGGAGGCTTCATGGAGGATCGTCTGATTCTAAACAACAGTGGATGAAGAGATTGGACACAGAAACATTCCCCAATTCCAAGCAAGAACGGATCAGAAAAATAGATGAAGGTAATCATAGACTACTCAATTTCAATACTATGGTGGAACTTCTTCAATTTGATGGAACAGATGTTCAACTTTGGATTAGAAAGTGTGCAAAATACGTTGATGCTGTGTGAGATTTTGGAAGAGAAAAAAGTACATTTAGCTTCTGTGTATATGATTGGAAAAGCCAAATTATAGTTCGATAGTTATGTGATGATCAAGAATCAAAACATAGCTTTAATTGGGAGGGTTTTGTGGAAGATCTAATTCCAGATTCGGAAATGATATAGGTTTAAAAATAGTTTAGTCTAGCAGATTGCATCAAATGGAATGCCTGGAAGATGTTGATGAGCATAAAACACTGAGAGCTAGTATGATGTTAAAGAAGCCATTGCTGCTAGAGCAACACGTGTTGGATGGTTCTGTAGGATGAATCATGCCTCATTATGAGGCCAATGTGAGGGCCTTTAATCTTGGACCCTTTGCAGAAGCTGGAGAGTATACGAGCTACCAAGAGGAACCAGTACAAGTTAAGTCAATAATCAGCATCAGCAAGGCCTTATTTTCAACACCTAGGCTTATTCCAGATGCAATAGAAGAATAGCAAGACTGGGTGATTAAGCTACTATCGAATAGCAACAGAGCTTGGTTTCCTATTTCCCCAATTAAGTCTGTCAGTTTATCGATAAAAAGGTTCGTACCGAGTGGGGTTGGAGTGGAGTGAATACCTGCTGCAAGTGTAGCTAGCTAGTACAAGGAGTATTCCAGTTGCATGAAGGCTATGCTATTTTAATGACAAGCTCTTTGAAAGGGGACACAAATGGGACTGCACCAAGCTAGAAATAGATTTCACATGGAGAGGTAGTAGTCATGTTCTAAGAGAAATGAAACATGGGGTGGCAATAACACGAGTATAACCTGCTGTGATTCAAAGGGCTGTTGGAGATACCTACTGATTCAAGCAAGATGAGAGTTTTAAATGGTTGGACAACCCCCAGCCGTGAGGAGTTATGGGCAGTAGCAGTGGTGTTTGCTAGGCAATGGTGTGCTCAATTTATGACACTAACTCACCCTTGCACTGTTGTGGTAGTAGCTCAAGGATGCCTTGTGATTCATGGGGTGGGCTGGCTAAGTTTCTTTCCCATCACTCCCAATTGAAGAGACCTACTAGAGTGATCAGCAAGGGTTTGGAAACCTACCTCCGGTGCAGGAGAAGCTTCCACAATCCAAGGAAATTGTTAGCCAAACCCTTACAGCAGAGGGAGATAAGGGTTAGACTACTAAGATATCAGTGGCAAGGAGATCAGAATAGAAGACATCACCTAGCCATCTAACACAAATCTGACAAGGAGTTGGCATTGGGAGATTGGATATGGCCTGAGCTGCATCCCTACTTGCAAACCAATGTACAACAAGGCACTGTTAAGAAGTACATTGAGATAGTGGCAGTGGTATGTGATGCGCTGCAGTGGGAACATTCCCCACATGTACCAGGCCAAGCAAGAAGAGAAGCAATATTGATAATGCTTAGAAGTATGCACTGCTGGGGAAAAGTGCACATGAGGGTTTCTGTCTTTGTGAGGAGGGGTTTAGTTTGGCAGGATTGCAAGAATGATGGCTCTACCTAGGTCTATTTCAACTCTTGGAGATTCCCATATAAGTTTGGAAAGCTGTCTTGAGCAAGATGAATTTAGGAGTGGGACACCACCAGATAAAGATTGGAAGTCCTATCTCATGGAATCAGTGTTGATAATTGTTTATGATCTCATGGTGTATAAGCCCATATGGAAATCCCATCACAATCACTTTAAAGAAGTGTTCAAAATCAGGAGACACGTGTTGCTGCAACTATCCAACTCACACAGATCTGACAAAGAGTTGGTATGTGGAAATTGGGCCTGGCTTAAACTTCAACCCTACAAACAGCTTAGTGTGCAATCTACTCAAGACAAAAGTCAGGCAGTATATCCTACTTCTCAGCCTAAAGTCTTCAGAGGAGAGTTACCTAGTATGAGGATGGTTGGATGTTTTTGCACAAAGATTTCCAGAATTTAAGCTTTGAGGACAAAGCTTTAGCTAAGGGGGAAGGAATGATGCAGTCATAATGCTTCAGCCATTTTCTCTATACTTTTACCTTGTTATATTTCCGACATGTAAGTTGGAAGTGTGTGGAACTCTTTAAATACTATCCTTATCACCAATAACAATAACAAGAAGATATTTCATTCCAAAACTTTCTCCTCTCTCAACATCTCTCTCTCCTTTCTGTTACGAGCCTCGAGACTTCCTTCTTCTTCACAGAGATGTCTCCTCGCCCCCCTGTATCAACTGCCCTGACCATATTTATGTTGCACTCACACAAAATCTAACTGCAACACTGACAAAATGCTAGTGTTGCATTTGAGTTTTGTAAAATAATAATGACATTATTGCACTTGCGTTTTGTGCTTGTGCAAAACTTTGGTGTACAAGTAGCATATCTCGGTTTAACTGTGGTGAATTCCTCAAAAAGTAGAGGTTATAACACATAAGTTAAAATGTCATCCCAACTTTCACGAAAAGCCGTTTTGAAGCTCATTTTAGATTCTAAAACCACAAGGCATGAGTAGAAATAGATTTGTCAAACACAGAAAATTAATTGTAGAATTTTCTCTCTAATACAGTGTCAAACACCCTCTAAATATTAAAGAAACTTCGTTGCTACTGGAAAATGGTTCCACTAACCACTACGTTATTTCGTTCGTGAAATTGATGATGTTTAACCGTTCCCCTTAGTTGATGCAATGCCTATTCAGTGATTAGGGGAGGGGAAGGGGCTAGGCTGAGGGGGCAGGGAAAGGGATGGGGTGGTGGTCTACACTCTACACAGTGTTAGGGGATAGAAACCATAAATGTTGTTAATGGAGCACTGCAATGGCACCGTTTGCCACTGACAACGGAATTTGTGCCCTTTTCAAATACTACCTCTATCCCATTTTATAACGCGTGTTTCGGTTTACAATTTTTGACTGAAACTATTTTCAAGTCATTTTATATGACAAATGGTATAGAATTAAAAAATAAAAATACATATTAAAAAACTACATCAAAAGATCTACAAAACTAGTAGTGACAATAATATTTTATTTTATCAAATTGCTAACGAAAATAGAGAAAGAAAGTAAATAAAATTTGACCCTGTGAATAGTAAACATGCATTATAATTTGGGACGGAGGGAGTAGTATATATATTAGCTTCTTTAATATACAGTAGTAAAAAATTGATATTTTATGCCAACTTTTTTAACAAATTGACCATCTAAACCAAAATGAGATTTAATTTTTAAGAAAAATAGCTATGATGCTAACGAAGGCGATTGACGAGGGAGGATGACGACAACGACACAGGCTGAGGCGGAAAAGGCAATGGCGAATCCCACTGCGGCATTTTTTGTTTATTCGCTGGAATGAACAACTATTTTTAGAAGGATTTTTTAACTTAACTACACAATGGAATTGCCGATGAAATAATTCTGCCGCCCCTATTGAAAATGTTGTCAACGATTTTTGTCATCCATTGGCAAAAAACACATTTCCGTCGTGAATTCCATCGTTCTAAGCAGTGCAAGAACATTCCTGCTTTTTGATAACGACAAAAATAGGAACCCATTGTTTATTTGTCACCTATATTGTTCGGTCACTTTTTCCATCGTTACGAACAATGAAAACAAACCTTTTCATCGGCAATTTCTTGTCGAGAAAGATTTTGTTAGTTATCATTTCAACTAACGTTTTAGATAAAGTTTTAATGGTGTAAATTCACTTTAAAAATGATAAAACTAAATACTATCGTTAAATAACTTTTTCAATATGATAAAGCTTGACACTGAAGTCGTTGCCAAAGTGGCCCAAAACCCTACAACTCTACATTCTGAAAAACTGGAAAAATTTTTTAAAAAAATGACTGGAAGGGATGGTCGACTATAAAATGGACAGGTAGAGAAGTTTTGCCAAATGGGGGCCTTCATCACACGAGTTTTAACATGTATGTTCCAAGATTATATGCATGTATATTCATATACTCGTACATTTTTATGCTGTTGAAAAAGGAGCAGTATATAATGACAAGACAATAATCAAATTGTATATTGTCTAGCAGCAAAAACAATATACAAATGAAGAGTAAAAGTTACCAAACATTCAATCAAAGAATATTGTACAATCACACATGCACACATTTGCAAGCAAGCCACATACTGTTGGTCGAGAATTCCAGTTTACACCACATCATTTCTTCACTCCTACTAGTGCAGCGAAGACACGAGGACATTGTGTTCCTTCAAACGCCTTTGAAAATGAGACAAACGGTTTTGCAACCGAAGGATGCCAGCAGCCTTTTGGGAAAGGATGGCATTCAGTTGGGACACATAGTGGTCTAGCTGATTCCCCGGTTGGTCTGCCTCAACCAAGAGATTCATTTCCTGTGAAACGGGTGGAGTGGGGATGGGGGGGCACAATGAAAACTTATTAACCTTCCATGTATAATAAGAGTAATACGGCTAAAAACATATGATGATTGATGAGATTGGTTACCTCTTTCACAAGATCCATTGTTTCTTCCACCAGTCCTCGGTGTGCATTTACAAGTTCTTCCTCTTCCTGAAAAGATATTTGTATAAGGCCAAAGAGAATCAACTGAGCAAAAGATTCTATTATTGATTCATAGCCAAGAGACTTTTTATTTCATATGGATGCAGCTAAGTTTAGATGACAACTAGAAGGCGTTGAAATTATTGTTTTACCCTCATTCTATAGGATTGGTAAGTTAAATGTGAGCAAAAGAAAGACACTTTAGTATTTTTTTCCCCTAAATGGTGACCGTAACATCACTTGATGTTTATTCTTTTCGAAGGCTACATTAAAGAGTCACCTTTAAGAGATCGTTAAGCTTAGATGACAACTAGAAGGCGTTGAATTTATTGTTTTACCCTCATTCTATAGGATTGGTAAGTTAAATGTGAGCAAAAGAAAGACACTTTAGTATTTTTTTCCCCTAAATGGTGACCGTAACATCACTTGATGTTTATTCTTTTCGAAGGCTACATTAAAGAGTCACCTTTAAGAGATCGTTAAGCTCGTTTTCAGAAGCCAAATGCTTGGGCTCTTTAAACTTTGCCTGGTGATTACTTTTACGAGTTTTTTCATCTGATATGGTAGTAGTGAGCACATCATATTTTGGCAGTGGTATCTCTCTTTCATAGATTTCCTCATCCTCGGGCCCTGTGTCATCTTCATATGCTGATACGGAAGGTACGATTGCAGACAAGGGCATTGTTGTGGACTCCCTCAGATTAAGCGAAGAAGACAGAGCATCTTTCTTGGAGTTATACCCTCCTTTCGAAAGGCTCTTCACCCTGTGCAATTGCAGAAATTTATTTTAAATAAAAATAGTGAAAAATGATAGTCACTAATATTATGTTGAGATGGAGGTTACCGATCGGCATATCTCAATGTGTTTAGGGTATGTTCGCAGGACCCAGCATTTGGGGAGACGCAGGATATCATTACAGTTCGACTGTTTCCTACAAATGAATCCCTAAGGACCTCAGTTAGTTTACTGCCTCTAAAAGGTATATGGCCTTGATCATTGTCAAGAGCTCTAATGCATTCCTTCAATGCAAGCAAGCTTTTATTTATTTCAGCTCCTTCAATCCTGTGGAATACCATTTTAAAAAGAGAGAATGAACAAAAAAATCATTCATGAACAATGAGATGAGCATACAGTTCATCAGTCGCATATGATGAAGCATTATCATGCCAAAATAATAAATGAACGGTGAGGTTCCATTTTATCAAGAGAACAGCTTTCGATTATTTATTTTATGGGGGCATACTAGGATGCTAAGTTGCACTGGATAATTAGAAAATATTTAGTAGTTATACAAACCTTGTCTGCTTATCATTATCAGTAGTATCAGCACCGCGTTCACTTCCTGCCAGATCGATAAAAGAGAGCTTTCCAATTACTCGTGCAGGCTTGGTTTCACTGCCATCGGCAGACCTCTTAATAGAAAGTTGAAGTATAGCATGTGACCGAGACGACTCTTCATTGGCACCAGTGGTGCCTGTACTTCTTGTCGCATTTCCTCTCTCAATTAGTTCCTTGATCATCTCCACATCTGAAACTCTGTACTCTTGCAAGCCCACAATACACACTTGCTGCTTAGCATCTTCTCTCATGCAAAGTTTTCTGTGAAAAGAAGCTTCATTTATCAAGAACTATGAAAATAAAGGTTGAACAACCTGAAATTTTTCAGTGGAACTTTTCTAGAAGCCAAGAAGACTTACTTCCTGTCATTAAGAAGGTCAAACAGTTTTCCTCCATAAATCTCAAAGAAGCCAACAAATAATTGAAAGCCTAGATTCCGATAAGTGTGGTGCATGAGCCGCAGGATGTCCCTAGATGCCTTCAAGGGCAGTGGCTTCATTGTATATGTTTTTCCGCTTCCTTTAGATTATTTCAAATAATTAAATAAGACATTGAAAGCAAAGAAAATGCAAGGCAGAACCAAGTCAAAAGGGACTGATTTTTCAAAATGCATAATCATAGATGATATTATTATACATGAAAACGCATATTGTGTGTTCGATAGAGCTACAGGAGGGCATCACATGTATCCTTGCACCATCTTATTTCATGAGAGATATGGTAGGTTGGGAATTCCATTGCCTCTATTTCCAATGGAGTTAATGACATGTTACAGCTTCCCATAAATTATTAAAGAGTACACTTGTGAAAGAAAATGACTTGTGGTTTGACTACATTAGAGAAGCCACTTGAATTTGGAAAAAAGAACTGGCATATAGTGATGTATGGATTGTATGCAAAACATTTTAAAAATATACTCTGTACATATCGTAAGGTGAGAAGAGTAAACAATGTTTTTAACACATTAGGATCAAGCAGTCAAAAACTGATTGAAACAGGGTCTCTAATACTCTCAATATACCTGTTTGCCCATATGCAAAGCAAGTGGCTTTTGTCCGTTGGAAAATTATCGGAACGATGGGCTCAACGGTTTCACGATACACCTAAAGAAATTATATACCAAAGGTTCATTGGCTCATAATCACACCCAGGATTATGTATCTAAATATAAATTGAGTTGGACGTGTAATCACCTCGTCATTTGAAACCTCCTCATTCAACACTGCATCAAAGACAAACTCATGTTTCTCAAGATACTGAGTTAGGTCAACCTGTGCAAAAAATGTGTAGTTAAGGACTTTCAATTATTCAAAACCACTTCTCTTACACACAAAAAAGGATCAAAACCATGAGCATATTGGACCAACATAAAAAACATGAAAGAATGGAAAATTTCATGGTATAATCTATAAAATCATGGTGCATGGCAGAGGTTGTATATGCTCCGAAAACCTTTCCGTCTGATTCTTAGTCAGGAAAAAAACAAACTTAATAAAAAACTGAAGACATCACAAAAACTCAATTCATATAGAAGAACTCTAGAACGCTGATGCACTTAGAGACACTGCTAATTGGAGATGGATAAACAACAACAGCCACAACAACAACAAACCTAGTATATTCCCAGCTCCATTGGAATCTGGGGGTCAATATGTATGTAACAGTGCCCTTGTATTTGCAGTATAGCACGAAAAAACAAAAGAGACCTAATTCTTTAAGAGCAATACTGAATCCATTCCAATACTGATTATCTGCATAAACAATAGAGCACAGTCATAAATTTCTGGAGCACGGACCTTAAGCTTTGTCTCATGAACTGTCAAGGTGTTTGTTCGAGTTTCTATGATGTCTTCTTCATTCTTTGTCAATTCCTTTTTGTTTAACGGTCTCTTTCGAACCTGCAATCATTAAACCGTTTGCAACAAATTTAAACACAGAAATTATTCAGTTACATAAAGTAAAAAAGCTCATTTAGCAATTCCCAAAGAATGACTAAAATAATTGCAAAGTCATTGGTGGTGCATTCAATTACATGGCAGCAGCGGAAGGGGTTAAAGAACTACACAATAATAGACAAGAATTAGGGATTGAAGAGACATACCACTACTTTGATCTTTGCAACATTGCTAGTCTTTTCTTTATCAGTTGCAAAGCTCCTCATAACATTGCTATCATGGCTTCGAACTTTGTCATTTTGTTTATAGTTTGCAAAGTATGCTTCTGTGTCATCACTGCTTTTGCTTCGAGTAAATTGATGTATTGAAGACGCACCCTGCTGACCATGAAGCGGAAACTGTACAAAATTCATGAGAAATAAAAATAGAAATCCAAAGCCAAATAAAACTATACGCTAGTTGTGGAGGTAGTTTAATGCTGAGAACATAGCAATATAATACGGAGTATGATACTAGGTGAGATAAAGAATGTCAAGTATCTTGAAACATTCGGAGTGGTAAACATGAGGGGAAGAAATTAAATCCAGATGCATGATTTATACTACAATCGAACCTTAGTGCTGTTTTGAAACTACAACTACTTGCATTGACAAACAAGGTAATAAAAAACAATAATTTGACAATGCATAGTAGAAGCCAAATTTTATCCAACAATCCCAAGTTCATTCTTCAACAAATCGACAACGAATGGAATTTCAGGATAATGCCTCTTAACCCACACTTCAACAAAAGCTATAAATAGAATACAAATACAAAAGCGTACACTTATCAAACACTAGAAGAATTTTAAAAAACGGAGTAAAATCCAGTCCAAAAAACATAATGATGGGAATCAAAATTGTGAACTTCTAAACTCAACTCAACCATAATTAGGGGGAAAAAGGCTTAGAATAATGGATAAGCAATACCTCTGGGAGAAGCTCAGTATCCAATGAATGAAGATCTAAAAGTCCTGGGCTGAACTCGTTTGGCAGGACCTGGTCATCCCCATTTCTCCTCTGGTCGGACGGGGTCAATGGCTCCAAAAAGATATCGCTCCCTCCTCCGTAGGTGCTCTGGTGACCTCCATAGACTCTTGAATTCTGAGTTCCGCCGTAGTACCCGGAATCCTACTCCAGAAATCAAAGCAAAAATCAAATTTTAACAATAGATCCCTCGATCTAAGAACGAACAAACATCACACGAATTCTATAGACAAATGCAAACGCGCGTTCAAACCTGTAGATGAGGAATGTAGTTTCTAGAAGATGACTGAAAGTGTTGAAGGCCGGCGGGCAACTGTAGCCATCGGTCGCCGGATGGATTCTCGATGAAGCCATCAGGGAACTGCGGCGGTTGAGGGTGTGCCGCCGCACCGGATCTCTGTCTCCTGACGGCTTTCATGTCAACTGTTACAGCTCCGACCAGATCAACCTCGATTAGAAGCCAGTGGCTCCAAAAGCAAAAAAACAAAGAGAATGAAGAAAATATTTTTCTCCCTCCGCCCAAAGTGTTTCTCTCTCTAGATTCAAATTAGAGAGAAAGTAGCAGGGAGGTTTGAACTTTGAAGTTCTGTCCCTTTTCAACGGATTTGTCTTTTCAAATAGAGTATGAATATACTCTCGTGTCACCCCTGAAATTATTTGATTTACAAAATTTTATAATTAGATTTTAGGTCTGGATTGGAAAAATTAAAAACAATTAGATTGTGCAAGTAAATGTATCGAATCGAAAAAATGGAAATAGTATACAAAAAATTGAAACCAATTATTTTGCTTTGGTTTTCGTTTCAGTTTTGGTTTTTTCAAAATAGAATCGAATCGTTTTAAAGTGAAGTATGCTGAAAATATGTGAAAACTATTTTTTAGAATGTATTTCTTTCTTTTATCTTTTATTCATATACTCCGTATTATTTACTCTTTATTTTCGTACATATTTTGTTTTATTACTGCTTTTTTTCTTTAGAAGCTGCAAATTAATTAAAGAGAATAACTAAATTACCTCAAAAATTTTAAGATAATGAAGAAAAATTCTTATTGCATTTCAAGGGTTGATTTGTTCAAATATTTAATTTGAAGATCGACTTTGTTGTATTGTACTTACATTTTTTAAACTTGATTTATTTTTTTTATAAGTTACTTCTTGTTGCATTTTTAAGATTCAATTGCTCGATTTAATAGTTATTTTGTCATTGCATCATCAAAAAAGCTCTAACATCGAGCCAATTTTTCAAAAAAAAAATTGATTTACTATATTAAAAGAACATTATTTTGGCCAAAAAAGAACACTACTTTGTTATTGTTTCATGGAATTAGTATTGTTATAACATTTTTAATGCTTATAATATTTTAATTTTTAAAAACCAAAAAATAAAAAAACCAAATTAAAAACCGCATAGAACTGAACTCAATCAATGGGTTCATATTTTTTGTGCCAAACCAAACCAAACCACTATTTTATCTTCCATTTTGTCTTTAGTTTTGGGTAAAAACCGAACCCGTCCCTATTTGAAGGCATTAGGCTTAGACGATGGTATGGGACGTGATTTCACTCAGCTCGTAGTCAATTCGATAGAAGTTATGATGAATACATAAATAATTACTTTATAATTAGAAATATACTCAAAACCTTTGTTTGAAAAAATTGAAAGAACATTTAAATTAAAAACATAAAAAATGAAGATTAAATAATTAAAATGCAAGAAATATTTGCGAAACTTAGCTCATACTCGGTATTTTACAAACTAAGAAAATGATTTATAAAAAAATTGTTCTACCTCCGTCCCACTGTCTTTGTCCACATTTGACTTTTGGAACTTTTCATCTAAGTACTTTGACTCATCAAATTCTCTCAATGTGTAAGCCTAAAAATAGTCATTTGTGATCTTGTTTGATTCGTCTTAACATATAGATTATTAACATTCGTCTTAACATATGCTTCTTAATGTTTACTCCTTCCATCCCAAAAAGATTGCCACAATTTGATTTTATTGCCTAACTCTAACGCACTTTGACTACAAATTAAATATAATTTTAAAAAATTAAATGTTATAAAAACTGATATATCAAAAGTATATTTTAAAATGAAGCGAGTTTTACTAAATTTACATTATAATTAAAAAAATTCATAACTTATGGTCAAAGTGTTGCACAATTTTATCAAACAAATCAAATTATGACAATCTTTTTTTAGATGGGAGAAGTATAAATTAATATAAAGAAAAGTAAAAATCAAATAAAGAACAATTCACACAATTAAACTTGGAGCGAACACTCAAAATAAATTTATTACTTAATTACTTAATGAAAAAATATAGAGTAAAAAGATTTACATATTTATATTAGTATATCCAATTTGGGATTTTCGATAAGGAAAGTTACCTTGTGTCGTTCCTAAATACCAAATTTATTTTTGGTTAGATTTTTTGCCATATTTGTTCTGGTTTGTTATTTTTTTTCTTCAGTTTTTACAATCTTTGCGAAAAGTTTTGTGATTGGTTTAATGCATGCCCACCCCTAAAGAAATTGTATGTGTGGTACCATTTTTTAAATGGAGATTTGATTTTATTAATGAGCGCGAAGACATACGTTTCAAGTCCATTTAGAGTGAAACTATGAGATAAGTTAAAGACGTTTCAAGTCCATTTAGAGTGAAACTATGAGATAAGTTAAAGGAGTTAAAGTTAATATAACAGAAAGAATGTTTGAAGGCCCGGGCTTCAAATGTATTTCCATGCCCTAAGGTATAAGCAATTCTAGACTCTAGAGTCAAATCTTTATATATACAAAGCTAATGTGTAAAAGATGAACAGTTAAAATATCCGCCTAATTGTTATGGGCTCGAGTTGGAAATGAGCCAGAGAAATGGGAGAACGGGCCTGATCGGGGAAGGTCACATTATAAAGAAATGTGATATAAATTACTTTGCATAGGAGAGTGTGTGATTACTGCTTTGCTTAGTGAGTGTGTTTATTAATGGGGAAGAGAAAAGGTGATTCCGGTTGGAAAATGGAAAAGAAACTTTATAGAGCAATGTGACATTAATTAATTATGGATCTTGAAATGGGCTATTTTATCGGAAAAGGCCATTTTATAGGAAAAGGTGTATCATAATTATTTTGTACAGGGGAATGTGTGAAGATGGTTTGGCTTGAGTATTGTAAAAGGCCATGCGGCCCACTTCATTGAAAGTTGTGATCCGCTTTTGAATTGGGAGAAGTGCATTGGCGGCTTGCTTGCGGGATAGTGTAATGGTGGCTTGGAGAGCTGAATATACACATCTTTTGAGGCATGGACATAATTACACAAGATTTTTAAATCTTTAGATTCCTGTGTAAATATTTTGGATTGCACATCTCAACTATTTTGCACACTATAAATACATGTTCCCATAAAAATTACATTATCATATCCACATTATTTCATTTTTCATTTTATTTTTTCGTTTATCAACTATGATGCACTATTAATAGAAATATTCTAACAACACATTTTGGTAAATAAAGCAGCTTTTTCTTTTTTTGTTCTTTTTTTCTTTGGTGCTTGTTGTTTCTTCATTTTTTTAATTCTTTCGTTGCTTCTTCTTCATTTTTATTCTTTGGGTTTTTATTTTTAGTTTGAAAATTGTTAAAAATTTATTTTTATAACTTTTTTTAGTTTTTAAGTTTTTTTAGTTTTTAATTATTTTTCAAGATGTCCTTTGACATAACAGAATGTTTTCCTTAAAATTTGTATACAAATTCAAATAATTAGATGTCATGTTAATTTTATATTTAGTTTTATTTGAATTTAGCTTTATACATTAGTTCTATTAAATTTTTATTCTTTATATTTCAGATAAATGATTAGTTGTGCAACGCACAGGTACAAAATCTAGTGACTTAGGCTCTGTTCCGTTCAACTTATTTTTTTCTTATTTTTTTATTCTTATTAAAATCAGATCAGATCAGACCAGATCAGATCAGATCGAATCAGATCACATCATATCATATCAGATCGAATCAGATCAGATTAGATCAGACCAGATCATATCAAAAATTATTATTATTATTGTTGTTGTTGTTGGTTTTATTATTATTATTATTAAAAATGAAAAAGAATAAACTTTAGAAACAAGTTAAATAGAAAACTGAGAAAGTAATTCTTAATTATTAGAAGTCAAAAAATTATTTTTAAAATACATTGACAATGTCAATCTAATTCTACTTTTAAAATGCATTTTTATTGCTACATGTAATTTGAGCTTTAAAGTTTGGATCTTTTATAAGAATGAGATATTTTAATAAAAATACTATCTCTTCTATATATTGATTATCTAAATCTAATTACTTTTTTAAGTATATATAAATTAAATATTTATTCTAATGTATATATGAAGTAATTATTAAAATATTAAATTAATATTCTAACTTCACAAAAAAATAATCATAAAATAAAAAATGATATTACATTATAATATGAATGATTATTCTAATATATGAATTAACTAATTTTATTTTATTAAAAAGTAATCATAAAATAAAAAATATTGATTATATTATAATATTAATTATCATTACAATTTTCAAACTTTATTACAAAATCAAATTTTTGATTTGAATTTTAAATCAAATAATAATTAATCAGATCAGATCAGATCCAATGAGATCAGATCAGAACTACAAAAATCAGATCAGATCAGAAAAAATAAGTTGAACGAATGAAGTCTTAACGACAAGAGGGAGGGAGCACTTGCTACTTGCTAGTGAAGAAAGTACAAGAATTTAATGAAGCTCCAATTCTGGATAAGGCATTTGCAGCACCATAAGCTCCAATTTTGGCTATGGCATTTGCAGCACCAATAGCCTCACGATTAGGGGTGGACACGGTATGGTTCCGGAACTGCCGGTTCTGGTACCGCCACCTAGGGGTGGGCACGAAATCCGTTCCCGTTGGACCGTTCCGAAAAATCCCGAATCCGTTTTGTAAATGTATCGAATAATTGGGACACAACTTTTTTATCCCGAACTCGTTCCGTCCCGTTATCAAATGGGACATGAGCGGGACAACTTAAATTTATACCGATCCATCCCGTTTGTCCCGTTTTATCTATTTTATTAATATATAATTCTAATTCTATACACTCATTCTTTAATTAATTAAGTTAACTTCAATACTACCTACTGCTTTTGTTTTTTGAATGACAGTAGCTAATTGCTTGGTGTATACGATACGAACACAACTAGTTTTTGGATGTCTTAGGAAGTTAATGACTTTTATCTATGACATTTTGTGATTTTTGGATTGAGTACCCCCCTCTTATATTTGGGATTAGGACAAAGTAGGACGACCCAAATCCGTCTCGGTTTGTTCCGATCCTGAATTTTATGGGACAAACCGGGATAAGATTGTAATCCGAACCGTTTCGGGCCGTTTATATATAACGGGACAAGACCGGAACAACCTAAAATCCGGACCGTCCCGATCCGTGCCCACCCCTACCGCCACCCCTTGGTACCGCTACCGTTACCAGACCGAGCCGTACCGATTCTGGTACTCGGACTGGCGGTTCCGGTACTGGACTGGCCGGTTTTGGCTACCCCTTATTTTTTTCCTTTTTTTAAATTTTTAAAAGTGTAAATGTGTAATTGTTAAAGGAAATAATGAAATAAAATATCTAAAAAAGTAGTTGTTATTTAAATATTGTAAAATGAGTAATACACGAACTGAGGAACAATACATTTAATATCATGACAGTTCAAAAAAGCGACGAGGTAAAGAACCGTAAAGAAACCCTCGAAGGAGCTTATATATCGCTCCCCTAAAAAAAACTACTTACATACTTACATATTTACATTAACATAAAAAAAGTTTATAACTTATTTCTCGGAACCAGGGCTTCCATCTGTGGTTGCATTCATGTAATGTTCAGCATTAATGTCGTACCCTAACTCTTGAGCTCGACGTCTTGCCAATAGCCAATCTCGGTTGTAAACAAGTGTTTCAAGAGATTCAGTGCTAAGACAACTTCGGTAGTCGGTTAGAATGTTGCCGCTAGCACTGAATTCTTGATCCACTGCTACGGTTGATACCAGGACAGATAATACTTGTCTTGCTAGCATTCCGAGACATGGGAACATGTGTTCGTTCCGCTTCCACCATGCGAGGACGTCAAACTGCATGTCGTCGTCGTTGTCGTAATCGCATGGCACCCCTTGGTACATAGCAAGTTCGTTGTTCGAGCTTACAGTTGTACCATCTGAACTCGTCAAAGGCTGACCACGCTTCCCTTTTTTTCAAAAGCCCACGGACTATTCCTTTAAAACCTTTTTTTATTTGGGGGCGTAGGAGCTGCTGTTTCTTCTAGTACATTACCGTAATAACATTATCTATTTCTTTTTCGCATTCAATTAAATGGTTGTAGTAATAATTATTTTCATCTAAAAAACAGCTGTAGTAATAGTCAATTAGAATTTTAAAATTTCCAATCTTAATGCGAGAATCACAAATAATACCTATTTTATAAATTGTAGGAATGTACAAATAATAAGCACACCATTTATCTTTCATAGGAGAGACATAAGGATACAAATCTGGATCAGCCAAACTTCCACGAAAACATGTTGTGATTGTAACACACTCTTTAAAAAATCTATTTGTAGTTGGTTGGTAAACATGCGAGAAAGTAAGAGTTGCGTTATTAAAAACTTCTAATACGGCATTCAATTTTTCAACAATAACAAATTCATTCAATGAAATCATAAAACGAAGTTCATCCCTAAGAAATTCAGCAAATTCCTTTTTGTAGCTTAGAATATGTGCTATCAATTTGTAAGTACTATTCCATCTAATGGTGATATCTTTAACAAATGTTATTGGTCTTCTATCCTTAGATTTATAGAATGACTTCTAGGATTTCGAATTAATACGACTACCCCAAATCTTTTAATTCCATTTTTAATATTCGTAACCCCCCGATAGCTTCTAATCCCTGTTGAACACATAAATTTAAAACATGACAAGCACACCTTTGATGCAGAAATCTACCCATACTCATAGTAGGGAGGCAAATTTCTTTAAGTCTAAGAATAGTAGCAGTATTATTAGTAGCATTATCAAAACCAAATGCAAACACTTTATCAACTTAATTGTATTCTCGAGAATACGCTCAAGCAATAGAAAAATATTTTCAGATGTATGAGAATTATTGAAATCACGAAATCCAAGAACACGTTTATGCATTATCCAATCACTATCTATCCAATGACAAATAACACTCATATAAGAAAAACTATAATATGTTTCACTTCAAATATCAGAACAAATAGTAACACGAGAATTAAAATTGAGAAAAAAATTTGCCAAATTCATTTTTTCAATTTTATACTGTCGAATAATTTCTCGCTTAATTGTTTTTCTTGAAAAACCTCTTGCTTGAGGATTTAATGCATTTTGACAATAATCAATAAATCCAAGTTTTTCAGAAAACATGTATAGAAAATTTTCTTCACAAATCATTTCGGCCATTTTTTGTTTGGTTTGCTCGCCACTATAAGCAAAAAGGCCGCCCTTACCCCTGTTAGCAAACCGAGAAATTTGGGTTTGCACTTCTTGTCGTCCCTTCTTTTTCGCCGCGTATTTGGCGTACTCCACGGGGTGCCTCGCCCTTAGGTGTTTTTCCGGACCACCATAACCGCCGAAAAATCCCATTTTAATGTCGGTGCCAAAATAATTTCCAAGTTCCAAAATTTACGTCATCTTTTGTTTTTTTTGAAAAATGATAAACAAATAAATTTGATTTTAATTTTTTTTACTTTTCCCCGGACCTTGAGAGGTCTCGGGCTCATCTACCTCCTCGGCGACGTCGGTAGGATTGTTGTTGTGCGATGTAGGCTCCACGTCCATTTCTGCTTCATCAATGTCCTCGAATATACTTTCAAGAGTTTCAAGATTGGCGCCGGCTCTACCTGACATATAATGTTCGAATTCTTGATTCGACAAAGCGTCGCCCACGAATTCATCAGGGATATTAGGGAAGGAAGAGACAGAGTTGTTAGACACGATTTTATTATGTGGCCTGAGTTATCATTTATCTAATTAATTGATCATTGACCTAATAAATACCCTACGTACTTAATTGGTAATTATTCGATGGACGTAATTACCCTTATGACCTAATTAGGGTTTCCCCTTGGGTGTATATATAGAGGTCATTAGGCAAAGATCAGAACACATCAATCTTACGCCTCCTCTCTGCCTCTCTATTCTTGTGAGTCTTCCTCACCTTAGCCATCATAACGATACACCCTAAACGGGAACTCGATCTGCGTGAGAATCATGGCCTCATCCCTAACCACGTTTACAGGATTATCAGGTACACATGATTAAATCCCTAATTTATATTTTATGTTTAAGAATTGATCAACATGTGGTATCGGAGCGTATATGTTGATTATTCAATTTTTCCGTTTCCCTAAAACTGGAATTGAAATCGCATCAGTTTTTTTTATACCTAACGTAAATTGGTTTTGAGCTTCATGATTTCCATAATAAACATTAAGAAAAAAAATGTTGTTTACATCTCAAAATCGGACTAAGCCCTCAAAATCAATTGTTTTTTACTTTGGATTCGATTCCATTCCAGTGAGTTAAAAAAAACCTATTGCTTAATGTTTTTGATTCCAGCAAATACGCATAAATAGATTATTCATGTTATTGTTCATCCTTACTTTGATGAAATCATCTTTTTTTGGTATTTGATTTGGAACATAATTCTCTTTCCTTAAATTTTATGGCATATCTCACTTTTGCATAATATATTCTGTTTCCTTATTTATTAATTTATCTTACCAAGAATAGCAAAACTAAGGGATATGCTAAAATACCATAAAAAAATTAATTTTATTTTACTTGTTGGAAAATCTCTTGTCTTATATGCCTTTTGACTTTCTAATTAAAATTATTTTTTATGGGTCTCCAATTTTTCGTAGCCCCGCCCCGAACCGCTTTAATTTTTGCGGTTAATTAATTACTAACATTAAATTTACAAATCATTTGACTAATCTCAAATAAAATTTATTTTATGATTAGTTAAATTGATTTATTTTGCTTGACTTGAATAATACCTTAGAATACACTTCTGCCCAAAGGTGATGTGTAACATTTGTAAAAAAATTTCAAGTCTTATTAAGCATTGTCATTTAGTGCATATCCTTAAATAGATATTTGCATGACACTCGTCTTAAATACATAATTTTTCACTTCTGTCCAAAGATGATGTGTTATAATTGTGTACTGCGAACTAAATATATATATGTGCATTAAAATTTAAATGTTTCACTTCTGCCCAAAGGTGATATGTTACATTCAAATTGCACATCATTATTTTATTATTCATAATACTTAAATAAGTGGTCATAACCAAAGTGAAAGCCATTTGTTTAAGTAGAATTAAATTTAGTCTATTATTTTGGTGTTATAATAGACTCTTATCACAGCTTCATTACTATATAATGGTCCTTAACTTCGCCAGCCTTAGTTCATTACCCCTTAACTTCTTCTTTAATTATGTGTCTTATTTCTCTCATCTGAATCCACTATCAGCCCCAAATATGGGAATTGAAACCTTGAATGGTGCGAATTTTTCTTCATGGAAAGATTCACTGATGCTAACTCTTGGCATGTTGGATTTTGATTATGCACTGAGAGAGCCTGCCCCTCCTGCCCTCACTGATAAAAGTACTGCTGAAGATAAAATAGTACATGAGAGATGGGAGAGGTGCAACAGAATGGCTCTTATGCTCATTAAAAATTCCATCAGCATATTCTGCCGCAAGGAAGGACATAGACAGAAAGACTGCCAAGACTTTAAGGAGTGGCTGACGAAGAAAGGTAATCATCTTTACATGATACTTGAGTCCTTTAATTTAAATGTTCCAACTAATACATGGTGGTTTGACTCTGGTTCTATGGTTCATGTAACCAACTCACTTTAGGGATTTCTTACAATCAAGAAGCTGGAAAGAAACCGAAGAACACTTAAACTGGGGAATGGAACAGAACTAGCTGTCGAAGCCGTGGGAACCTTAGAATTAATAATGAAAACTTGTTTATGTATTAAAATTTATGATACCTTATATATTTCTGAGATTACTTGGAATTTAGTATCATGACCAAAGTTAGACATAGACGGTTTTGATGTTTCTCATGGTCATGGCAGACTTACTATTAGTTTCAATTGTCAAGTGTTTGGTCATGGTTTTCTGGATGGTGGTCTCTATAAATTAGAACTAGATGATGATTTTTCCAAATCTTTGTTGTCATATAATATCAATCAGACACTAACAAAGAGAAAACGAAAACGAGACTTAGAAACTTCATCCATGTTGTGGCATCAACGCTTAGGCCACATTTCACGAGAACGTTTATCTAGACTCGTGAAGCATGAAGTGTTACCATCTCTCGATTTCAATGATTTTGGAACATGTGTCAAATGCCTTAAAGGTAAAATGACATCAGTGAATAAGAAAGGTGCCACTAGAAGTTCTAATTTATTAGAGCTCATTCACACTTACATTAGTGGTCCTTACTCTATCACTGGCATAACTGGACATAACTCATTTATCACTTATATTGATGATTATTCTCGATATATGTACTTGTATCTTATTAAGGAAAAATCTGAATCACTTACAACTTTTAAAGATTATAAAACTGAAGTTGAAAAACAACTTGATTGTCAGATAAAAGTTGTAAGATCAGATAGAGGAGGTGAATATTATGGTAGACATACTGATGTGGGTCAAGCTCCTGGTCCATTTTATGAGTTTTGTAAGTCCCAGGGGATTGTGAACCAATATACCATGCCCGATACTCCTCAGCAGAACGGTGTTGCTGAGAGAAGAAATAAGACCCTAGTGGACATGGTACGCAGTATGTTAGCCAACTCAGGTTTACCTCTATTTCTATGGACCGAGGCCTTAAAAACAGCCATTCATATACTCAATAGGGTTCCTTCCAAAGTTGTCCCTAAAACTCCTTATGAACTCTGGACAGGAAGGAAACCAAGTCTAAGATATATGAAAGTATGGGGTTGTCTTGCCGAAGCTAAACTTTATAATCCCTTCTTGAAGAAACTCGACATGAAAACTGTAACTTGCTACTTCATTGGTTATCCTTCTCACTCAAAGGGTTACAGATTTTATTGTCCTTCCCACGTCACTCGCATTGTAGAAACCATAGATGCTTATTTCCTTGAAGATTTTGAGGTCAGTGGGAGCAGTGAAAACCCTTATGATGAATTGCTAGAAGTACAAGATGTGGGGGGGAGAGACTTGTCGATTACTTTACCTCAAATTACTCCTCTTGTACTCAATGCCAATCCGCAGGACACTGCACCTCCTCCTATTCCAAATGTACCTGGAAATGAAGACACGTCAAATGATCACCATCAAGACAATGCCGCCAATGCTCGATCTAAAAATTTGCTCAGGAGGTCATCTAGGTCTAAAAGGCTTACTAACTTTGATGATTATGTTACCTACCTATCTGAAGCAGAAATGGATGCTGGAAAGTTTACTGATCCTACCTCTTATAATGAAGCCATTAACAGTGATCAGTCTTCTGAATGGAATAAAGCCATGATTGAAGAGCTTGACTCCATGAAGAAAAATGATGTTTGGGATTTGGTTGAATTACCCAACGGTGTAAAACCCGTAGGATGTAAATGGGTCTTCAAAACAAAACTGGACCCGAATGGAAACATTGAACGCTACAAAACGAGATTGGTTGCAAAGGGCTACACTCAGAAAGAGGGAATTGACTATCAAGAGACCTTTTCTCCTGTCTCTCGAAAGGATTCCTTAAGGATCGTTATGGCCCTTGTAGCTCATTTTGACTTAGAGCTACATCAGATGGATGTCAAAACCGCTATCCTTAATGGCGATTTAGATGAAGAAGTGTTCATGAAACAACCCGAAGGATTCAAGTCTGAAGGTCAAGAGCACTTAGTCTGTAAGCTGAAGAAGTCCATATACGGGTTGAAGCAGGCATCACGTCAATGGTACCTAAAGTTGCATCAAGTCTTGAAGTCAGAAGGTTTCATAAAGAATCAAGTGGATCAATGCACCTACCTCAAGATGAGTGGGATCAACTTTACTATACTTGTCCTTTACGTAGATGACATTCTATTGGCAAGTAATAGTTTAGACATGTTGCATGAGTCCAAGCGCTTACTCTCGCGTAACTTTGACATGAAAGATCTCGGAGAGGCTTCTTATGTTATTGGCATCGAAATACACCGAGATAGAGTCAATGGTATTTTGGGATTATCTCAAAAGGCTTACATTGAGCGTGTCCTTACACACTATAACATGCAACATTGCTCTCCTTCTGTGGCTCCAGTAGTTAAGGGAGATGTTTTCGGTTTATTTCAATGTCCGAAAACAGAGGTTGAAAAGGAACAGATGAGAATGGTACATTATCCGTCAGTAGTATGAAGCCTTATGTATGCACAAGTCTGTACTCGTCCAGATATCACTTACATTGCTGGAATGTTGGGTCGTTATCAGACTAATCCTGGTCTTGATCACTGGAAAGCAGCTAAGAAAGTTCTTCGATATCTACAAGGGACAAAAGACTATAAACTGACTTACAGAAGGAGTGATAATTTAGAAGTGGTTGGTTATTCTAATTCTGATTTTGCTAAGTGCAAGGATGATAAGAAATCCACTTCAGGGTATATCTTTATGTTAGCTGGCGGACCTATCTCGTGGAAGAGTCATGTAACACCCTAAAAATAGGCCTATCAGAATTAATTAATTGATAATTAATTAATTACTGAGAAGGACCCCAAAAAAAATAAGTGATTTATAAAGTTTGTCAATAATTAATGAAAATTATATTGTTGTGTAGAGTTTGACTGTCTGACCCCAACGGTTCAGTCGGATTTCAATTCGGAGAAAGTTGGACCAAAAAGTGTACCCCGATTGGAACCAAAATTGGTCCCAATCAAGGACACTATGCGAACGGCGCCTCCCAGCGCACTAGCCGATCACAGGATCATGGAAATGACGATGCAACCTGTCTTCTTCCCCTCTTCAACCTCTATATAAGGGAGAGCTCATTTTCCATTTTCTACACCATTGTTTCTACAATTTAGTTCAATAGAATCCTGAGAGTGAGGGGAGTAATCTGATAGTATTAGTTGTCGTCGAGTTCGCCGGAGCAAGACGTGGTGTTCGCCGGAAGTTTTGCCGGAAAATCTTCAAAACCTCCATTACACTTCGAGGTAATCCCGTAGATATATCTAATGACTAGAATGTTCATATAGGTCGTTTCTACGTTCATAAATGGTCATTTGGTTGAGTTTTGTGTTTGACATGTTTGAAGAACCAAGAATCATAAACCTTGAATTTGATGATAAAAATATGTTTTAATAATTCTAATATGATCTATGAACCTTGGAGAACATCTCTATATAGTTTAATTGAAGTTCGGTGACTAAAAATGGTTTTCCCGAAAAATGGACCGAGGTTGAAGACGAATGAACAGTGGCTGAAAATCTACAGAGTGGATTGATCCCCTTCATTGGATCGATCCTCTGGGAGTTTTTCTTCTAGTTGGATCGATCCAGAGGGCTGGATCGATCCTCCGAAACTCTGGTCCGAAAATTTGTCTGAAATTGCTATTTTTGAGCTCTAAAATCCTATTTTTGATACCAATTGATTTTGATTATTATAAAAATGATTTTTCACAAAAAAAATGATGTTTTTAACAAATTAAAACATTATGTGATGCATGACGGTAAGTTCGGGTGTTAACACTCGAGACTAGGCCGCTAATTGTTATTAAATGTTATGTTGAATGATCATTATGATGAACTATTATTGTGGCCAATTATGAATGATTAACCTACTGATTGGTATGATTATTGATTAAATCATGATTAAAAATGGATATAATGATGATTATGAAAATGATGTATATTGTTAAGGATATCTAGAAGAACTCTAAGATATACCCACTTGTATAATGATGATGATTATTAAGGATATCTAGAAGAACTCTAAGATATACCTCCTTGACCAATTCATATTTCAGGGTTAAAACGTACGTACGGGATCAAGAACGGATATCACCCACCCGGCAGTTCACTGTTCGGTTGGTACGTAATCCACATGACTCATAGGGTGGATTATCGATTCTTGTGTTCTGCATTAAACTAGTTATAGTTTAAGGGCCTGGTTAGAAATGTTTCCTTTAGACTAGGAATAGTTAAGAGTTATTATGAAATGATTTGGCCTTAGATTAAGAATAATTTAAGAGCATTGTTGAGATATTGAATATCAAATGACTTGGAATAAAATATTGAGAATATCATGAATGTTTGAATTATATATTGTGTGCATGATATCAAATGGTTGATTATGAATCGAGATTCAATTTATGTGGATGTTCGACGCTTTAGATATGCTTACTCAGCTTCACCGCTGAGTGTGTAGTGTGTTTTATTTGCTACACGCAGGTAGGCATAATGAATGATTGGCTAATTCCTGGCAGCAGAAGGGGCGAGACAGTCGTGGTAGATTATTGAATGAAATAAATAATTATGTTGTTATGATACATATTTTAAAGTCGCTTCTGCATTTTATTTAAACACTCCGTATTTCTCTACAATTATGTATGGAATATTATTTATAAATAAAAATGTTTGAAATGTTTTAAATTATCACGATTACCAAATCAATACTTTAGTCCGAAAGGGGCTGCAGACCTGGACGGATTAGGGTGTTACAAGTCATATGCAAGAGTTGACTGCAACTTCTAAAATGATGGCAGAATACATTGCGGTGTACAACGCAACCTGTCATGGGATGTTGCTCAAAAACCTCATCACTGGACTCAAAGTAGTTAATTCTATCTCTCGACCATTGAAGCTTTATTGTGATAACTCAGCCGCCGTTAGTTTCTCGAACAGTAACAGTTCGACTGGCGCTGCTTTATATCTTGATACAAAGTACTTGTTCGTACGTGAGCGAGTTGAGGAAAATAAACTTTGTATTGAGCATATAAGTACTAAGAATATGCTTTCGGATCCGATGACTAAAGGTCTCCCTCCTAAGATTTTCGAAGAACATGTTTCGAAGATGGGGTTTTCTAGAGACCTTATTTAGTTGCATATTGTACTTTCTTACATTTAATTATAAAATTTCCTCATTGTTTTGTTTGGTTTGTCTCTGAATGTGTCTATGCATGCCTAAAGACATATAGACAACATTTATATACAAAATAATGTTATGAGCTTAATTGTCAATTTGATCCTTAGCTTATTTAAGTTTTAAATTTGGTATTGTAGTATGATTAATGGGGGTCTTGAATTGATTATTGATTCAATGACTGTATTTCTCTGCTAGAATTTTGGTTTAGAACTAAAATGAGTATTAAAATCTGATCAAACTTATCTAATACTCATCATAAATGATTACTCGGCCAAGTGGGAGAATGTTAGACACGATTTTATTATGTGGCCTGAGTTATCATTTATCTAATTAATTGATCATTGACATAATAAATACCCTACGTACTTAATTGGTAATTATTCGATGGACGTAATTACCCTTATGACCTAATTAGGGTTTCCCCTTGGGTGTATATATAGAGGTCATTAGGCAGAGATCAGAACACACCAATCTTACGCCTCCTCTCTGCCTCTCTATTCTTGTGAGTCTTCCTCACCTTAGCCATCATAACGATACACCCTAAACGGGAACTCGATCTGTGTGAGAATCATGGCCTCATCTCTAACCACGTTTACAGGATTATCATGTACACATGATTAAATCCCTAATTTATATTTTATGTTTAAGAATTGATCAACAGGAGTATCTTCCTTGAGAACCACGTGAGCTCGAACCGTCGAAGGTGGCTATAACTTTGCCTTTCCACGAATTTTGGTTCACCACGCCCATATCCACGAACCTTCTACCGGATTCTCTTGACATTTTAATATATTTTTATTTTGATAAGAAAGGACTATAATAAATATCTAAAATATTAATTATATATTAAGTTTAGAAATTATAATATTAATTTATAAAAAAATTAATAATATAATATATTAATAAATAATAATATATGATAATATGATTATATGAATAATGAATGTATTTATATATTATTATATAATATATTAATATATATTTATATTATTATATGAATATAAATTGTATAAAGATTGAAAAAGAGATAATAAGAATTAATAGATAATTAGAGATGAAATGAGAAATAGATTGAGAAATGAGACATTGAGAGATAGAGATTTGAGAGCTGTGTGAATTTTTTTTTAAAAATGAGTATATTTATAATGTATTCCCCCCAACCCCCCTTCCCCTCAACGGCTAAGTAGTCGTGTGAGGGGTCCCTCCCCCCTTTAATGGATTCTTTTTTTTTTGCAGGTGGGCCGGCAAAAAAAGTAATTTCGGTATCGGAACCGGTACCGAAAAAATGGAACCGGAACCGGTACCGTTGGTAGCGGTGCCGGTACTGGTTCCCTGGAACCGTGGTGGCGGGCCGGTGTGCCGTCTCCGGTATTGGTATCGAACCGGTACTGTGTCCACCCCTACTCAATACTCACGATAGGTATCCCAGAGCTTTAAGGTGAACACAGATATTCATAGACACCTCTACTATACCTAGACTATCATTATACGGTATGTATTTGCCTTTAATACAACAAGTAGGGTTTCCCTAGAAGCGGGTGGCCTAAAGTGTAATGTCGACACTAACTTTTGGTTAAATACTGGTGATGCAAGGGTTATGGTGGTGGTGCGCAATGCTCAAGGGCTCTTTATACAAGGGATGCATCATGGTCTTGGGAGAATAAAAAGTGCTTTGCTCGCTGAGGCAATGGGGGTACGGGAGGTATTGATATGGCGAAAAGATGATTTTGCTCAACACACTATGTTTATTGAATTGGACAACTGCATGTTATTCCTGACTCTTCAAGCAGATAAGTGTAACACCTCTTATTTCTTAGGTGTGGCGACTGGTGAATGATTGTAAAGCACTTGAGACAGAATTAAATTTTCTCTCGTGGTCTATTGTTAGAAAATCAATGAATCAGGTTCCTCATTTATTGGCTCGAGCGCCTGACTCTGGTTCTGATTTCTCTGAATGGGGTTTCATCCCTTCAGCTCATATTTGTGATGTCTTGAACTTTGATACTGTTCAGTAATAAAAGTACCATTTCATCATTTATTTAAATACTACGGTTTTCCAAACCTTTTTCAGTAATGGATCATATCTGTTTAAAACTTGATTTGGTAAAACTAACACAAATTTAACATGTTCATTTGAATTATCTAAAATTAGATTCAATTCGACTCAAAACATTTCAATTTGAAATTTAAGTCACTCATTTAAACCAAAGCCCAAATTGAATTGAATCGAATTCAGCTTGAACCTAATTATAACATAAATTGAGAGAGCTCGAATAAAAATAAGCTTACTAACATATACTAAGAGCGTTTCTTTGCTACTTATATAAGGGTATTGCTAAATCCACTCAAAAAATGATTATATCTATACTTTTTTTTTATATATTTGCTAAATCCACATCGATTAACATAACATTATTAAGAGTAGTTTTTTAATAAATCAGTTGATGTCGTGTTTCTCTACTTATAAGCTAATTTATAAGCTTCTTATAACTCAAAAAAATAAGTACATCTTACCTACTTATTTTTAAGCTAGTTTTGTGTTTCTTTGTTTTGACAAAATCTCTTACAAAACTATCTCTAACCTTTTATGGATATTATTAAATGATTCATCTCTCATTTAGGTCACTTTACAAAAAAAGTTCAATAATCAGCTTATAAATGAAAAATTGTTTAATCACTAATGTGTCATTAAACACCCGCATTACATCACGGTGTAGAATATTTAGGCATTCTTTAGTCATCTAAGTATTCAAGCTAGTTCATCATCAATCTAACTCGTAATTGCTCGCAGTTAACGCTAACTAATTCAACAACACAACTCTTAGGCTACGTTCCGTTCAACTTATTTTTCTGATCTGATTTGATTTTTTGTAGTTCTGATCTGATCTGATTGGATCTGATCTGGTCTAATCTGATTGGATTGGATCTGATCTGATTTGATCTGATTGGATCTGATCTGATTAATTATGATTTGATTTAAAATTCAAATCAATAATTTGATTTGACTTTATAATAACGTTTGAAAATTGTTAACTCATATATTAGAATAATCATTCATATTATAATGTAATAATATTTTTTATTTTATGATTTTTTTGTGAAATTAGAATATTAATTTAATATTTTAATAATTACTTTATATATACATTAAAATAAATATTTAATTTATAAATAAATTAAAAAGTAATTAAATTTAGATAATCAATATATAGAGGAGATAGTATTTTTATTAAAATATCTCATCCTTATAAAAGATCAAAACTTTAGGAACTCAAATTACAGGTAGCAATAAAAATGTATTTTAAAAGTAGAATTAGATTGACATTGTGAATGTATTTTAAAAATAATTTTTCCAACATCTAATAATTAAGGATTACTTTCTCAGTTTTCTATAAACTTGTTTCTAAAGTTTATTCTTTTTCATTTTTAATAATAATAATAATAACTGTTAGACAAATGTGCAACTCTAGAGGGGGGGTGAATAGAGTTGTTTTCAAGAATGTGCGTTTTCCGCGTGTGTGAAATAATAAAATCGCAGGAATAAATAAAGAGAGTAAGGGAAAGCAGAACACCGAGATTTATACTGGTTCACCACCTCGTGGCTAGTCCAGTCCTCCGAGAGACTCTCTCGAAAGTCCTACTAATCTTCAAGCTTCAACGGGTGCTTGAAAAACCGGTACAACTTGAGAACTTGAATCACACAAGCCTCACTTTCTTACAACAACAAGACTTGAGTCACACAAGTCTTAAGAACAACACTCAAATGAGATTGAGTTTACAACACAAGAATGAAAGCTCACACAATTGAGCAAAGTAGTGTTGAAGAATTAAAGCTCTATGGATGACAACTTCTTTAGCACTCATAGAAAATATTTCTAACTCTCAAAAATAATATTTTGATGAGGAAGATGAAGCAAAGGATGAATATAGCTCAAAGAATATATTGAAGTGCAAGAGATGTGTTTGGAAATGAAGGAGAATGAGGGATTAAATAGGCTGAGAAAAATAAAGCCGTTGGAGTACGCTAAGGATATGCACCAGATAAAATTAATCGATTAACGTAGAAAGATAAATCGATTACGGTACACAGAGGCGAAAAACCTGAATAGAAGAACAGAAATAATCGATTAATGGAAGGCCTAAAGATCGATTAGTCGGCTCTGTCCGAACTAATCGATTAATTGAAGACAAAAAATCGATTATTGGTCAGACCAGGGAATCCAACGAAAAGCCTATTAATCGATTATATGAAGGCAGATAATCGATTATGGAGGAAATAATGCGCAACACAAAAGGGCCCAAGCCAGTTGCGATATGAAGTGAATTGGCGTATACTTGTTTGTTTGAGACAAGAACACTCCTCAAGAGAAAGTATCCCTTATTCAATGAATTTTGAATAGGGGAGAAAAAGTGAGTCCAAAAATTATTTTGTGTGTCAAACGATGTATACGAAAAATATTTAAAGTAGATTTTTCTTACCAAAAAAAATTTTGTAATCTTTAAAAATATTTTTTAAGAAATTTTGACACACTTATTTTTGAAACTGACTCAGTAAAATATTTTTGGACAGAAAAAAAATAATTTTTCAACTGACTCAAGAAATAATAATTTTTTTATCCCTCAGAAATAAATTTGTTTGTGCAAAAAATATTGTCATCCTTACAAAGATTCCTAGACTTAATAAAAAATAAAAAAAGTTTTCGGAGTCTTCACTTCACTTCAAAAAAAAATTTGCGTAGGGGTGATCGTCGATTTTTATCGCCGTAAACTTCTTGATACCCTTCTTTGCTTTTCTCGATACAAAAAATAAATTTTCGAATATCGATTTAATCATCCTGTTTGTCATTTATCAAAACAAAAAAATATTCCGAACAATAATAAAGGGGTTTGAACTCATGTCCAACAATAACAACAACAACAACAACAACAACAACAACAATAATAATAATTCTCAATGGGATCCGATCTGATTGGATTTGATCTGATCTGATCTGATTTTATCTGATCTGACCTGATTCGATCTGATCTGATTTGATCTGGTCTGATCTGATTTTAATAAGAATAAAAAAAATAAGAAAAAATAAGTTGAACGGAACGGGGCCTTAGCAACTCATAACTAAGGTAGACATATGCAACACAAGCCATACCAATAGGGGAATGGTTACCGTTAGGTGGGTGGAACCCCATTCGTAGATCCACAAAATGGTTATTGGATTTCCGTACATACATTTTCACCCCAAGTCACTGGGTGAACATACTCACAAGGTTTACCATTCTAACACTAAGGTCCTAAGGCAATCCTAAAGTCCTTCCAGGTAGTCTAATTCATTTATCAACAACAACAACAACTCAGTTGAGTCCCACTACAGTAGGGTCTAGGGAGGGTGTGTACGCAGACCTTGCCCCTACTCGGAGGTAGGGAGGCTGTTTCCAAGAGACCCCCGGCTCAACCTGCACAAAAAATATCTGCACAAAAAATATGGTAGGGAACACAGTATAACACGGATAAAGCACTAAGTACAATGAAATTAAAGTCCTGCAAGCAATAGCAAAATATTCCAAGCAAACACAAAACACTACAAAAAAACTTCTGCAGCACCGAGCTCCTATCCAACTACTCGAATCCTAGTTCTCCAAAGGTTTCTATCTAAAGCCATATCCTCAGTCATGGTGAAAAGTCCTAAATCCTGCCTAATCACCTCCTTCTAATTCTTCCTAGGTCTACCCCTTCCCCTACTTCCCCCGATAACCGTAATCCTCTCGCATCTCCGTACAGGGGCGTCAACATCCCGCCGTCTCACATGACCAAACCATCTCAACCTCGCATCTCGCAACGTATCTTCCTCCGGCGCCATGCCTACCTGACGTCGGATAACTTCGTTCGAAATCCTATCCCAACTTGTCTTCCCACTCATCCATCGTAACATCCGCATCTCCGCCGCATGCAGATGAGGCACATGAGTCTTCTTAACCGTCCAACACTCTGCCTCATATAACATAACAGGTCTGACTACGGATCGGTAGAACTTACCTTTCATCCTGGGCAAAATCTTCAGATCACACAACACCCCTCAAGCCAACCGCCATTTGGCCCAAGCCACTCCAACATGATGTCCAACATCCCCGTCTAACTCCCCATCATCCTGGATTACCGAGTCAAGATATCGAAACCTGTCTACCTTAGGTACTAATTCATTTATCATCAATTTTTCATTATTCATATCATCATATGACAATATTATCACAGGCAACATTGTACAAGATCAAGTGTCAACGACATGCATAACAAATTTGTTCATAATAAAGTTCATCAATAAGCGGCCTAGCGTTAGGTGATAACTCTCACATTTACCATCATGCAACACGCTAGATATTGGAATCAATCATTGATATTAAGTTCACAGTTAAAGAAATCATCAAAGTCATTGGTTACCAGTCACGGTATCTACATACCGTTGGACGGTACCTATAAACCAGAAGGCGGTAGCTCGGGTATTGGATGCTCTTTCTCAGCTCTTCAACGACTAATCTTGTACCATTACACAATCTATATATTTGGTCAATATTCTTCAATAACATAATCGGTACCCCTTTTTTAAAAACTAATTTGAATGAACATGTTTTTGTAGTATTCAATTACAAATGTAATATCAATATTTTATACTTCCTAGGTTCACAATTGAATGTACTTGTTTTTGTACTCCCTTAGTCGTAAATTAAATTAACTATTTATTACTCACAGGGTCAAATGTTATTCACTTTCGTTTCCTATTTACGTTAGTCATTTGATAAAATAATATAGTCATGTCACCACTAGTTTTGTAGATCTTTTAATATAGTTTTTAATTATGTAATTTTTATTTTTTAATTCTACACCATTTTTCATATAAAATAATTTAAAAATAACTTCAATCAGACATCGTAAACCAAAACAGACGATTTAAATTGAGACGGAAAGAGTAATACTCTATTACAAATGTAATATTGTTAAGAAAAATATGAATTGTTCATTTATCAATTAATTAGGTCATGCTCCATCATAAGTTGCAGGAACAAATTGTCCATCATCATTCATCACCATCAAGTTGCCATTTGTATAGTATGTATACTATTTGTAATAGTGTTAGCACTAAGCCTCTCTACTATAAATAAGAGGCTTACGATCCCTGTAAATTACAATTAAAAATAAAAAGAAGAGTGAAGAACTAATAGAGAGAAGAAATCAGAAATATATTATATCTATTCTCATAATCTCTGAGTAGTTTTTCTCTCATTTTATAACACGTTATCACCACGAATTTGCTCAAAATCTCAGGAAACCTTGTTCTTCTCAGAAGGTATATTTATTTTATTTTCTTCATAAATAAACTAAAATATTTTCTTAAAAACTATGAGAAGTATGCTCTGTGATTTCCCAAAGTTAGGATCCTTCACATCAGAAACTTATAGTTATAAAAATAAAATTAGATAAATTAAAAAGGATTAAGTTTCTTCATAATTGCAGAAAATCACATTTTTGAAAGAAAAAAAAAGGGGGTAGAATTTAATATGGAGTACTTAAGATTTAAAAAAAAAAATTATCTTTTAAAATAATCTTGAAAGATAAGATGTAAAAGAAATTAATGTGATTTAGCTATAAAAAAAACATAGAAGACTTACGTAGTAATTTACTTTTCTTAGCAAGTTTGCTTTTGCTCTGCCTTCTGATATTTTGATACTCCCCCGGACCAATTGTTTTGTGAGGCTAAGTAAGAGAATTGAATGAATGAACTTAATATTCAATAGGAGCTCAACTCTACAGAAAAAAACTATAGTTATATACTCTATGATTTTTTCTCCCGTGATATACATAGTAACACCATAGAATCTTTATGTATCTCATCTCATTGGATTGGATTGGATTGGAGTGATGAATTATTTATCTACTATTACAACTCACATGTCAGCTTTGTTTTTGTTTTGTTATCTCTGACTAAGATTCCTTAGAGATAATACTCCATATAATAAAATAAAAAAAAACTACTAGGAATATTTAGTGCAATAATATACTAAGGAGTATTAGTAATGACATGAAATTTTTATTCCGTGTACTTTTAGATGTAGTACATCATTATTCTACATTCTTTTTATGCCATCATCATACAAAGCAATTATTATTTCACTCTTAACATGTACATGTGAATATGTTTTGTCATTTTATCGTTCTAAAATATACTCCATATAAGCAATACTTTTTAGATGGATATTTGCATGTGAACATATGATTTTCCCTTTCTTTATCATTAAAAAAAAGGTTTAATAATTTTTTTTTCTTTCATTTTTAAACGTACCACCTACTTAATAACAAAATAAAATAATAAAAAAAATCTAATAAATCAAATTTTATTATTTTGTAGTTTATTAAATGGCCAACATCACCAAAAGAGAGCTCGACATTCTTGATTTATCCGGTCAAAGGTACCTGGAGTGGAGGGTTGATGCCATCGCTCACCTCAAGGCAAATGACCTAGAAAATACAATTGCTGAAAATAATACAGCAACATCTCAGCAAAAGGCAAAAGCCATAATATTCCTTCGCCACCACCTTCATGAAAGTTTAAAATCTGAATATTTATTGGTGGAAGATCCGAAGGAATTATGGAATAATCTCCAAGAGAGATATGGACATCAACAAAAGGTGGCCTCCATTATTTGATGGAACAAATTACACATATTGGAAGGAGCGAATGAGAATTTTCATCCAATCCAACAACTTTCTCCTATGGAGAATTATCAAGAATGGGGAAGAAGTACCCATGAAGAAAGTTTGGGAAACCACCGTTCCCAAAACCGAAGATGAATACGATGCGCAGAATATCAAGAAAATAGAGAACAACGCCAAGGCGATCAACATTCTTTATTGTGCAGTAAACCTGGATGACTACCGGAAGATCTCTTGTTGTTCCACCGCCAAGGAAATGTGGGACAAGCTAGAAATCACATATGAAGGTACGGATCAAGTCCGAGAAGCTAAGATAGATTTTCTAACCCATGAGTATGAACTATTTCATATGAAGGAGAACGAGAAAATCGATGATATGTTTGAATGATTTTCAAAAATCGTAAACGATCTTCATGCTCTCAAGAAGACATATACGGACAAGGAGCTTGTAAGAAAAATCCTGCGGAGTCTCACACCGGAATGGCGCTCCAAAGCCGATGCTATCCAAGAATCCATCGGCATCACCAGTGTCACCATTGACGGACTTAGAGGTAACCTCAAAACCTATGAGTCTACCATTCTTTACCCCTCTTTAGGTGAACAAAAGAAGAATGGGATTGCACTCAAGGCGTCCACAAGTCAAGAACTTGATGTGGAGGACTCGAGTGACAAAGACGAGTTCGGGATCGTGCTCAAGAAATTCCATAAGTTCATGAACCAAGAGTATGAACGGAAAGGAAAGAAGCAAGGAAGTCCACCCAAATGCTATGGGTGTGGAGAAGTTGGGCATATAAAACCAAAATGTCCAAACGCCAAGAACAAGAATAAAATGTTCAAGAAGCACAGAGCCTACATCTCATGGGGAGGTGATTCCGGCGACGAGTCATCGGAAGGCGAAGAAAATGAGAGCGCCAACCTTTGTCTCATGGCACACGAGGAACCACCGGAAGAGGTATGTACCACTTCTAGAGATTCCTATACTTTTGATGATGTACAAGAAGCCTTTAATGAACTTTTTGATGAATATGTCAACGCTTCTAAAATTAACAAGGATTTGAAGAAACAACTTACTTCCATGGAGAAGGAAGTCGATAAACTATCAAAAGATAATGAAAAACTTAAAGAAGAAAATAAGTTTTTCGGAAAAAGAAGCGCCGACAAACCGGAAAGTTCAAAATGTAGTTCTTGTATATCACTTAAGGATCAAGTTGCAAAACTTGAAGGAACTTTGAAGAAGTTTGGTGTTTCTCATAAAAACCTTAATGATGTTCTTGATAATTTGCAACTTACTAAACATGGCTTAGGATTTGAAAATGAACCTAATAATAAGGAAAAAGTTGAGCAACCATCTAGGAAACCTAAAGCTCAACTTAGGAATAATGAAAATCAAGAAAATAGACAACCTAGAACAATTAGGAACACTAGACTACCTAGAAAGAACACTAGGATGAACAATGATCAAGTTAGAAAACCTAGCAACTATTATCAACCTAGGAGAATGCATAATCCAAATGTTGTTTGTCATTATTGCAATAGGGTAGGTCATATAGCACCCGTGTGTTTTAGTAGGCATAGGCATTACACGTATAACAAAACACACACTCTGCATGGAACTAACCGAATGAAATCCTTTCAAAAAGGATATTCGAACTCTAACCAATCCCTGCAGGAATCAACGCAAAAGAAACCATATTACTTCTTCTATTATGATGAAAATAAGAAGATTCACATACCACTTCCGGAACCCACACAAATCAAACCGAGGTATAGACATTCGGTTCGAGTAGACTGGAACCCGCCAACCGCAAAAGGACGAGTTGGCCAAGGTAACACTTAAACACGCATGTTGGTACATGTGTGTGTGTGTGTGTTTGCGTACCATGTGTATGTGATTATGGGTGCGTGTGTTTATTAGTTTAAAAAGTCGTGTTACTAATCCTCAAGGACCCAAAAGATCAAACGGGTACCAAAATGTTTTCATTGTAGGTGTCAAAGTCAGGGGGAACAAAAGAAATCGATTTCTAGTTTCAGGACTGAGTGTAAATCGATTTACAGGCTTGTGATAATCGACTATCACAGCCTGCAGAAGTTTAGAGCACAGAAGCTGAAGGAGTAAACAATCGATTATCAACATTAAGATAATCGATTATCTGAGCCTGCAGAAGTTTAAGGCAACTCAGGCGCAACCTCCAACAATCGATTTACCAAAACATGACAATCGACTATTGAAGACTGCAGGACCATCAGCGGAGAATCTGAGGCATCTGATAATCGATTTACAGGTCATGTTAATCGATTTACAACGGCAGATTTTCAAAAATCTGACCGTTGCAGAGACGTTGGAGGAGCATTTAAACCTTGTTTGACCATCCCAACGGATCTCTACACCTCTTCCACTATATATTGGTGATATCTACTCCATTTTTACTCATTCCAATCATCTCTTCTCCATATATTCATCATAATTCATCATTCTTGCTCCTATTCTTCATTTTTTTTTAAAATTTCTGCAATCTCTCTCTCCTTTCTTGTTGCAATGGCAGGAGGTCAAAGAAAGAGATCCCGCACCGGCAAGAACGTGACTTCCACCTCGGCTCCTCCACCATCAACGCACAAATACCTTGACGGGTCGTTTCTTTGGTTCAACGACCGCGAAGAGGCTACAAGGTTCTCGGAGAAGTTTGAGCACCGGGAGATTCTTCCTCCCCGGTTCTCCACGGGCCGCTTCATTCACAGCTCCATTCCACGCCAGGCACGGGTCATCCTCCAAGAAGGACACTTCCTCGACCTACTCTACATCACGAAGAACGACTACCACCCTTTTCTTGTTCGAGCTTTCTATTCGAACTTGAAAAAGGATGAGGACGGATCGTTGATTTCAAACGTCAACGGGGTGGACATTTATTTGAATGAGGAAAACATTCAAATCCTCACCGGGCTTCGACAGGATGGACAGGATCTCAGGCTCTACGTCGGAGAAGAAGGAGCACGGTTCAACGAGACCGCCCTCTTGGAGGAAGTGGGCATCCGAAACTTCGTCCCCACTCCTCAACAGCGGCGTCCTACGATTTCTTCCATGAGTCCCGTGTATCGTTTCATCTTCTATGTGTTGACACGGATCCTCAAACCCAGGAAGTTCAACCACACCACTCTCTCCCAAGAAGACACGAAGACGATCCATGCGATGATTCACAATGCCAATATCAATTGGTGTAAATTTGTGATGATCCACATGTTCAACGCCACCTCCGACAACCGGCCGCTCCCTTATGCTCTTCTTGTCATGGCAATCCTTGATGAGTTCCACATCAAGACGAACGTCGGGCCGAAATGCAAAGGGACGAAGCATTGGGTGATTGATGAGTCCTCTTTCCACCCGGGAACAGATGAAGCTACGTTCCCGCAGCCTCGTCCTCGCCGCCAACCGAGAGCTACTGCCTCGACTGCCACCACTTCAACCAATCCGTCTCTCGCCGAGCAAATGGCAGCGTTGACCACCACTCTCTCTCGGATAGACACCAACGTCTCCAAAACGGCACACAATGTCGATATTTTGAGTCGTGAGCTTCACGGGTATTTTGACTTTGTCAATTACCCTTACGCTCAAATGGTCCCCTACGTTCCTCCACCGAATTTCGGAGGTGAACCAAGCGGGACTCAAAATGTTGGTAGGGACGACGCGGTGGACGTTGAAGAAGAAGAAGCAGAAGAAGAAGAAGAAGCAGAAGAAGAAGAAGAAGAAGAAGAAGAGGAAGAAGAAGCCGATGATGATAATGATGATGGCGATGGTGATGAAGATGGAGATGATGAAGAAGAAGACATTGACGAAGAACAACTTCTCAATGATCTTTCCCCGGATTTCTAAGAGCTCTAGCTCTATTTTTCTCCTCTCCCTTATTTTATCATCTTTTAATATGCTTTCGTTATGAACTCCTCTATTTCCATTAAATAATAAATAAAAATCTTTATGGTCTTTTTGTTAATGTCAAAAGGGGGAAGATAAGGGCTATGCATATTTTCAGGGGGAATTTTATTAAGGGGGAATTTTGTTTCAAAAAGATCAAAACCCTATGCATATCTCCGTCTTGTTTGCCATTATCAAAAAGGGGGAAATTGTTGGAACACACTTTGTACGTTAAACTAAAGTCGTGTTCATTTCTGACAGGTTTTGATAATTGCCAAACCGCCGTGGATATGAAGAGTTTCGTTGAATAACTCAAGGCGTGAAGAATGGCATGGAACATGACCAAAAAGACTCAAGGACAAGATCAAGAATTGAAGACTTAGTTGAGTCGGTCTTTTGTGATCAAAATCGATAATCAATTCAAGTCTCGGTTCTCAAAGAGTCAAAATTATTTTACAATATCATAAAATGTTTTTATGCATCAAAATAAACATTTTAGATAAATTTTTTATTGTTAAAATCCTTGGTCCTTGCTCAGAACCAAAATCACCTAAGTCGGCGTACCGTGTTCGGCACTCGGTGTTCGGCGTTCGGTTTTTGGCGCCCGAACCAACTCGGTGGTTTTCAATGTTTTAAACCTCGCTTTTATCTCTGAGCATATTTTAAAGGTTCCCGAATAATTATTTTATAAAAACCACTTTTGTATCTTGGTCAATCGGTCTAACACGTGAAAAACGGTCAAAACCGTACGCACGTGATTTAGGACCTTGAGGACTTGGTTTTTACCAAACAAGTCTTGTTTTCACTATTTTATACCATATACAATGTTTTTCAAACTTGGTTTTTACTTTTGGGAACACTTCGTTTTTGGACCTCGGTTTTTCAAAACGGGTTTCAGCTGGCTAGACTTTAGCTGGGTGATAATCGATTATCACCTTAGTGACAATCGACTATCAGCCACTGCAGCTTTGAACTTCCAAAGTTCTGAAGCACGCAATAATCGATTATCAGCTTTGCAATAATCGATTATCAGCCTTTGCAGCCAAAACCCAGAATCTTCTGAGAGGACCAATAATCGATTATCACTTGTTGACAATCGATTATCTGGGTTACCGTTGTCCTCCAACGGATAGAATTTTAAATTTTTGGACAGGGATTCTTTGGATAATCGATTATCATGGTTTGACAATCGACTATCAGCCTGTGTCCCTGAAAAATTTGTCTTCATCCTGTTGGAAATTCTAGCAAAGGGTTTATCCCATTTTGGGCTATAAAATGGCACCCAAATCCTCTCATTTGATACACAATTCTTCAACATTTCAATACTCTTTCATTGCATAAGCATTCCTATTTTTCTTAGCTATTTGAGAGCCAATTCTTGAAGAAATTGTCGTGTTCTTGAGCGTTTACTAGTTCACTCATATCTACTCTTTGTGAGAGTTTTATTCCTCAGTGTTTAAGTGTTTTCATACACTTTAAGGGAGGTTGTTCCCTTGTTGTAAACTCGAAGGAAGATCCTTGTTCCTTCGTAAGAAGTCTTGGAGTGCGGTATCTCCGAGCAAAGGTGTTGAGGCTCGTGTGACTCGGGTTCTCAAGTTGTATCGGTTTGTTAAGCACCCTTAAGCTTAACGGAGTTAGTGTAGCTCGAGAGAGTCTCTCGGGAGGCTGGATTAGCCACACGTTGTGGTGAACCAGGATAAAATTCGGTGTGTTCCTTACGCTCTTTACTTTAACGCTCTCGTTTTAATTTCCTGCGATTTTGTTTCAAACGCTATTCACCCCCCCCCCTAGCGTTGGGCCTTTATTCTAGCAAAACGGAGTGTTTTTGGGCCTATAGTTCCTACGCCAAAAGGCGTGAAACCAGTTGGTTTCAAATGGGTTTTTGTGCGTAAGCGCAATGAGAAAAATGAAATTGTGAGATATAAAGCCCGACTCGTTGCCCAAGGTTTTTCTCAAATTCCGGGGATAGATTATGAAGAAACTTATTCCCCAGTAGTTGATGCAATTACGTTGAGATTTTTGATAGGCATGTCTGTCTTTGAAAAACTTCAAATGCGTTTAATGGATGTAGTGACAGCATATTTATATGGATCTCTCGATACTGACATATATATGAAAGTTCCTGGAGGGCTAAAGATGCCTAAGGTTTATAGTTCAAAACCTCGAGAGATGTTTTCCATAAAATTGGAAAAGTCACTATATGGACTAAAACAATCTGGCAGAATGTGGTATAATCGTCTTAGTGAATATCTGCTCAGAGAAGGATACAAAAATGATCCAATTAGTCCATGTGTTTTCATCTGAAGATCTAAATCAAGCTTTGCCATTATTGCAGTATATGTTGATGATTTAAATATCATTGGAACTTCTGATGAAATAGAAAATACTGCAAAATATCTCAAGAAAGAATTTGAGATGAAAGATCTTGGGAGAACAAAATTCTGTCTTGGTCTTCAAATTGACCATTTGAAAAACGGAATATTCATCCACCAGTCAAATTACACGAAGAAGGTTTTGAAGCGGTTTTATATGGATAAAGCACATCCTCTCACATCCCCGATGGTTGTCCGCTCTCTCAATGTACATGATGATCCATTCCGACCTCGTGAAGATGATGAAGAAATACTCGGTCCAGAAATACCATACTTGAGTGCTATTGGAGCTTTGATGTATCTAGCAAACAACACTCGACCAGATATTGCAATCACAGTGAACTTGTTAGCCAGACACAGCTCGACCCCGACTAGGAGACATTGGAATGGCATTAAACACATTTTGCGATATCTCAATGGTACCATCGACCTTGGTTTATTCTACCGCAAAGATGCCAAGGCCACTCTTGTTGGATACGCTGATGCAGGATATTTGTCTGATCCGCAAAAAGCAAAATCTCAAACAGGATATGTGTTTACTTATGGAGATACCGCAATATCATGGAGATCGATGAAACAGACTTTGACTGCCACATCATCAAATCACGCGGAGTTGATAGCTCTCTACGAAACAGGTAGAGAATGTGTATGGTTGCGATCAATGATCCAACATATCCAGAGCAAGTGCAGTATAGAAACAATTACTAGTCATTCGACTCCTATATATGAAGACAACACTGCATGCATTGCTCAAGTGACAGGAGGTTACATCAAAGGAGACCGAACAAAACATATATCACCAAAGTTCTTCTCAACACATGATCTCGAGAAAGATGGAAAGGTTGACATCAAGCAAATCAAGTCGAGCGAGAACCCTGCTGATCTATTTACAAAAGCATTGCCCCCGAAGAAATTTGAAGAACTCATACACAAGATTGGCATGCGTCGTCTCTGACAATTATGCTAAGCTGAGGGGGAGAATTTTATGAACTGTACTCTTTTTCCCTTGATCAGGTTTTTATCCCACTGGGTTTTTCCTGACAAGGTTTTTAACAAGGCAGTACATAAAATTAGAATGAGTTTCTAAACTATACCTATTTCACGAATACCTATCATTAATTGAAAAATGAACATTCAAGGGGGAGTGTTAAGAAAAATATGAATTGTTCATTTATCAATTAATTAGGTCATGCTCCATCATAAGTTGCAGGAACAAATTGTCCATCATCATTCATCACCATCAAGTTGCCATTTGTATAGTATGTATACTATTTGTAATAGTGTTAGCACTAAGTTTCTCTACTGTAAATATGAGGCTTAGGATCCCTGTAAATTACAATTAAAAATAAAAAGAAGAGTGAAGAATTAATAGAGAGAAGAAATCAGAAATATATTATATCTATTCTCATAATCTCTGAGTAGTTTTCTCTCATTTTATAACAAATATCAATATTTTATATAATTCCTAGGCTCACAAATGAAGGTACATGTTTTTGTAGTACTCTATTACAAATGTAATATCAATATTTTATGTACTTCCTAAGTTCACAATTGAACGTACATGTTTTTATAGTAGTCTATTACAATGTGATATCAATATTTTATATACTTCCCCTATCCCATTAAAAGAAAAAGTTGTCTTGTCCCTCATGTTATTTCTCTCTAATAAGCTTCTCTCAAGTCTCAACTACATAGTTTCACTTTTTGTAATTATCATACAAGTTTTATATTAGAGCTTTTTTGTGGGATAGAGAGAGTAGTTCGCAAGGAGAGGATAACAAATTAAGAGCCAACAATGATTTAATTGAGAAGTACTACTCTCGTCCATACACACAATATTAAAAGCAGGATAGCAGCAGAAGAATCCATTGGGTCTTGGAGAAATGAAACATGCAATCTAACAACTTGAAGGGATAATACATCATATCATCATCTACCAATATGCAATAGAATCGAGATTTTGTTCAAGAAGAAGACAATCACTTTTTGCCACTCTTCTTCAGTCCAGCACCTCCAATAGCACCCCCCTTCTTAGCTTTTTCCCTGAGCTCCTTCAGTGCCTGTGCAAAATACGTTCGTGAACGATAAACGAGCAAAGACATTCACAAACTTTGACTTTCACACAAACACACTCTTCTTGGTTTTTTACTCCGTTAACTAAAAAAGTAAACAATCCCGAACACTTAAACTTCCTAAGCAAACGATCCCGTACAGCTAAGTTGTACTAAGTTGGGGATAATAATACAGGGAAGGGGTTGGAAGCGTGAAAACACCAATTCTCCCAAAATTTATAAGGGATTTTGGTGTCAAGATGTCCCAAAGTACCCGACCCGGAATGTTTTGGGGAAGGGAAGAGGGACTTATTTGAAGAATCCGTGGGAAATAGCCGGCTCAGGTCAATCAAGATCGATTACAACCCTACACCCAATAAAGCAATTAATGCACTTATAATCTTTTTAGACAATTGTTTAAACAGAATTCACCCCACATAAAAATACTCCCACTGTCTTGAAAACCCTTTTCACATTCTAACTTTTTTGTTCAACTTTCTACCAGTTTTGGCTGTTTATAAATATAAATTTAAATAAATAAATATTATAAAAATTTGACGTATCAAAACTACATCTTAAGTTGAACTCAATTATACTCCGTAATGAAGTTATATTATAATCAAATATACTTTTTTTAAAATTTGCAGTCAAAGTGAGTAAAAAGTTAATTAAAAAGTCAAAATATGAAAAGGTTTTTTGGGACTGAGGTAAATATGTCATTTCATAGTTGGTGAAAAGCCCCAAAAGTGGGGTGCATTTGGGTTTCGGTGTATTCATGGGGTGCGATTATCACCGCCCAAAATATAAAGAATGGCATATAATGAAGATGTAAATTTATCAACCAAAATATTTGAAAATGCAAGTGGCAGAGGCGTGGGATGGAAAAAAGACAAACCTTTTCCTCTTCCTTCTTTTTCTGCAAGTTAGCCTTATCTATCTGTAAGTAAACAAAATAATACCCAATTATATTACAGGAAAGTCAACAAACTAATCCAAAATTTGAGAAGCAGATTCTAGATGTATCACACTTCATATGTTATATACACACAGTTTGAAGCTACTCCATCGAGACTTCAAATCATGAATATACAACAACCCTGATAAACCCCACAATAGTAGGTGTGTGTACGCGGACTTTATCCCTACTCGAAAGTAGAGAGATTTCCAAAGTAATCACAAAAGCAACATGAACCCTATGTTTATAATATAGAGCGCCTGTTTCCGAATGACCCACAATGTGCTTCGAAAGTTGTATTGACCCATAAGAAGCGCATGCACTTTAAAGAGCCATTTAGGTTTATTCCATCATACCCCAAAGCCAAAAAAAAAGTGAATCTTTTGTTCCATTAAAGATTATGGAAAATCATGAATATAGTATATAAAAATACAATTACTTAATCCAAAAACAGTTATTTCCAAAGGCCATGCCACAATGATCAATAATGAGATTTGAATATAGGTAGACCTTTAAGATTGAAGATAATTTTAATTATTAGTGTATAGGAGTCAAAATGTTGGATTCTAATTCCTAAGGGCTTGTTCTGTGAGTTTTGGAGATACGATAAGATATAGGTTACGAAATCTGGGAGAAATGATGTATTCTGAGAATCTAAAAGAAAAGTGTTTGGAGAAAATAGAAACAAAATCAAATCACATTCATATGTGTTTAGTGAGCAATTAAGAAGTCAAATACAAGTTTTAGATAATATTTTAATATAGAAAATTTATATTAGTTAAAATGTACATTAAATTTATATTTGTACATGTTAATGGAATTTTATAATTTTATTTCTATTTGTGATCATTTTTTTAAATACCTTCATGGGTTTTGTACGAATAAAAAAATTGTTGTAACTTTTTTTGATAAAAAAAACAAAATCAACAAGATTTAACAAATGACCCCCCCCCATTCCAAATTACAAAAAATATAAAAAATAGTTTACAATAATTGGATAGAAATACAATTTTATAATAATATGATAGTAATTTGACAAAAAAATAAGAATTGAAAATAATTCAATAAAAATACAATTTGAGAAAAATTTTAAGAAAATACAAACAAAATTAAAATATTTAAAGAAATGGATATACCTTTTCCATTCAAAAATCTAATTAGAAGATTGATAAAAATTGAAAAACATGATGAAAATGACACAAGATAACAATTTCGGATTCAAATTTTGTTAACAAAAATTCCAAAATATGTGAAAAAGATGCTGATGAAAGAAGGGAGAGAGACAAAGAAACATACATTTTGAAAAAAAACATGCAAAGAGGTATGAGGATGAGATGATGTTGCTGACAGAAGAACAAAAGAAATCATAGCCCTGTTTTTCAGAGGCAAACCTTATTTCTCTGTATTTGATGTTGCTTATCTGAAGAGGATACATATGCGTATTTTTGGAGATATCTCATTATTAAATTTGAATATTTTTTTTTTCTCACCAATCATCTTGTTTTAAAAATTGATTTCTGAAATTAAAAAATATGTACTCTGATGAAACCACCTGCCCAAAGTCCAAATGCAACCTAAAATATTTGTCCTGTAATATGATGGTGATGCTCTTAACAGAGAAGTTGTATCTCAAGTTCTGATATACTTATCCAAGATTTAATCTGTCACAGACGAATTAACTAGCTCTATCCAAGATGCAAATAAACAGACAATATAATGATCCAATCTTCATCGGCCTCTAGCAGAAGCATTAACTAAAATGCACGCTCACCAAGAAAAGATAAACAAAAAGTAGGCAAAATGTCAAAAAAGTTGTAGCCTTATGAATCACCTCGTCATACTCTTTTTTTTCAGCCTTTGGAGCCTTCAAAGGCTTTGCCTTTCCACCTGCACGCCAGAAATCATAAACCATAAATACATTTAAAAGGGGGAAACAAAGCAAAACAACGAACCAACCCTAATTATTTCATCAACTCGTCTGATTAAACTGAAACAAATCCGTGCCAACAGTTAAAGGCTTATAGATAAACGGTTCGCCTTCGCAAATATATCAAAGTAATACACTAATCGCATCAGAAAATAATAAACACGTCCTTAATCCCACTCAAGTTTCATCCGATTAAACTCAGGATCAAACAGATCTTGGGGAAAATAATATTATAAAAATCGAGAAGATATGTGAAGAGTAAAGTACCTAGCTTTGAAGACATGGTTGGAGATTAGGGTTTGGAGATCGATCCGATTGAGTGCGAGGAGAACGGTGGCTCCTTCTCTCCTAACCCCCGAGCGCTTTTTCTTCTCTGGCGGTGGAATTTCCTCCTGACCCGATATGTGTGCAATAAGCAATAAATACTGTAAAATAAATACGGAATTTAGGGAGAATATGAGTATTGGGTTTCGGAATGTATCGGGCTGCTGCTCTTCGAAGTCCATGTGATCCGCTCTTAAAAAGGCAGGAAACCCGGATCCAAAAATTATAAATTGATCTTAAAGGGGGGCTGTTCAAAAATATTCTATTCGAAATATCTGTCCATAATCTGGATAGATTTGATCCAAAAAATGGATATCTAATCCTATATTCTAGATTTTGGATATTTTCGATCAGTATGAATTTAAATTCTAGAATTTTTTGGATAATCCGATATTCGCTTTTTTTGCTGTATGTTTAATTGAATTTTATGGATATATATTTTGGCTATATGTTTCTTTAAAGGCAGGAAACCGAGATCCAAAAAATAAAAAATTGATCTTAGGGGTAGGGGTGTTCAAAATTATCCAATCCAAAATATCCGTTCACGATCTGGGCAGATCCGATCCGAAAAATGGATATCCGATCCGATATTTTAGCTTTCGGATATTTCGGATCGGATACGGATTCTCTGGAATTTTTCGGATAATCGGATATCCAATTTTTTTTGCTATATGTTTATTGGAATTTTATGGATATATATTTTGGTTATATGTTTCGTGGAATTTTATATTGATTTTGGAACTTAAACATTTTGAACTTTTTGCATTAACATTTTGGAATTTTTTATTTTAGTAGTGCTTTTTTTGGTTTGTTTAGGCCAAATTACTTGTAACGACCCGAAACCCGGCCTATCAGAATTAATTAATTAAAAATAAATAATTAATTACTGAGACGGACTCGGTGGAAATTATGAAATATTCTTCGTTTAACAATAAGGATTATACCGTTGTGTAGGGTTCGATGGAACAAATCTAACAGTGAAATCGGATTTGGATTTGGAGCCCGTGGGCCCGGAAAGTGCGTTCGGGTCAGGTATGTTAAGTTAATATGGAGCCCAAAATCCCAAAAGTATAAATATATGCTTACACGACTAAATCTCTACACGCCTCCATATTATTATTTACGTAACTCCCTCTCTCTCTCGTGTCTCTCTCTCGGTCTGAGAACAGCAGCGGCGCAAGAAGAAGAAGGAAAAAGGAAGAGTTCGACGCCATCGTTCCTCGTTCGTTGCTATTCTTTCGTAGTTAGTAACATCGAATTCGAGGTGAGTACGTGGACTGTAACGTATGGTTATAGTCGTAGGTTTGAATCTTACGTTCGTAGAATCATTACAGTTGATCTATTTGGAATAAACGTGAAATATGCCTTGCTATGTCGCTTATGATTCGAGAAGCATGATTTGATCTAGGATTGTTAAAGAACTTGTTAGATGATGTTGATTAATGATTTAGAACCTGTTGAAACCTTATTTTTCTAAAATTGATGTGTTTAATGGGTAAAAATGGAGCTGGTGCAGATCTGGTGTTCGCCGCGACAAACAATAGGCGGGTATCATCGACACGGTACCTGGCTACCGCCACCTACCTTGTTTTCACCTCACTCTATCGGTACCTATCACCAAACGGTACTACGGTACTGGTTGGACGGTAGGCCCTACAACTCACACGAACGGTACTCACGTACAGTGGGACAGTACCCTGGTACCGTGGGGTCGGTAACCCCTACCGCCAAGGCGTACCATGAGGGACCTTAACCGGTCTGAAATCTCTGTTTGCATCGAGGATCGATTTTGAGACTTTCTGTGTTGCATGACAGTAAACATGAGTGTCAATACTGTAATGTCGGAAATTTAAATTTCTAAATTTGTACTAGGAAATAAATTAGAAATGACATTTTAATATTGCGCTCAAATAAATTTTTTATCTTATACGGACAAACTGAATATTTGTTCCCCGATACTTTTGGAAAATATTGACACACACACACACAATATATATATATATATATATATATATATATATATATATATATATATATATATATATATATATATATATATATTTTTATATTTATATATATATATATATATATTTATATATATATATATATATATATATATATATATATATATATCTATGTATATGTATATGTATGTATGTATACAATAGAAAAAAAGAGAAGAGGAGTGAAGGCCACGTATTGATGAATCTCATCACACAAAGCATCAAACCTTTGAATCATGAAGGTCCACTCTTATTAATATTCAATAAGGATACATTGACATCACCAAATAAGAGCCTCAAATGGTCTATCCATACAATAAAGGATGATAAAAGTACTCGCCATTATTTTACAAAGCTAGAGTGGAATTTTAACACTTTATAAACCCCCATATCCAAAAGTTCAATATGCAGAATTTCCACAAGTCCTTACTTGTTACAAAACACCCTCCTAAATACTTTAAAAAAAAAGAATTCCACTCGCTGCCCTTACTTTTTACAACAACCTGATAAAGAACCATTATAACCAAGCCAAAGCCTTACACAATACATGCAGCCAAAGAAGGGAGTGGGAATAATACTTTATACCTCTAAATTGTTTATGATAGTCTATTACATTCCTACTATGTTTGTTTTTACATATATAAGTAAATAGAATAAAATACCACTCAGTTTAGGGGTTCCGATTTATAAACTTATTTTTGGCATTAAAACGTTGTTTTAAAAAAATTGGCAACTAAGAAAATCACGCCAACGGACGTTATTAACCTTGACGATTCGGTTCAAAAAATAATTTTGGAATTTAAGAGAGAGGCATAAGGGAACTCTTGAAAGGAGAGAGAGAGAGATTAAATGGTTTTTCTCCTACTAGAATTTCCACTCAAAATGATTCCTCAAATCTCAAAGAAGAGTGACGGACACGTAAATTCTACACAGGTTTCTCCATATTCCTAAGTTGAGTAAAATGTTTAAAACCCATAGGAATAGATTGAGTATTTTTAAAAATCAAGCTCTGCTCCAACAGATTTTTCAATAAAGAGGGTTTCATTAACACGGTTTGGATTAAGAACAACTAGGGTTTTCTAAACCCATTATCAAAAAAATTAACACTAAGGACGAAGAAAAAATCTTTAAATTGTCATAAATCCATTTTCTATGATACCTAAAATTGAAAGATATAAAAATTGGGGATCTTGACGGAAGTGTTCAAGAATTTAAATAAATTTAGCACAAAGGAATGAAATTGGGAAAAAAGGTTTCAATCATACCTTCCCGAACTCAGCATCTCCGGCACTCCCCTTCATTGCTGCTACGAGTCTCTGCATTCGTTTTATTGAAGACCTACTCATCAGATCCATGAAGACAGCCGGTGCATTGGTCAAACCAAAAGGCATCACCGTGAACTCATAGTGACCATAACGGGTGCGGAATGATGTCTTAGGAATATCCTCCCTCTTGACCGGAATCTGATGGTACCCTGACCGCAGATCAATCTTAGAGAAGCCTGTGGCTCCTCTCAACTGGTCGAACAAGTCATCAATGCGAGGAAGAGGGTAACGATTCTTGATGGTGACTTTGTTTAGCTGACGGTAGTCGATGCACAGCCTCATCGAGCCGTCCTTCTTGCGAACGAACAGGAATGGTGCGCCCCAAGGGGATACACTAAGACGTATGTAACCTTTATCCAAGAGCTCATGCAGTTGAGCTTTCAGCTCCTTCATCTCTGCCGAGGCCATGCGATAAGGTGTGATGGAGATGGGTCCCGTTCCCGGAACCAAGTCGATAGAGAATTCTACCTCCCTCGGGGGTGGTAGTCCTGGCAGATCGTCTTGAAATACGTCTGGAAACTCGCACACCGTAGGGATTTCCTCCCGACCGGGTGCCTCTAGCTGCGTGTCGCGGACAGTGCATAGAATGGCCTCGCATTTCTTGCGTGTGAGGCGACGAGCTTGCATATATGAGATGAATTCGGGAGCTTTCGGGAAAAGCTCACCTCAGATCAGTACTTTTCTACCGTCTTCAGCTTCCAGCCGTACTGTATGTGCACCACAATCCACCACGGCTTGGTTGGCCGTGAGCCAATCCATGCCCAGAATGACATCGAACACTCTATGTGGAAGCTCGATCAGATTTGCAGGGAAGCTCTTCCCTTGTACAACTAACGGACAGCTAGGATAGATATAATTGAGATGTAGACTGTGTCCCAACGGATTGGACACAATCACCGAATTCTCCAGGTTCTCTCTCAGAATATTAGACGAAACAGGCATACTTGTACATAAATACAACAATGTGGATCCTGGGTCAATCAAAGCAGATATGAATGTATCGAATAAGGTAAACATACCCATAATAACATCGTGGGCAGGCTGCTCGGTGCGTCCATGCATCGCATAAGTACGGGCTGGAGCCTTCCCGTAATGAGCGCTCTATGCTGGCCTCTTCGGTAGACTGGACGCCTCTACCGACTTCTGGATCGGTGCGGGCTGGGCTGCTGGGGCTGAGGCTGCGGCTGCGGGTGCTGTCGGGAACACCTCACCAGGGTTCGTTGGGCAGTTCCTACGGTAATGGCTTGCCTGTCCACACCCAAGGCATAGGCCCTGCGTGAACCAACACTCACCAGAATGCCTCCGGCCACAGAGGTTGCAGGTCGCGTTCCGGTAGCCACTTTTACTTAGCCTCCTCCCACTCTTCTAAGTGGGTGCTGACGACGCGGCTGGTGCAGATCTAACCTTCTTGCTCGTATACAAGCTACTCAGTACGGGAGGAGGCCTCTTGCCGCTCGAGCTGGATATGGGTGGCAGGGGTTGGACGAGAATGCGTCGTCCGGCCCTGCTCATACTCGGCCTTCCTAAGTAAGGCTGCCTGGAGTTCCAATGCCTGCTTGTACAGGTAGTTGATGTCATTTCTAGGTGCAGAGACCAGCCTAGAGGACAAATCAGGGTGTAACCCCTCCGTGAAGCGCTTGCACCGCTTCTCCATCGTAAGCACCAAATCCCGGCCTAACTCGGCCAGCTCATCAAACATCTGGCGGTACTCGGGTAGCGTGAGTTCACCCTGGGTGAACTTCATGAACTCGTCGCGCTTGTCCTCCATGAAGTGCTCGGGCACGTATTCCTCACGGAAGAGCTCATCAAAGGTTGCCCACGGCACCGGCTCCGGGACGTTGGCTCCTGCGCGCTTCCACTAGTCGTAGGCGGCATCCTGTAGCAAGGCGATGGCTAAGTCGCCTCTCAGCTCCATTGGAACCTGTAGGGTCCCAAGGACTCGACCTACACGCTCGAGCCAACGCTTAGCAACCATAGGATCAGCGATCTGATAGCCACGGAACTCCTCGGCTTTGTTTTTCTTCAACTTCTCGATAGTAACCACAACCACCGAAGGCGGCGGTGGTGGCGGTGGTACGTATGCCCCAGCCATCTGTTAGAGGAACTGGAGCATGTTGGCCGCCAGCTACGGCTGCAGGAAGGGAATCGCCTGAGGTACAACATTCGGTTGCGGAACCTGCGGCTCCAGAACCTCCTACTGCGGAGTGAAGCTAGACGCCTCGGTGTGCACGCTCACGTGCTCCTGCTCCCCATGTGGACATGCTTGTCCGTGTTCGGGAGCCTGACTCATCTCCTTTTTGAAAGGAGATTTTCTATACGGGTTAAGCAATAATAATAATAATAATACTTAAATGATAACAGTTACCTTTCCCGGTGGATATACGAAGCGGGATGCGACAGTGGATCCTGGAGGAAATGTTTTCAAAATAGGTTTCAAAAATCATTTTTAGAACCGTATCTCTCTAATACCAAATGTAACACCCTCCATCTCGCAAACCCGGTTCACCGCGAACCAACGAGCCGGAGGGGTTACGTAGACGGTTTTTAAGGCCGTCTACAAGGAAAAACCCTTGCGTTGCCCTTGTAACTAAAAACCTTTGATTTACTTTATTAAATGGAGGAAATAAATAACTTTAAAGAAATGTCTCGTAGCGGAAGCATTTGAAAATAATTAACGTCTAGTCATAATTTAAGAAGTGCGACAAAGGTGGGTTCAAGCCCAAAACGTTTTTCATGGTTTAATAGATAATATATCAGGTGCACACTGTCGTTCATCCACCGCTCCGATCACCCAATCATCCGGGTCAGTTTCTGTTGTTACTGGCAAGACCTCAGTGTGGTTTGTGGACATGTCTCTTTGAAGTTCTTACTATTCTCATGTTATTTTTCTTAAATTACTCCAATCAAGTTGTATTTCCTAAATTTGTCCTTCGTGGCTGGCACGTTGTAATTCTACTTAAACTCTGATCTTATCTTGTTTAGTAAAGTGATTATGTTTTGCTTGATGTGATACATGTATACTGTTAGCCTTGTATGATTCATAAATGCCTTTCGATAAAGGGTTCTATGATTCGTACGGCAGTTTTCCACGTTGTCCGGCGGTCCGGGGCGTGACAATTAAAGTGGTATCAAAACATCAAGTTTTAGAAAACCTCTTTCGAAGTCCTCACCTACAATCTCATTGACTCTTCAAAACATGAGCATAAATTCCTTCCTATTGACTATGACATTGGGTAGGTCTGTAACACCCTCTGTCCCGCGAACCCGGTTCACCGCGGCCCAACGAGCCGGAGGGGTTATGTAGACGGTTTTTAAGGCCGTCTACAAGGAAAAACCCTTGCGTTGCCCTTGTAACTAAAAACATTTGATTTATTAAATGGAGGAAATAAATAAACTTAAAGTTATGTCTCGTAACGGAAGCATTTGAAAATAATTAACGTCTAGTCATAATTCAAGAAGTGCGACAAAGGTGGGTTCAAGCCCAAAACGTTTTTCATGGTTTAATAGATAATTTATAGGGTGCAAACTGTCGTTCATCCGCCGCTCCGATCACCCAATCATCCCGGTCAGGCTCCTTGTTCGTCTTGCCTACCTGCATATAGCAAAGGAAAACAACGCTATACGCTCAGCAAAAAGCTGAGTCGTAATCCAACAGTAGAACACATAATATATTCACATTGATATATACATATTCGTACCTGTACTAAAGTACAAGATACCACACAGGTTTTGATAAACAAGATGAGTAACGATAAACAATGCAATGTCAGATAATCATGATGCATGAGTTAGACTGCGCAGGGACCCCCTGCCTTTTGGTGTTCATCCCCACGCGGTAGATGAGCCGAGGAACGCCTTAGTCATCCCGATGGAGACTAGAATGTGGGTGATAGCTAAGCCTAGCTACCATGTACGTACACAAGCCCTCGTGATGAAAACCAATTGGATCCCGCAGGTTCCTGGACGGGCCCACGGAAGAGGCGCACTTGGCCTAACCTCTTGCCGTGGTATGCAAAGTATGCCATGATCCTGATCATGCGTCTAGGATATACATGATGATACGAATGCATTGATTGGAGAATGGAGTTATGTTCAACGCATACAAATATGTTTGATTCCATATGAAAACAACTTGTTCAACATGACGGACCTGAGTTCAGAATTGGCTGATAATCGATTAACCTCTGTTGGTAATCGATTATCATGTTGTGCAGTTTCCATTCCCAAGTTCCGCAGGCCATGCTGGTAATCGATTGTCCAGTTCTGTAAATCGATTATCTTGGCTTGCAACTCCACGTTTAGCCAGTTTGAATATAGTTTTTACGTCGGAAGTTATCGGGATGAACGTTATTGTTTTCCCTTTGAATAAGCTATGAAATTATGGATTATCAAACGTTCATATTAACAAGGTTATAATCGAAAAGTCTAGATAACGAATAACCATGATAATGCGGACACACGTATGTTTAGCCGGGTAATCCTATGAGTATAACGATGTGATTATACTACGAATTCTAAAGTTAGAGGGCAACGTACTCACCTCTAGCACAGGGGTTGACGAAAGGTTCGGATTGAAAGGATGACGTTAACGGACAGACGAACGAACGGCGGGTCACTTTCCGCGTAGCCCTTCCTCTCTTCTTCTCCTTCCTTCCCCCTCGTCTACTCGCCGGAACTCCTCCCTGGGGTGCTACTGCCTTGGCCGAATGCAATAGAGAAAGAGAGTTGTGAGAGTGTTGTGAATACTTGGGAGGTTACAAATGGTGGGGATATGAAGAGGGGAGAGGCTAATATATTGAATAAGAATTAATAGAATAATAAGGGGTATTAATGTAGGGAAAATGAATGGTATGGGGTGTGAGTGGAGTGAGAAGGGTTTAAATGGAGAGGTTACCTGCCTAATTTTGTTCCGTTGTGAAAAATCTGACCTGAACGGTACGCGGTTTTTCCCCCCAAACGGGTCCGAATTGAGATCCGTTTGCGTTTATGGAATCAGAGAGTCAATATGAATATTATGACGTGATCAAATAATTTTTCTAAGGATTTTATTTTCCCAACCCCCGTCCGAGTTAATAATTAATTAATTAAATTAATCAATTCTAATAGACCGGGTCGTAGGGCGTTATAAGGTCAAATCGTAGAACTCTAGTGGTTAAGAAGGCGCCCTTAACAATTGGTTAGGCTTCGATAAAATCACCGTAAGGATTAGTCACAACCTTCCTACTACAATTCATAAATTTCACGTATCTCCGTGCTATATTGTAGAAATGGCAGGAAGAGGAAGATCCCTTAGTTAGGCACGTGGTGGGGGAAGGGCTTCGCATTCAAGGGGTTCGAAAAACGTTCGCGTCGAGACTCTACGGGAATCTGAAGGGGAGCACACCCCTCAACAAGAATAGCAACCTTAGGTTGTACCTCTCAATATAATGGTACCTACGTCGGAAGTGTGGGCAACATTCCTAGCATGGTACCAGAACCAACCCAGAGCCAACCCATGGATAATCCACCACTGGAACCCATAGCCCAACAAGAACCAATAGCACAACAACAACCCCTAAATCAACTCCATGTGATGCCAATAGGGCAACCGGTTCCTGAAGAACAACAACCTGGGCCACAAAACCCTCCCGCACAGGATGAAGGCTCTGTCATAGTGAATCAACCAAAGAAAAATGAGGTGGCTCACCATCCTCAATTTTTTAGTATATCTTGATACCTAAAGGAGGCTAGAGCACTAGGGTGTAGGACATTCGACGGGCCTGGAGATATCTCCAAGGCTTGGGATTGGATAAAGAGAGTGAAGGAAGTAGGGAAGAGCTTACGCTTGACCCCAAAAGTAAAAAAGAGAAGTGGCAACTTATCTTCTAGAAGACTTTGCAGAGCTATGGTGGGACGGGATTCGAAGTCGCTATCAGGGTGAAGTAACATGCATGGGAACAATTTGAGATGGAATTCTATGATAAGTTTTACCCTGCCATAGAAGTCCAGAAAAAGCGAAAGGAGTATAATGATATCAAAAAAGGAAGATTGTCTGTGGTAGAATTGGAAAGGAAATTCTGAGACCTAGTGACTTATCTACCAGAGTTCGCCATGAATGAGAACCACATGAGTTTGCATTTCTGGTTGAGCCTTGACCTTGGGATACGTGAAAGAGCTAAGGCATACGTGGAAGGGATGACCTTTAATCAGAGAATACTAGAAGCCCACATAGGAGAAGTGCTATTCCGGGAAAGGATGCAGTGTAACGAGGAAAATAGGAAACGGAAGAACACAAGGTCCAGTGACCCCCCAACAAAGAAGGCCCATAAAAATGAGGGCTGTGGGACTAGCAGTTTCAAAGTCCCGCCAACCAGAAGCGCTCCAGCCATGAGTGGCATAAAGTACAATGATTATTGCCGTAATTGTGGAAAGAACCACCCTAGGAAATGCACCCAACCGCTACGGTGCTTTGGGTGTGGTAACATAGGACACGTGAAGGCCCAATGCCCACAACAACAAGGGGGAGGAAATACAGTTGTCGGAAGTCACACTATTAGAGAAAGTGCAATGCCTGCGAATACCAATCAGAGGACGCAAAAGACGACGACACAAACAGAGTTGGTTAACCAAAAGCACGAGTCTATGCTATGAATCAAGCAGAAGCACGAGCAAACCTAGAGGCTATCACGGGTATGTGTTAGATATAAATTTTTAGACTCTTTACTTTCCTTAGTAAAACCACTAGGATGCTAAATAGACCTAAACTTGTAGGGATATCAAAGATCAATGGTAGGGAATCTAGGGTCTTTATTGATACTGGGCCCGACGGTCATTCGTAAGAGAGGGTTTTGCAGTAAAGCTAAACGCCTCCGAAGAGCCAATGAGTCACACATTGGTAATATCTACACCACTAGGAGAGCAAGTAGAACAAACTAAGCACTACTCCAGTTGTACGGTAGAAATAAATGGTCATACCCTTAGAGTCAATTTTGTGCCACTAAATATGCACGACATTGACATAATCCTTGGAATGGATTGGCTAGAGAAATACCAAGCAAAGGTGAATTGTTTTGCTAAGACGGTGGATCTCAAAACCTAGACGGACATCAACTCCAGTTTAAGGGAGATAGAAAAATCCTTCCCAAATGTCTGATATCCGCATTGGGGGCACGGAGGCTCATCCAGAAGGGGTGTCTATCGTATCTCGCATACATAATGGATACCAAAAAGGAAGAGGTGAAGCTGGAAGATGTCTCGATAGTTTGCGAGCATTCAGAAGTATTCCTAGAAGATCTACCAGGATTACCCCCGGATAGAGAAATTGAGTTTGAGATTGAGGTACAACCTGGTACCAGACCAATTTCTATTCCACCATATCAGATGGCACATGTGGAACTCAAAGAGTTGAAGGAGCAGTTGCAAGAGTTACTGGACAAAGGGTTTATCCGACCAAGCTTCTCACCATGGGGGGCGTCGGTCTTGTTCGTTAAGAAGAAGGATGGGTCGCTACGGATATGCATAGACTATCGACAACTTAATAAAGCAACCATCAAGAACAAGTACCCATTACCAGGTGCAACCATATTCTCTAAAATCGACCTCCGGTCAGGATATCATCAGCTTAAGATAAAAGAAAGTGACATATCAAAAACTGCATTCCGAACACGTTATGGCCATTATGAGTTCCTTGTTATGCCTTTTGGTCTCACAAATGCTCCAGCAGCGTTCATGGACCTGATGAATCGTGTTTTTCACCCTTACCTTGATCGGTTTGTAATTGTATTCATCGATGATATTTTGATATTGATAAGTCGGCTTTGGGTTAATATTTTTTATTCTTTTTTTGGTATTTTTAATATTTTTAGTGTATAATTTTTAGTTGTTTAGCTTAGTTTTATTTTAATTCTCATTTTTACAATCTTTTAATTTTCTTTCAAAAATAGTAGTTTTTTAATCATTTTTTTACATTATATTATTTCATTTTATTTTTCCCTAACCCAAAATTATCAGATATCTTATTTTTTGGAGAAAAATATAGCAGAAGGCCAAAAATGCAGTTCAAGTTTGGAAAGAAGATATTAATTTTGGCTAGAGCCCAAACCCATCATCAAATAAAGAAGTCCAGGCCTTGTCCTCTTAAGATTTACGCAAGAAAGAAAAAAAATTGGAGAATTGAAGTCTACGACTTCTTCTTCCTCTTCGCGATAAACCAGCGCGGATGCTCCAACCTTCTTCCGTTTGACTCGCAACAATCAATTATCAACGGGAAGAAATTAAAGGCTCCTTGCTCCTACTATCCTATAAATTGAAGGGAAATTGCACAATTAAAAGGTGGGGAACATCGACGGGAATAAAGCAGCGGCTTGGCCGCTGCTATGGTGGCCGGCGTTCGACGATGGCAGCGGCGGCAGAAGCTCCGGCGACGTCTGTGGTCGAGGGTGGGCAGTCTTCTTCAAGCTCTAATTTCTTCAATTTCATCTTCTTCTTCATCAATTGGTAACGCTATATTTGTCAAATTTTTTTCTTCTCCAATTTCTTTGTAAAAGTGTTGTTTCAATTCAAATTTACATTTTTTTCCTTGTTGTGTGAATTTCAAAAATTCCAAAATGGTTGGTGTTCTTTTATGGGTTTTTTAATGTTATATTAAATCCCTTATGAATGAAAATTGATTCTTACTAGTTTCTTCATTTTTTGCGCATATTGATGTTAAATTGGTTGAATTATAAATTTGAATTCATAAGTAGGTTGGTATGTCGAATTTGGTTATCATTGAAACTAATTTAGCTCCATATTTTAGTTAAATGATTCTCGAATTAATACGTGAATCTTTTTTGTGACTTGTGTTTTGTAAAATTTTAAGGTAAATGAACTTCTTAGCCACATAAGTTGAACGTTTTCCTTAAGATTCATTATAAAGTGATTGTTTATGTCTTGGTGTTCTTGTTTGTTATTTTCATAAAAATTGGGATTGTTTAAGCGCAATAAACAACTCTTGATTTAATGAAAATATGTAATATTCTTTTATGTGAATAGATTAAAATTCGTATGCTTAAGTTGTTCAAGGAGACCTGCAAAATATTTTCATCATTAGACGTTAAAGTTTATTAAAGTGTATCAAATGTTCTTCATGAATACTTTGTGCATGAGAGTTAGAATGAAAGAAAGATTCGCTCTTTTATAAACTTTTTCATCTTTTGGAATCATTGTTTGAGCGCTTGAGGTGAGTGGGGGTTAGCTAAGGATATTTTATAAAATTTTAATTTGTTTTGGACCGCACGACAAGTCCCCAATAGATATACTCTAAGGATGAAAATGAGCATGAACAACACCTCAGGATCGTGCTAGAGACGTTAAGACAAAAGAAATTTTATGCCAAGTTCTCAAAGTGCGAGTTCTAGCTTTAAGAAATTGGGTTTCTTGGGCACACAGTATCTGGAGCTGGTGTAACAGTGGACAATCAAAAGATTGAAGCTATCATGAAGTGGCCCTAACCAAAGAATGCTAAGGAAATTCGGAGTTTCCTAGGCCTAGCAGGCTACTATCGCAAGTTTGTAGAAAAATTCTCAGTACTTGCTTCACCCTTGACGGAACTAACTCAAAGAGGTGTCAAGTTTGTATGGGATGAGAAGTGCGAAAAGAGCTTCAAGGAACTAAAGAAGAGGCTGACAGAGGCACCAACTCTTGCACTACTTGTACAAGGGATTGGCCATGATATCTACAACGATGCAAGCCTAAATGGACTAGGATGTGTGATCATGCAAAATGGGATAGTGATAGCTTATGCATCACGACAACTCAAGCCACATGAATTGAACTACCTGATGCACGATCTGGAATTAGCCGCCGTGGTGTTTGCACTCAAGATCTGGAGGCACTATCTCTATGGAGAAACCTGTTACATTTTCACCGATCACAAAAGCCTAAAGTATGTGTTTACACAGAAGGAGTTAAACATGAGGCAACGATGTTGGATGGAACTCATCAAGGATTATGACCTAGTAATCGACTATCATCCTGGAAATGCCAACGTAGTGGCAGACACTCTTAGCCGTAAAGAGTCAAATCCCAAGAAGGAAATGCTAACTACCATACCCTTCGTACTTTAGGAGTACAACTCGACATAACTAATGAAGGAATCCTCCTAGCCAAAATTGAAGTACGACCCACATTACTGGAAGAAATAAAGAGCAAACAGGCTGGGTGATATGCACATATTTTATACACTTTTCAGACATATTTTGAAGGAGTTTTGAGTCCCAATTGAATTTAATATTTATATTTTATTTCAATTTTCCGTTTTATTTTGGGAGAGCAATTCTATGCTAGGTTTTATATGTTTTGCAGGTATTTTGAGGCCATTTGGACGCATTGAGAACAATTTCAAGAACGGAAAATAAACATGGATGTTTGGGACCAAAATAAATGGAAGAGATTTGAAGGAAGGAAGGAATTAAACAAAAATAAAGCATAAAACAGCCCTGTGATTCGAACTCTGGACGTGCGCATGTGGAACCGGAGCTCTGACCATCGCGCCAAAGCATATTTTTTGGCATATTGCTGGCGGACACGGAGAATGTTCTGAATTTAAATTCGGCCATGATTTGAGAGAAAAATGACAAAACACCGACACTGGATGGGGAATCAAACACGGGATCAAGTGGCGAGACAAACAGCCTCATTTCCATGTGGGCTACTGTACCTGTGTTGACAATTGGTGCACTGTTTGTATATAATCCGTATATACGGATTCATCTATAAAAATACTTCTCTTCTCTTCTTCTAAAGAGGTTGGAACTCCCCACTTCTCACTCTCTCCATTTCCGAATTTCTTCTTCTTCCTCACTAATATCTCACCACTTTCTTCATCCAAACACATAAAAATTACTCTATCTTCATCATCATTTATCATATTTGGAGCTCAAGAACACATCTTCCCTTTTGTAAGATTTTTATGTTTGTAATAAATATTTATTTGTTTAAGCTCCAAACTATGAACTTCTAAATTCCATTGGGGTTAGAAGTTAGTGTAATTAATTGTCCATCTTAATGTTTTAAATATTTTTAACATGGATTGTTGATTTTATTTTTACTTAGATGTTGTATTTAAAAATAAATAAATTTGGAATGTTTGTGATTTTTAATTAAGGGCCCAATCATAAACATAATTGTTAAAAAGGAATTTGAGCTAAAATTTAAATAATCATAAAATAGAACACTTTTTAATTACACCGTAAGCCTTCTCTACCTTTAACCGGGATTGAAGACTTTCGGGTGAACATAATTATTGAGTTGTATTTTTACACCATTAAATTGGGTAAACATACAATAAAATAATTATGGTTGCCGTTGTTACTAAATAATTACTCCGGATTTATCATTAGCGTGTTAAAGTTGGAGTGGTTATTATTTAGGTGAACTGCGAGAGCGTCCCTAAATACTTTTCTGCAACCCCACACATTCTATATAAAAATAAATTAACAATCCAACTTTTATAAAAACATTAGACAATTAATTTACCAATTTCTGCCCCTAACTTTTCATCATCAAAAACATTGTGTTGTTTGGAACTCTCTCTTTTTACACTTTTTATTTTATCTCTAAAACCAAAAAGACCAAAAATATTTTACAACTTCTTTTGTAAACTTTTGTTTAAATTAAATTAACTCACGTCTTCCTGAGGTTCGACACCCTACTTACAAGGGTTCTTTTTAGTTGTTAGTTTTGCCCGTTCTATACTGCATACCACTGGGGATGCAGACCTCCAAAAGATTTACGAGCGTCTTCAAACTGGTGAGGTGGAGGATTTCAAAATAAAGGATGATGGGATACTCACTTTTTGAAACCGAGTTGCTGTCCCTAACGACCCGGAGTTGAAGAAAGCGATCCTGGAAGAGGCTCACTGCTCTTCCTTTGAGATACACCCAAGAGGAACAAAAATGTATCATACCTTGACGGAAAGTTACTCGTGGTCTGGAATGAAGAGCAAAATAACAAAGTACGTCAGCTGATGTCTCACCTGCCAAAAGTTTAAGGCAGAACACCAGCAACCGTCAGGATTGTTACAACCGTTGACCATCCCTGAATGGAAATGGGAACATGTGACGATGGACTTTGTAGTTGGACTACCCCGCACTACGAGGAACTTTGATTCCGTATGCGTGATCGTTGATAGTTTAACCAAGAGTTCACACTTCTTACGTCTCCACGGTGTTCTGGTGTCGATAGTGTCGGATCGAGACCCACAATTCACATCAAGATTTTGGCCTAAATTTCAAAGGTCTATGGGAACCAAGTTGAAATTGAGCACAGCTTTCCACCCGCAAATAGAAGGACAATCCGAACGAGTAATTCAGATCCTAGAAGATTTGTTAAGAGCTTGTGCGCTTGAATTCCAAGGAAGTTGGGACCGACACCTTCCTTTGGTACAATTCGCTAATAATAATAGTTACCAAGCTAGCATTGGTATGCCCCTATATGAGGCATTGTATGGGAGATGATGTCGCACACCACTTTGCTGGGACGAGGTAAGAACCGCTAAGATTGATGGTACGGAACTTGTAGAGATTACAAAGGAAAAGGTGAAGAAGATCAGAGAGGCATTAAAGGCTACGGATGGTCTGGTTAATTAGATAGTAGCATTGTCTGCTTTTAATGGTTTCCCAATCAAATTGGTAATGGAGTACAGAGCAGTAGAATCAAATATATGAATTGGTAGACCTTCCAGACAGGTAGTAATGGCGATTCAACAGTGGGATCAAATTCAGGAGTCCATCGAAATACATTTAAAGAATAACCATTGATCTTCCAATTCTTTCGCAGAAGACATCGCAAGAAATCATTGTATGAAACGAAATTAATCAAAATGTGTTGATCATCTAGCAAGGAGACAGTAAATGCAGCTTCATATCCAATTTTATCGAATACCTGGCGAATTGTTGCTAGATTAGGCCTACCGTTGTTGAAACGTCCCACCAAAGCTAGGTTAAATCTTGCAGCCAAACGTTTAACCTCTTCATCAGTAAAAGAAATGGATGGTGACCCTTTAAAACGAGATATCGGTTTGAAATTCCTAGAAGCTTCGATGTCACCAAAAGATATATCCATGGCGAAGAGCAGCTTGCAGCGGAGATTAGATCGGGAATCGCCATTTTCGCTAGAGCAGATCTAGAGAGAAGGACGACATTTTATTATATATATATATATATATATATATATATATATATATTTATATATATTTGTGTGTGTGTGTACAATAGAAAAAAAGAGAAGAGGAGTGAAGGCCACGTATTGATGAATCTCATCACACAAAGCACCAAACCTTTGAATCATGAAGGTCCACTCTCATCAATATTCAATAAGGATACATTGCCAATAAGAGCCTCAAATGGTCTGTTCATACAATAAAGGATGATAAGAGTACTTCAACCAATCCATCTACTCGGCATTATTTTACAAAGCTAGAGTGGAATTTTAACACTATATAAACCCCCACATCCAAAAGTTCAATATGCAGAATTTCCACAAGTCTTTACTTCTTACAAAACACCCTCCTAATAATTAAAAAAAGAACTCCACTCTCTGCCCGTACTTTTTACAACAACCTGATAAAGAACCATTATAACTAAGCCAAAGCCTTACACAATACCTGCTGCCAAAGAAGGGAGACTACATTAAGGTGAGTGTGAATAATACTTTATACCTCTAAATTGTTTATGATAGTCTATTATATTCCTACTATGTTTTTTTATATACATATAAGTGAATAGAAAAAAATACCACTCAGTTTAGGGGTTCCAATTTATAAACTTATTTTTGGCATTAAAAAGTTGTTTAAAAGAAATTGGCAACTAAGAAAATCATGCCAACGGACGTTATTAACCTTGACGATTTGGTTCAAAAACAATTATGTAATTCGAGAGAGAGGCATAAGGGAACTGTTGAAAAAAAGAGAGAGAGATCAAAGAAGAGTGACGGACATGTAAATTCTACACAGGTTTCTCCATATTCCTAAGTTGAGTAAAATTTTTAAAATCTAAAGGAATAGATTGAGTATTTTTTAAAATCAAGCTTTGCTCCAACATATTTTTCAATAAAGAGGGTTTCATTAACACAGTTTGGATTAAGAACAACTAGGGTTTTCTAAACCCCTTATCAAAAAAATTAACACTAAGGACGAAGAAAAAATCTTCAAAATTATCATAAATCCATTTTCTATGATACCTAAAATTGAAAGATATAACAATTGGGGATCTTGACGGAAGTGGTCAAGAATTTAAATAAATTTAGCACAAAGGAATGAAATTGGGAATAAAGTTTTTAATCATACCTTCCCAAACTCAACATCTCCGGCACTCCCCTTCATCGCTGCAACGTAGTCTTTGCCTTTGTTTTCTTGAAATCGATGAATGACGGGGCCAACACACACGAGCGAGGAAGATGTTCGACTAGGACGAACCTCTTTCTCTCTCTCTCTCTCTCTCTCTCTCTCTCTCTCTCTTTCCGATGTAAATGAACAAACCAAAGGAGATTTTAGTTGGGCCCTATAAGAAAATGGCTTTATAGCCAACGGTGGATAAATCTCGACCGTAGATTTATTTTATAATGCATCCCTAAGTGGACACATAATAATAATAGGTCTGGGTGCCGGTCGCCATTATTGGGAACGGGTAGGAAGGATCTTATACGATTGCTTCCTAACCCAAAAGTAAGAGGAGATACTTTTGAGTACCTCCCAGGTGTTAGGGCTTAGCACCACCACTAGGACTCACACGCCCTAACACCGAGGCTTCTGGGGTAGGGTTAGACTTTGGCCATAAAATACCATGATATCATCCTTAAAAAAACGACTAATCCTGCGAGATTTCCTCTTAACAGTATTAATATTTTCACTTTGAGGTGAGATTGAAAAGTGGTATTAGATAGACACTTCAGCGGGTGCTTCAGGATAACCTGATCAGTTAGATCGAGCACAAAGGAGGGGTTCCCCAAGGGTAGAAAAGAATATGTTTCAAATAAAAGGAACGATTGACAATGTGATTGATTTGTCATGAACAAATTATTGGGATATCGTATTTCTCTGCTCACAAGTACACGATGTGGCATTGTACTGACCCCTCCTCATAACTGTTTTAGGTGCGTAGCCGTTCTCGTGCTGAAATTCCTCGTGAACCAGTTTCCATTATTGCTAGCAAGACCTCAGTGTGGTTTGTGGACATGTCTCTTTGAAGTTCTTATTATGCTCGTGTTATTTTTCTTAAATTACTCCAATCAAGTTGTATTTCCTAAATTTGTCCTACGTGGCTGGCACGTTGTAATTCCGCTTAAACTCTGATCTTATCTTGTTTAGTAAAGTGATTATGTTTTGCTTGATGTGATACATGTATACTGTTAGCCTACAACATCATTCATCACATCCATCATACTGAAACAGCGGCCTAACTCTGGGTATTGACACCCATGTTTACCGTAATGCACCACACATAGTCTCGGAATCGATCCTTGACACAAACATCAAATTCAGACTGGTTCAGGTACCTCATGGTACCCTTGGCGGTAGGGGCTACCGACCCCACGGTACCAGGGTGGGTACCGACCATGTCAGATGGAGTACCCCACTGGTAGGCTGTCACGGTAGCATCTACCGACCCGGCGGTAGGGCCTACCGCCCACCCAGTACCTAGGTACCGTTTGGTGATAGGTACCAGCAGCGAGAGGTGAAAATAGGGAAGCTGGCAGTAGCCAGGTACCGTGTCAACGGTACCTACCTATCGTCTGTCGCGGCGAACACCAGATTTGCACCAGCTCCGTTTTAACCCATTAAACAACATCATTTACATAAAATACAAGCCTAAACAGGTTCTAAATCATCAATCACACATTATCTCACCATCCTTTAACAATTCCAAATCAATTCGTACTTTTCAAACCGTAAACGACATAAAAAAGGCATAATTCACGTATAGTCCAAATAGATTAACTGTAACGATTCTACGAACGTAAGATTCAAACCTATGACTATAACCATACGTTAGATGTCCACGTACTCACCTCGAATTCAACGATTAAAGGTTACCGGGTAGTGTTAGCGGTGTAGACAACGGATTCCCCTTCTTTCCTTCTTTTCTTCTTCTTCTTCGTCTTCCTCTTCTTGCGCTGCTGCTGATCGAGAGAGACGAGAGAGAGTGTGGGGAGGGAGTTACGTAATATTATGGTAGGCATAGGGCTTTAGGCGTGTAAAGCTTGTATTTATACTTTTGGGGTTTTGGGCTCGATATTAATTGAACGTACCTGGCCCAAGCGCACTTTCCAGGCCCACGAGCTCCAAATCCAAATCTGATTTCCCTGTTAGATTCGATCCGTCAAACCCTACACAACGGTATAAACCTTATTGTCAAACAAAGAATATTTATAATTTCCACCGAGTCCATCTCAGTAATTAATTAATTATTTTTAATTAATTAATCCTGATAGGCCGGTTTTCGGGGCGTTACAGAATGAGACATAAAGTAGCCTTATACTTTAAAAGTAGAGATAGCTTTAACAAATGGCAACACGCGCAGACCTACACGACTAAAATCATAGGTTGCATTTGTAGCTTGAAAACTGAATGAATAAGCACATTAACATGCAGCCCAATTTTAGTGACTCAGTCCAAAAATTTGGGTGGGAACACTGTTCATAACAGCCTCACACCTTTGTATATTATAAGATTAGTGCCCAAAAGACCGACACTTGCCTTTGGGTTGAGTACGAGATTGAAAGGGGGATCAGTGAGAGTCAGAATGTGGAGTATGAATTAGGTTATTATTATTATTATTATTATTATTATTATTATTATTATTATTATTTTCTGAATATCATATTACACAAGGATGGCTTGAGGGGTCTTAACCTCATTACAATGATTTTAGATTTATCTTACTGTTTCCCTTTTCTCTCTGTAGAATGGGATCCCTTACACAGTTCCCTCTGTTGCCCATGTATAGGAAGAGCGATTGTAGCCAAACAAATGGTAAAGTGTGATAGATGAACGGTGGCCACTACCATGTGCCATACCCATCGCCGATGAGAGTGTGTGTCGGATATCTTCTTCGCATTAAATATGTTGTACGACTGCCGTGATGGGTAATTGGGCCCGAAGTGACTAGCCCAAGACAGAATGGTTCTTGGTCTGTCCATGAGCCTACTTCTAGATCAACATTTTGGTGTCCAAGTGTCCCTCAATTATATCTCGATCCCTGACTAACATTCAGAATTTTATAAGATATGGAGTATTTTATTTAATTATTTATGTTTACATCAAATCTTTGATTGATTCGACTTTATGACGACTTTACAACAATAGTAGACTGATGACTTACTACTACAACCTGCAGAAGCATACACTCTCAAGTTGAAAGCAAGAAAACTTGAGGTATGAATCTGTTTTGATCTTATCGTTCAATTTTGGACACCTCTTTGATGGTCATTTATTACATAAGAAGTCGATTTCACAACTATCTTTGTGATTTCGGGAAATCGAGTTGGGAATAAAACTTACATACCCCGGATGAATTCGGTAGCATCTGATACACGACTATCCCTGAAGTTCTAGAGAGGGCAATTCAACAGTCTTATATTTTGCAATGACTATCAACAAACTTCAAGGTCAAACATTGTCATTTATTGAACTATTTTTAACTAAGTCATTGTTCACTCATTATAAGATTTATGTTGCTATTTCACGAGTGAAGACAAACAAAAGATTAAAAACATTGGTTCTAAATGACAATGGAAATCATTGCAATCATACTGGAAATATTGTATGCACTGAAATCTTTCAGAAAGTTTGGTATTAAAACAAACTTTGTTGAGTACACATTCAAATCCTTGAATAGTATTTATTCTACTTTAGCTTTTTTGTCTATATTATTAAAAACCATGTGAGAAATATATTTTCTTTACTCTATAAAAAATATTACATTATTTTTTTTGAATCACTAAAATTTTGTTTGACCCCGTGCGTGACACGAGTAAAAATACTAGTCTATCATAAAAAGTTTATGGTATGTTTGGTCGGAGGTAGGTAAAAGTTTTATTAGGTAGGTAATGGTAGGTAACTGAATGTAGATAATTGAAGGTAGGGAAAGTAAGATAATGAGTTAAAAATTGTGTTTGGATGTTTATTAGGTAACATGAGGTAAGGAAAGAATAAAAGAGTTAAGTGCACCGTTTACCCCCGAATTCTTTGAAAATTGCATGGTTTACCCCCGAACATTAAAAAGTGCACCAAATACCCCTGAATTCTTCAAAAATTGCACGGTTTACCCCTGAACAATAAAAATTGCACCAAATACCCCTGAACTCTTCGAAGATTGTACTGTTTACTCCTAAACATTTAAATAAAGACGACAATTTTGGATAAATTCACAAGGGCCAGATGAATGATATTCGCAATTTTTGTGCGTGGAAGCAACGCCCTCCTTATCTAATAGTAGTTTAGGACTAACGATGCAACGTTTTAATTTGTTTAAGGGTATTTGGTGCATTTTTTAGTCTGCAGGGGTAAATCGTGCAATTTTCGAAGAGTTCAAGGGTAATCGGTGCACTTTTTAAAGTTCAGAGATAAAACATGCAATTTCTAAAGAGTACGGGGTAAATGGTGCACTTAACTCAAGAATAAAATTACTAAAATATCCTTAGGGTTGTTTTTCTTTATTTGTTTAGGATGTATTTATATGAAATTACCTTTCACATTATATTCTTACTAGCTTTTACCACGTCCTTTGCACATGCTTTTATTTTCGTATGTAAAATATGTAACAAAACAGAGTACTCAAAATTGCACAATTGTAGAAAAAAACAAGAAAAACAAAAAAAAATAGAAAAAAACCACAATAAAAAAAGAGAAGAAACGAAAACAGAAAAAAATTGAGATGAACTGCATAGATGGAAACTGGAAAAAAAAGTGAAAATTGAAGTAATGATAAAAAAGTAAGGTAGCAGCAATTATGTGATGCCGGATTAGGTGATGCAAAGTAAAACTGAAAAAAACTAAGCAACGCTGAAATTACATCTGCAGGGCCGAAAATTAGATCGGCAGGGAATTAGATCGGCTAAGCAAGGTTGAAAATTAGGTAGGCATGGCCGAAAACTAAGCAAGGTCGAAAATTATATCAGCCAAAACTGAGCAGGGTCGAAAATACCTGGAGATGGCAATCGGAACAGTGAAGATGACGATGCGGGTGAAGATGGTTTCCCTGTTCTGCGAACGACGGATGAAGATAGCGATCAGTTTACCATTTAGTCAAATTGGGGTCAAATTGGGGTAAATTTCACAAATGGTACCTGAACTTTAGCTGAAATTTCGAAGTGGTACCTAAACTTCAAATCCTTTCACAAAAATCCCTGAACTTACACAATTCTTTCACTAATGAGTCATTAGCCCGTTTCTAGGTTAACTTCCGGTCATTAGGGTCAAATTCGAATTTTATATATTTTAAAATTTTCAATTTGACCTCATTTCTTCTTTTCTTTTCTTCCATGCCCCGCCGCCGCCGCCCGCCGGTCAAAGTCGCCGGAAAATGAACTTTTTCCGATTCCGGCGGGATCAATGTCATTCTCTTCGTCTTGAGACGAGGACCAATAATATCCAAACCATTTTGTCTAATTTGGCCTGTAACTTCTCGAATCTGAATTTTTCTACTCGAAAAAACCCTAAAATTCGAAATTGGATGTAATAGTTGACAAACTCCGGCGGAGGTAGAGTGAGGTTAGGTTACCTTGGTGACCGCCAATTTGACGGGTAAATTTCACAAATGGTACCTGAACTTTAGCTGGAATTTCGAAGTGGTACCTGAACTTCAAATCCTTTCACAAAAATCCCTGAACTTACACAATCCTTTCACTAATGAGCCATTAGCCCGTTTCTAGGTTAACTTCCGGTCATTAGGGCCAAGTTCGAATTTTATATATTTTAAAATTTTCAATTTGACCCCATTTCTTCTTTTCTTTTCTTCCACGCCCCGCCGCCGCCGCCCGCTGGTCAAAGTCGCCGGAAAATGAACTTTTTCCGATTCCGGCGGGACCAATGTCATTCTCTTCGTCTTGAGACGAGGATCAATAATATCCAAACCATTTTGTCTAATTTGGCCTGTAACTTCTCGAATTTGAATTTTTCTACTCGAAAAAACTCTAAAATTCGAAATTGGATCCAAAATTGGGGGTTTTGCAAATCTTCATCAAATCTTGCAATTGAGGGGTCCTTGGAGGTCGCCCGGATGCCACGACCGCATTGGAGTTGGTGCCCGCCGTCAATTTCGCCGGAGTTGGCCGGAAAACGCTCCGACGGGTCGTTTTTTAGGGTTTTTTCAAGTAGAAAAATTCAGATTCGAGAAGTTAAAAGGACAAATTAAACAAAATGGTTTGTATATTATTGATCCTCGTCTCAAAACGAAGAGAATGACATTGGTCCCGCCGGAATCGGAAAAAGTTCATTTTCCGGCGACTTTGACCGGCGGGCGGCGGCGGCGGGGCGTGGAAGAAAAGAAAAGAAGAAATGGGGTCAAATTGAAAATTTTAAAATATATAAAATTCGAATTTGGCCCTAATGACCGGAAGTTAACCTAGAAACGGGCTAATGACTCATTAGTGAAAGGATTGTGTAAGTTCAGGAATTTTTGTGAAAGGATTTGAAGTTCAGGTACCACTTCGAAATTCCAGCTAAAGTTCAGGTACCATTTGTGAAAATTACCCGTCAAATTGGCGGTCACCTAAGTAACCTAACCTCACTCTATCTTCTCTACCTCTCTTGACCTATCTCAATTTTTATTACCAAACAAAATAGAATATTAAATCTATCTCCCTCTACCTCCAAACGAACACAGTGTTAGTTCATAGAGAAGGCTGCCTAACTTGATGGCCCTCAAGTGAGAGAGGTCGAATAACTAAAAAGTTGGGTTATTAAATGGTGCCTGCAGTCCAATTCCAAATCTCAAGCCCACCCCGTTAAAAATAAAAGGCCTGTTTATTTAAAAAAATCAATTCTCCTTCTCGCTTCGTTCACTTTCGCACCTCGGTCACTCCCTCACAGCCTGAACTGCCTCCCGCCCATAGCGCCGGTATCAGCCCTCTAGCCGCACCGCCTGCGCGCCGCTTCTTCCTCCTTGTTTCCTCCAGGCCGCCGCCTTCCAGGACTCATCTAGTCAGCGCGGCAGTACCACTGTTCCTAATCAGCGGCTCTGTGCCTCTCAGCATCTGCTCAGGTATTTCAATGTTTTGTTATAAATAGAATTTATTGGCCTACGAAATAGGTTTATTTGTGGTTTATTTTTCATATTTTAATATTATCTGCCCTATTTTGTACGGAATGAGGTTGTTTAGTTAATTGCTTTTAGATGTTTTAGCAGTTTATTTTTGTCTTTAAAAAGTAGTTTATTTTTGCCTAAAATGATATTAAAGTGGACTGTTTACTGAAATTGTTTAGTGCGAGACAAAATTGATAAAATGAAATATTTAAAATATGATAATTGAACTAAGATACTGTATAAATTATGATGTACTCAGTAAAACATATAGTTAATATTTTGTTAAAAAATTGCTGATTGTTGGATTAATGTGTTTTAGAAAAATGGAGAAATTTTTGAAACATAGTCTTTGTCATTTCACATGGTCTATTAAAAATTTTTGGGGTGCTTCCTCTGGATCCTCTACTGCTCTTTTCCCTATTTATTTAAAGGTGACCCCAGTCATTTTTTCCTAAATGTGCCACTGTACAGAGTAGTTTAGTTTTCTCTGCAGACGCAAAATGAATGGGGCTGAACGACGATTCAATACAGATGAAGTAGAAGACGAAGAAGAGGACGATGACACGAGAGGTCTTCAAGCGTGGGAGAGAACCTATGCAGATGAGAGGTCATGGGAGTCTCTACAAGAGGATGAATCAGGATTTCTGCGCCCCATTGACAATAAAACCATCTTCCATGCTCAATATCGGCGACGCCTCCGCACTGCAACCAGTGCTCGCATTCAAAAGGGCCTGATTCGCTATCTCTATATTGTAATTGATTTCTCCCGGGTATGCAAATTTTGGAAGATTTTATTTATGCACTGCATGATGTTTGATTCATTTGATTGCCAACAATCATTTTCTAGCTTTCTCCTCCTCTTAAGCTTTTTACACTATTGTCGAGTCTCCCATTCAATCCTGGAGATCTTGGGTTTGAACTAAGTTGCACTGAGACAGGTACCGGTACAAAGTCAGAAATGTGGAAACACCAATTTTTAAAAAAATTATAAAGGATTTGGGTGTAGGGATGCTCCCAAAGTACCCAAACGAGGACGTTCGGGGACGAGAAATGGCAATTATTTGAAGAATCCTTGCAAAATATGGTTTGAACGAATGCCTATGCTACACTCCCCCATGTGGGTGCTTCTGCATTGGGTACACAGTTGCTTAGGCAGTTTTCTATTGCATTCCATCAGTTCCCGATCTAAGTGTGAAATTCAGCATATCAAAGCTCACTGTTATACCATTTTGATTGATTGGCTAGTTTCTAGAGAAAAAAAATGAAAGTTCTATCGCTGATATTCTTTTCTCATTCAATGAGTGATATTCTAGTTACACATTTCTTGTTATGAGGTCTTTATTGATCTATCTATTCCTTCATCCCGTCTCATCTTTTTATTTTTAAAAATAAACAAATAAAACTAGAAATATAAATGAAATAAACACAGTCCAAAATGTGCTATTGGATTGATCTACTCTAATTCTATCAAGTGAATTTATGCTAGACATACATTTTGGCATGTAGGCAGCTACTGAAATGGACTTTAAACCAAGCAGAATGGTTGTAGTTGCAAAACAAGTCGAGGCTTTTATTAGAGAGTTTTTTGATCAGAATCCTCTGAGTCAGATTGGCCTGATAATGTTGAAAGATGGGGTTGCTCATTGTTTAACAGATCTTGGAGGCAGCCCGGAGGCCCACATTAAAGCTTTGATGGGTAAGTTGGAGTGCTCAGGTGATGCTTCCCTTCAGAATGGATTAGAACGCGTGCATGAACTTTTAAGTCAAATTCCATCATATGGTCATCGTGAAGTTCTAATTTTGTATTCCGCTCTAAATACTTGCGACCCTGGGGATATAATGGAAACAATTCAGAAATGCAAGAAATCCAAGATACGATGCTCTGTCATTGGCCTCTCTGCAGAAGTCTATATATGCAAGCATCTTTGCCAAGAAACTGGTGGCATGTATTATGTTGCATTGGATGAGGTGAGTTTTACTAAACTGATCACATTATTCTAGTTTTTTCGCTCTCCTAAATGAACATAACAACATATTGAGTTGTAACTAGTGCCAATACGTTAAAACAGTCATTTGTTGAAATAGAGCTGAATAATCAACAGATTCTTTTATGGCCTGTTTGGATGGATGGGTTTCAAGGGGATTGGAGTGAGTAGCCTATATCTTGAAATAATTCTAAATTATAAAAAAATGAAAGATTAACGTAGTATGTGACTGCATAACATTTTAATCACCTTTTATTTGTTTCCGAAACATTATATTTACCAAGACATAGATTACACTCTCCAAATCATCCCTCTTGAAACCCTACAAAATCCCTCAATCCAAACATACCTTTAATTATTTACTTTCTGCTAATGTAATCTAACATTTCAATACATGAATAGGCTCACATAAAAGAGTTAGTCCTGGAGCATGCTCCCCCACCTCCGGCAATAGCAGAATTTGCAGTTGCGAATTTGATCAAGATGGGGTTTCCCCAAAGAGCTGCAGAAGGTGCGATTTCCATCTGTTCTTGCCACAAGGAGACTAAAGTTGGCGGAGGCTACACTTGTCCAAGATGCAAATCACGTGTCTGTGAACTGCCAACTGAATGTTGTATTTGTGGCCTGACCCTGGTTTCTTCCCCACATTTGGCAAGGTCATACCATCACCTATTTCCAATCACTCCATTTGAGGATGTATCACCATATATTCGAAACAATTTGCAAATTACGCAAAAAAAATGTTTTGGTTGCCAGCAAAGTCTCCTAAACCCTGGTAAGCCAACCCCAGATTTTATATTTCAATTGTGTCTACTTATATGTGACTGTTTTTTTATTTTATAGTTGTTAAAACGTGAGTATCTTTAGTATTATTTCTTTTCTATCAACTTGGACTCCCCACGTCCTGCCAAAAGGTTCCACATTTTCTTTTGTTCGTCCCACAAAAAGGTTCCACTTTCTACTTTTGGAAAAGCTTTTGTAAAAAGGCAAAGCTAATTTTTGTAAAAAGTAAACCCAAATTGGTTAGCTGTGGGTTGTCAATAATGTGTAATGTTTGTACAGCTGAAATAAAGTTTGATGCCACCAAACACTGTGCTTACTTTAGTAACATTGAGGTTAGGGAGGTTCAGGATTGTTTTTCATCTTCAGATAAATGATGAGGTATCTTTGTAGGGAGGTGGATGGTTATTTCAAGTTGGTGATAATGAGGTGTCTAGTGCCTAATGTTTGAAGTCTAGGGGCATGTTTGGGAGTTCAACTAAGGAAACAGTGGCACAAGTTAAATTTCCTTTTTTAGAAATTAGTGTTTCAGCTTGATAATTTTCCATCTTTAGAAATTAGTGTTTCAACGTGATAATTTTCAAAACAAAATTATTCTCCGTATAAAACTATAAAATTGTATAGTTGAAGTGTCCTAGTTATTTATGGTTATTACCATGCTCCAATTTTCTTTTCATTCAAAAATAAAATATAACTCCTCCCTCCTACACTCCCATTCAAAATAAACTCCCAAACATACCTATAGTCTCTCTCATTAAACTGGTTTCTTTCTGCTGTAGGCAACATACCTGGCCCATGTGTTGCTTGTCCAAAATGCAAAAAACTCTTCTGCCTAGATTGTGACATCTACGTCCATGAGAGCTTGCACAACTGTCCAGGCTGTGAGAGCTTCAGGATTTCTCCGCCAGTCAGCAACAATATGCAAGAATAACAAACATGTATCAAAGCTACTTCTTAATCAAGTAAGATCCTATTGCATTTCTACCAACATAGTTCAATATTGGAGATTTTACATGCTCAAGGTGCTTATACACCGTCCTTTTTATTCAGGGGAAAGTTACCTTGTGTTCTTGCTGAATTATCTTCCCTTTAAGTTTCATTAATGCTTTGCATAGAAGAGAAGATAAAATCAGAGGAAAGAAAATGAGAAGAGAGAAAATGAAGAGAAGAGAAAATAAAGAGAAAACTAAATTTTCTCTCTTAGACTTTGGTTGAGAGGAAGAAAATGGAGAGGAAGGATGGGAAATGTAGGAAATAAGATGGATTTTTAGTTCCATAGATAAGTTTGGATGCAAGGAAAATGAGAAGTATAGAAAAGAAAAAAGTTAAGTTAAATGACAATTTTGTCAAAGTTTAAAATTGTCTAATAACAAGGGTAAAATAGGATATGCAAAAATGTTGAGCTCTCTTCTTAATTTTCGTCCACTATGAGGAGGAAAATATTTTAGTGGGCCATGATCCTTATTTTATACTCCCTCCGCCCAACAATAATGTTCATGTTCACTGTTTACTATTCACATGGTCAAACTTTATTCACTTTGCTGGCTTATTTTCTTTGCCTATTTGATATAATAATATAGTCATGTCATCTCTAGTTTTGTAGAGTTTTTAAATACATAATTTTTATTTTTTTAATTCTATACGATTTTTCATATAAAATGATTTGAAAATAACTTCTGTCAAACATCGTAACGCGCAACGGGAACATTATTGTTGGACGGTGGGAGTACTATTAAAACTTTTCTTTCCTAATTTTCCATCCTACCAAACAAGTGAAAATGTTACTTTTCCTTTCAATTTTCTTCAATTTTCTTTCCTTTCATTTTCCCTTCAAATAAATAGGGGGTTATTGCTTAGATGAGTAGAAAATGAAGAGAAAATGAAGAGAAAATGAGAAGAAAATAAAAGAGGCATTTGCTTTGGTTGGAGAGAAGGTAATAGGAATGACAATGTAATAATGTAAAATGACTTTCTTGAAACAAGAGAGTGAAGGACTTTCAAACATTTGCAGCGTAAAGAAGTAATTTCGAATGTTTTCTCTTCACTCATACGGTTTTCTATTCCTTGATGGAGAATTTTTAGCATGGTCAATCCCCCTTTTTTCCCTCTATATTTCCTTTGTCAACCAAACAAGTGAAAATACATTGAAATTCATGTTTTCTCTCCCTTTTTGTTTCTTTGCACTCTCTCTCTCCACCCAAACGGATAATAAGTGTTATTTGTTTTTGACTGCATATTAAAAATGGTCAAATGTTGTATCCTGTTTTCAAGTGAGCCACACTTAGCCGTTATCACATCACACCATCGTTATCATGGTGCCATTGTTCCAAGGTGAGCATAGCCTAAAGCCTAAATATTATGCATTGCATAGCCTAAATCCTTAAACACTACATAATTGTCTAAAGAAAACAAAATATGCATAAAGTACTAAAAGATGAGCTAGGCGATTGCCTGAGGTAGCGATTGAGGCGAGAAAGGCGACCGCCTTAGACGCACCTTAGGGATCTCACCTCGCCTCGCCTGGCTTCCTTGAGGTGCTGAGAGCTCGCCTGAGGCGCCATAGGTGAGAGAGGCGAGCGCCTTTAATAACTAAGAAGGTGAGGCATCAACGCATCACCAAACCTCCAGGACGCCTAGTTGAGTACCTGATCACTTAGGTGACAATTAGGCAACTAGTCATAAATGATAAATATAGTAACATTAATGCAAACATTCCATAATTAATAAACCCTCTGTCCCATGATAATGATCTAGTTTCGGATTACGATGTTTGACCAAAGTTATTTTCAATTCAATTTATATAAAGATTTGTGTAGAATTAATAAACGAAATTTATATATTTAAAATAGTAAATTCCATAAATGGTCCCTTACAACAAGTGGTTTTACATATTTAGTCCTCAATTCTAAGATATTACATTTGTGTTCCTCAATTTTTGAAAACTATTCCATAATTAATCTTTTAGGCCAAATCAATGTTCGAAATGGTGAGGCGGAAACCCGTCATATTGCGCGCAATAGAACTTCTACCGTAAAAAAACTCAACAGTGCGTATCTAGCCTCACACAATTAGTTTTCAAACAATTTGTGAGATGGCGTGCACAATTTTAACCTCAAAGTTTTTAAAAATTAAGGTTAGATTTGTCAATTACAAATAATTAAAAGTATAAATTACTTCCTAAATACCTTGCGGATGGCCAAAATTACGCAATCGACTAACTCGAAACCCTTGAGTTGATTCTTCATCTTTGTCACTCTTCAACTTCGACGCTCATCTTCATCAGGTAATCTCCTTTTTTTCTTCTTTTTTGATTTTTTTTCTTTTGAATTGTGATTGAGATTGGGAGTTGGGACGTGATGGTCTGCGATTTTCTGTCCAGCTGTCCGCAATGATTTATTTTTTATATAATTTATTTTTTTAAGTGTTTTTTTAGAACCCAGCATGGAATAAGCACTAGCACTAACAAGTAATTTGTTGTAATAGTTTATTTTTTTTAATTGTGAATTGCGATAGTGTATTATGTGAATATGTTAGTGTGATAGTGTATTTTTTAAATTTAATATATGTTTATATTTTTGTTTTGTTAATTGTTGTGTTTTTTCAATTCTTCAATTTCAATTCATCACTTTGAGCAATATTTTGTGTTATTCCATGTTAGACTTTGTTGTGTTTGTGATATATTACTTTGACAATATACTTTTTTAATGTTTCTGATTATTTATGTTATACATTATGTTCTATCTTTAGTTTTAAAATGTTTTGTGGATATTTTTCAGTTTAAGAATTGAGGCTTACGCCTCAAAATGCCTCAAGGCGTATGCAATACGTCATGAAAAGAAAACGCCTCGAAACTGCAATACACAATTTCGAACATTGGGCCAAATATGACCAAATATGTTTTTCCACAAAAAGTCCCCTAAGGATGATCATGGAAAAGTTTTCAAAAGTTGAGGACCGCGAATGTAATATCTAAGAATGTGAGACTAAATATAGAAAACCACCTATTATAAGAAGGGACTATTTATGAAATTTACTCTATTTAAAAACTATTTCAAAAGCTCTACAAAACAAGTGGTGACAAGACTATTTATTCTATAGTATTTGTTTGTTCTTTGGTTCTGTGTGCTTCGTGCTTTATCTTTGCTTTATGTATGTCCCATATTCTTTTTATCTGTGCAACTTGAGCCAGTGGTCTCTTGGAAACAGCCTCTCTACTTTCGAGCAGGGGCAAGGTCTGCGTACCCAGACCCTACTCTTGTGGGATCCAACAAGGTTGTTCTTATTGTTGATCAATGAAAATAGATAAAGAAAGTGAGGTGTGAATTGTGAAGTGGAACATTATTATGGGACGTAGGGAGTACTATAAGATTTTGTTATTCATGATGTACAAGCTGCATGCTCAACACACCTAAATACTTGCAAATTCTACTGCTGGATTCAGTCCCCTTTTTTTTTAACAAAACCAATTGTGGTAAAAATTATTAAAAGTCTTATTTAATTACTTCATTGAAGAGTAAAGAAAAAGATGGAGTAACCTAGGGGTTGGGCTAAAGAGAATATCAGCTCTGAGGAGTATAGACAGGGACTACTTGGTCAAATTTAAACTGAATCTAGGGCACTAGGCACATGTCCTCAAGGTTATGAAGAAATAAAAAAACAGGAAAAGCAGAGGAGATTAAACGACAGAAGCGTGAGGTACTGAAGTGGCACACCTTTTCTATTGCTTCTCAAAAGATTGGATCAGATCCCACCCACTGCATATTTCAGGAGGTCGGATCACACGTAGATCTGGGTGTCCTACACTCTTGCCCGACAATCCCATAATAGGGTTATTGAATCTCTGCTCTCGCCTATTGCTTCAGAACTGCCGCAAAAGAACCGAGTTTTGCATCACCTGAACATCAAGTCGCTGTCTACGTCATTCCCGGTGAGTGTCTCCCAACGCCGGGACACCATGATAACTATGCATCACATTTTGATTTGTCTGAGTGTTTGGTTTGCTAAACCTAAGACTACCTAGTTGTTAGGACTACCTCCTTGAGGCTAATGTAAGATTATAGGAATGCAATATTAGCTTACGCTGTTTGGTTCATGTAATGTGATATTCCGTATTATTTATGTCCGTTAAGTTGGTAGGGTACCAATGTAATTTTACAACCAAAAAAAGCCCTAGCCCCAAGGTAATAAATAACATTGCCCCAAAATGAACTCATTTTCCTGTGTGAAGGTAATCACAAATTACATTGGTAATAAACATGAACCAAACAAAGCAATATTACTTCCTTTCTCAAAAATTAGCAAGGTTAATGTGAGAACCAAACAAACTCATATACTTTTTCTTGTGCCAAAAAAGGTTGGAAGCTAGAAATTCGGTGTGGGCTATAGGAGTATAAGCGCACTTAATGCTACCAGCATAAAAAATAGTGTGGATTTGGATTCAGGGCAAACCAGGATGGTGGGATATCAATTTTTTTTTTCAATCTTGGAAATTTGTGGAAGTTTAACTGTATTTGAATGCAATCTCAATCTACATTGTTCACCTTGAGTAAGTTGTTAGTTAAGTGCCCAATGGAATTAATTTTGTTAACATTTCATTTCAGATTTGATTCTTGTTCCTCAAGATGAATGAGATCATGAGACTGACCATGATGAACTGGGGGAGGAATGAACGTTCTATAAAGCAGCCACTGCAGTACGAAGTCTTGCATCAAGTCAATATACGTGGTGAAGACCTATTAAATCATCGTTGTACGTCTTTGCAGAGCCTTTCCTTAAAAACTTGTTCATCTCGTTTCTCATTTTTGCGGAGTTCAGTATCAATTCCATGAGTGGATGATGACTTGCTGAATTCTTGATATGCACCCAGGTGTACACTAAAAAAGGAATTCATACACAAGACGTAAAAAATGTAGTGACAGATTCTCCGCATAAGTTAGGCTCTGGTTTTTTAGATTCTATTCCCCTTGTCCTAAATTAGATTACATGTTTATTATTCAAACGGTCAAATCTTATTCACTTCATTTTCCCATAATTAGTCTTTTATAATGGAGGGGGGGGGGGGTGGGTTCTATATTTAGTCTTTTATTATCAAATATTATGTCCATGATTTTTCTTTTATGGGAACCTTTCTATGAATAGTCTTTTTTATTTTCATCACGCTGGTGATAGTTTGAGGGCTAAAAATTTGATTTTACATCAACCCTATGTCCAGTTACGCTTTTTGGTGCTGGTTAGACGATATCTATAGGCTATGGTTGTAGTAGATAACGATTGTGATTCACAAACTATGCATTAGGAACGACAACCAGACAAGAAATATACTAGTATTTGACTATTGTGAAACTATATTTTTAGCTTTCAAATTAACACTAACATGATAGAAGATAAAGAAATTATTTATAGAAATGTACCCAAAAAAACACCATTGGTGTAATATTTGGTAATAGAGCGCTAAATATATAAAATCTCTTGTTATAAAAAACTAATTATGTAATTACTCTAAAATAAAAATGTCATGTCACCCATTGTTTTGCAATATTTTTTATGTAGATTTTATATGTGTAAATTTTATTTTTTAGTACTCAAGTTTTCATATAAATTGTATTGAAAAAAATTTCAGTCAAATTTCTAAAATTGGATCATGTGATTTCAAATGGGACAGAGAGAAAAAATCTTAAACTTCAACTTTTTCGAACTCCTATATGTAATTTGAACTCTTTCTAACTTTTTTTAACTCCTTCCAATTTTTTTAAACTTTTATTTTCTTTGAATTTTAAGTTTTTTCAAATATCTAGTTTCTTCCAACTTCTTTAAGTTTCTTTTAACAATGGCTTAAAAAGAATACTTACGTACATTTTTCTTTTTTGAAATCAATAATTTATACTATTATTGTTGTTTTTTATTGTTAGTATTATTATTATTGTTTCTGTTTGATTGAGATATATAGTTAGATTATTTATTTCTATTTTTTCTTTCAATTAATATTGATAAAAAGTATTCTTACATTTATTCCCTTATTTTTCAATGTGGGTTATGGGCATGATAATTAAGAAACAGAAAAATTATATGATTGATATTGATTTTAAAAAGTAAAAATGTAAGAAGTGTGAGTTACACAAATTTTACTAATATGATTTCGGACAATCATATTAAAGTTTTTTCCAATTTTTTCCCAAATTTTTAAAGTTTTTTTCAATTTTTTTGAGTTTCTTTCAACTCTTCGTTTCTTCCAACTTTTTCCTGTTTCTCTGTCTTTTCTGTTTTTTTCCAACAACCAATGCAACTTTACTTATACATACCAAACAAAAAGAGTTTTAATATGAAAATTGATTTCAATCAATCTCACTTATGGAATCGAATTTCAATGAATATCATCCTCGCAGATCTCTCGATAATTATAAAAATAATAAGAGACAAGAATATTGAAATAAAAAATTTGAATGAAAGAACTTGCATTATTCGAACTCCTTAGAGGGTATTTATAGCTCTCTAAGCTTCCTAATCCTATTACACTACTCTTAGGAAACTTAGATAAGCCTCTCCCCAAGTAATTAATCCTCAATACATATGGCTCGAGCCCATTAAGCCCACCTCACGACCCAGAAGTGTTTAACCAACCAATTAGCTTTTGTGTTGCATTTATGTCTGGGCCCTAATATCGAATTAAATGACTGGATAAATATATTGGCTAATTACACTAATAATTATATCTTGGTCCCATATACCAGTTTACAAGCCCCTTAGTTTATTGTGTGGCATGCCCATCAAGAAATTACAATTACTTCAGGTAGTGCTTGACAACTAGCATTTCATTTCAATTCATGCATTTCAATTCCAAAATTTGAAATCCTGAATTTCAAATGACAAGGGGAGGTGCATGGATTTCAAATTAAGCTTTATTTTGAATGTAAAGAATTTGATTCAAATCCAAATTCAAAAATGTTTAAGTTTCCCAAACATGGAATTTAAGCCAAATTCGGATTTGAAATCCAAATCCATGTTCCCAAACATACTATCATATTAATTAAACACATATATCCCAACTTCTTAAAAAAATCTCTCTTCACCCTTTCTTGCAACCCAATGTGCATCTTTTCAAATGCCAGCCCTACTTTTTGACCTTTGGTTCTCTGCTTAAAGTTGTCGCCACAATAAATGCATGTGCCTTTCCAAGACATTTTCCTCACAGTCGTTCCCCTGCCTTAGGCTATAAATAGAAGACTCGCCCGTATTCACCCATCATGCGATAAAATTTTTCCACATTCATCTTCATTTTTTCCTTTTTTTCTTTCTTCGGTGGGAACCATCTTCCTCTCTAGGCCGAATATACAGATGGAATAAACTCGCAACAAGACCCATCTTACCCTTCCAGCTCCATACCGTGTTGAGGACGGTGCACATTGAAGTCTCATCTAAGTATTCTAGTGCAGAATGACTGCGATGTCAGACGACAAGGACAAGTCTGTGGCCTATGTCCTCGACTGAATCCCCTCATTTGCACAATTTCATATCCCCTTATGCATCCCTACACCCACACCCCGACATGCAACATGCATCTTGTAACCTGGGGGCAGCAGTGGCACGTTGCGGTCCAAGCTGCTCGTCCTGTCACTCAGTTTAGCCCTTTTCTTGGGTGACAGGCGCATCTCTCCATTATCTTGCGCAACATCAAGAGAATTTCCTAAGTATGTTAATTACTTCTCTCGAAGAACTCAAAAGTTGGTTGTTATTGAGGCCTGGCGCTGCCTTAGACGTGTTAATCAAACATGTAGATGTAGCCATTGCCCATACTTCTTTTCCTTGTTGCACTTCTCATTGTACTTGTAAATTTATATATTAATGGAAATTTCCTCTTCTTTCTATAATATCTTTTTTATATAGCTTAACAAAAGGTTTAGTGAAAACAAGCTAAGGGGTCAAGGGGTCCCGAAAATCTCTTCTTGTCCTAGAGGCCTCCTTGCGTAGCAAAACTAGCAAAGGGGTCAAAGGATTCCGAGATCGCTTTTGGCCTCAAAGGCCTCCTTTCTTAGTGAATCTAGATAAGGGGTCAAGGGGTTCCAAGTTCCTTTTTAGTTCCAGAGACCTCCTTTCCTTCGTGCTTATTGTAACTAGCAAAGGGGTCAAGGGGTTCTGGGATCTTTTTTGGTTCTAAAGGTCCCCTTGTCTCCTTTCTTAGTGAAATAACTAAGGAATTAAGAGGTTCCAGGTACCATTTTGGTCCCAGAGGCCTCCATGTCTCTTTGCCTAGTTGAACTAGCTAAAGGGTCAAGGGGTTCCAAGATCCTTTTTTATCCCAAGGCCTCTTTGCCTCCCTACTTAGTGAAACTAGCAAAGGGATCCTTTCTTGTCTGAATGCCTCCTTGCTTAGTTATCTAGCTAAGAGCCAAGGGGTTCCGGGATGCCTTCTCGTCCTGGAGGCCTCCTTACCTCTTTGTTGACCTAGGCTAGACGTTTTGGTCCCTAAAGGGTCCGCTCTAACTTTATCATTTTGTACTTCCTAATTTGTTCATTCTCTGCTTCGATCTCATCGTGCTTATGGAAATACGCAATCTGTTCTGCATTGAATTCCTCTCAATTTAGGGATGACTCGTGAGTTCACAACTCCTTCTAGACAACCAACAGATTGTTTGGGATTGGGGTGGTTGATGAACCAAGCATTCGACCTAGTTTGTCTAGAACGCGGATTAACAATAATGTTATTGTTGGCCATGTGTGCAGCAATTGTCCCGTGGCGGAGGCTATGTGGGCCAAGTCACAATCGAATGTCGTGCGCGCTTGTGTGTTGAATGCACTATAAGGCTAGGGTATGCGCCTCTTCTAACACCAATTGGTTTTAGAAGAGTTGGTAGCGCCTGAGGTCCTACAAGTGGTATCAGAGCCAAGGTCACGAGTTCGATTCCTAGCGAGAGCAATTGCTGAGGGGGAGATTGTTGGCCATGTGTGCAGCAATTGTCCCGTGGCGGAGGCTATGTGGGCCAAGTCACAATCGAATGTCGTGGGCGCTTGTGTGTTGAATGCACTATAAGGCTAGGGTATGTGCCTCTTCTAACACCAATTGGTTTTAAAAGAGTTGGTAGCGCCCGAGGTCCTACAGTTATGTTGTTCATGGTTACCTCCATCAGATCTGGGTGGACTACTTGTTCCTTGCCCCACGCAGATGGAGGCAAAACTGAGACGTCGTTGTGGGAACTAGTACTGTTTCATGTCTTTCTTGATTCCATGCTCAAGAACACGTTTGAATATTCTCATTCGTCTCTCAATGAAAGCACCAATGATGGAATTTAATTCCACTGAATATTGTTCTCGTAGATCTCTCGATAATTATGAAAATAATAAGAGATAAGAATATTGAACTCAAGAATTGGAATGAAAGAACTTGCATTATTCAAACTCCTTAAGAGTATTTAATTTATAGCCATCTAGAGTTCTTAATTCTATTACACTTCTCTTAGAAAACTTAGGTAAACTTCTCCCCAAGTAATTAAATCTAGATACATTCGGCTCCAACCCATTAAGCCCAACTCACGGCCTGGACGAATTTAACCCACCAATCAACTCTCGAGTTACCTTTAGGTCTAACCCTAATATCAAGTTGGATGACTGGATAAATATATTTGGCTAATTACATTAATTATTACACTTTGACCCAATATATTTATCACCCACCTTTTAACTCTGTTCTCAGAACAATTTCACTTGATGCTTAGTAAATTGATTTTAGAAACACATTTTTTTGTAAATGTTATTTTTTCATGTTTTGTTCATCTCGCAAACTCATACTCTGTGTTGTTTTATGTAGGTGAGAATACTTCCTTTGGAGGTCACCTCATTAATATTATCTTCATCGACCATTCAGTTATACGCACCCGAGTATAGCAGAAGTTTCGGCTGATCTCAGAGGCTAAATCTAGGGTTGGAAAAAGGTATACGAAGACTTTTTCAAAGTGATTCATGAAAGATTGTTAGATGGATTCAATGACAAACTACCAAAAGAGGTCCTACATGTTATGTTGTTCAGGCTTGTCAGAGTTGGATAAAGAAGGATTGGGAATTCACTATTTGTCATGTTTTACGAATCTACGAGCTGAGAATGAAATAGAGTAATGAACATCCTCGCTAGGATGTGTAATAATCAAGTAATTGAGTGGAAAGACTTTGAAACTCCACTAGATGGTGTACTTCTAGGTTATTGTTGGGCTAGAAGTGTGTTAGCGAGGTACTTATATTAAGGTCTTGGGTTCTTTGCCCTCCCTTCCAATAAAAAAAACTGTAGTAAATTCCAACTTTGTAATTGAAGTTTATTTCATTTTAGTAATCACTTTCTTTTCCAATTTTAATATCTTTCAAACTTTTTAAATATTGACCATAAATTAAGAAAGAATACATTAAAATGTCATATAAATTTAATATCATTAGATCCATTTTGAAGCAAAGTTTTGAAATATTATATTTTTGTACTCTGTAATATATTTTCCCGCCCTAGAGTACTCATTTAATTTGACTTTTTTGAATCAAACTAGATGAACTTTGAACACTACTTAAATAAAAATTATTTGTCTAGAACTTTCAAAATTATTTCATTGTATTAATATGCAATACAAATTGAACGTAATTGATAATTATAGTTCGTCCAACTTGATTTAAAAAAGTTAAACTAGATGAATACACTAGAACTAGAGGTGGCAATCGGATCAACCGGATCGGTTTCGGGTTGGATTTTTTCGGTTCGGATATCTTTCGGTTATATGTTATAATCGGTTCGGATCGGATCGGTTAAATTTCGGTTCGAATTTGATTCGGTTCGATACATTTTTCAGTTCAGTTTGGTTTCGAATCGGTTCAGATACGGTTCGGTTATAAATCAGTTCGGATAGATTTTGATTCGGATACAATATTAGTCAGATATATTTCGGTTTCGGGTCTAGTTCGGTTCGGATATATTTCGGTTTCGGATCAAATATATTTTGGATATATATTATTTTCTAATTGAAATTTAACTATCCATATTTCTTTTTATGTTTTATCACATTTATCTATCATCAATTCAATACCTCATATTATTTTATATATTTTTCTAATTATATTATCTCTAACCTAAATAATCTTCCCTTTTTGACTTTTTACTCATATTTTACAAATTTGGAATATAAATTGTGAAAACATATATATTTAATTATGATATACATTTAATATAATTAAATTGATTTTAAAATTTAGTTTTGCAATATCAAACTTTTCTCACAACTACTAATATACTTATGTTTATAAATGAAAAGATAAGAGATAAATTCAAATAGTGTTATATTCCATTTGAATATAATTTGGTAAAAAATTGAGTAAAATTAGGTGAAATTAAGTGAATTTTATTCAATTGAGTGCAAAATTTATAAATTATTGAGTGTATTTTGTTGAATATAGATTAAATTAAATTTAATAGAGTCAAATACAATTAATTTTACACTTAAATATAATGGTGTAGATCAGATTTAAAATGATAACACCAAATGTTGTCGCTAGAGAGTCTTTTCAAAATGCTAACACTAGCATCTAATTTTTTTGACTAATATTGAGTGAATTGGTTTGAAACTAATCAAATTAACTCTCAAATCAATAAAATTTATTATAATGGGATGAAATCAAGATAAAATCTAGTTATTCCATACAATTCATCATATAATTCTTTCGTCTCAAACGGAATATCACACTTCACTATTTAAAAATTACGGAAATTTTATTTGTTTGTGCGTTATAATTTATATGTATAAATTATCTTTAATTTCTACATATAATAAATTTAAGGCATGAAATTTTGTACTTTTTTCAAGAAGATGATCCATTTTATGAGGGAATGAGCAAGTTCTAACGCCCCAAAGTATACCCTAGAATTATTAATGAATAAGTATTCAATTAATCAAATTGTTTTGATTAAAATAAATTGTTGTTGGGCTTTGGGCCGATACGAAATTTGTTTTGACATCTAATACTAAAATCTGGATAAGTCTCATAGAGATAAATCCAAAATGTTGACTAATTGTGTAATCTTGATTGGGAACCTGTGTCCAGGCCCAAATTAAGAATAAATGAAGAAATTGTTTATGATGTAAACTTTGAAATGATTTATCATGAAAATAAATAATATGAATGGAATGCTAGAACCTTTTTGAGTAAAGGCCAATTAAACCAATTTTGACTCTGTTAAAGTCAAACACCCAAAAATATGATGCCGGAAAAAGTATTACAAATAAATATAAAAATTATATCGTTAGATAGAGTTTAACTGCCCGATCGCAACGGTGCAAACGGAATTCAATTCGGAGAAAGTTGGACCAAAAAGTGTACCCCGACTGGAACCAAAATTGGTCCCAATCAGGGACACTGTGCGAACGGCGCCTCCCAGCGCACTAAGCCGATTGTGAATCTACCTACGCTCAGCAACCAGTGTCTTCTTCTTCCTCAAATCTACTATATAAAGGGAGCTAAGCATTCTCAATTGTTCACCAAAACCTATACTTCCTTGTTCTATTATGTTGCTCAAAGTAAGGAGAACGCAGTGGTGCTATCAATTTGGTGAGAGATCGCCGGAGCAAGACGTGGTGTTCGCCGGAAGTTTCGCCGGAAAATATTCAAAACCTTCATTTACCTTTGAGGTAAGCCCGTAGATATATCTAGTGATTAGAATGTTCATATAGATCGTTTCTACGTTCATAAACGGTCGTTTGGTTGAGTTTTGTGTTTGACATGCTTGAAGAACCAAGAATCATAAACCATGAAATTGATGTTAAAACTATGAATTAATGATGCCAAAATAATCTATGAACCTTGGAGAACATCTCTATATAGTTTTGTTGAAGTTCGATAACTAAAAACGGTATTTCCGAAATTGGACCCGAACGAAGAAGATGATGAACAGTGGCTGAAACACCACTGTCTGGATTGATCCAGGGGCTTGGATCGATCCCTTGGGAGTAATTTTTCATAGTATGGATCGATCCCCCGAAGTTCTGATCCGAAAATTTGCCCGAAATTGCTATTTTTGAGCTCTAAAATCCTATTTTTGATACCAATTTATTATGATTATTTTAAGGATGATTCTTTACAATAAAAAATGATGTTTTTTTTTAACAAATAAAAATGTTATGTGATGCATGACGGTAAGTTCGGGTGTTAACACTTGAAACTAGACCGCTAATTGTTATTGTTTTAAATGTTATGTTGATTGATGATTATGATTAATGAACCTACTGATTAAAAATGAATATGTTGATGATTATGGTAATGATTATTAGATGGTGATTATGATGATTAAATCTTGATAAATGTTTTGATTAAAAATGGTAATTATGAATGATTAAATTATAATGAATATATTGATGATTGTGAAAATAATATGTATTGTCAAGGGTATCTAGAAGACCTCTAAGATATACCCATATTAATGTTGATTTGAAAGGTATCTAGAAGAACTCTAAGATATACCTATATAAGTTAGGCCTTGCGGGTATGATGCTCGGTGGCTAGGGTTAAAACGTACGTACGGGATCCAAGAATCAAACTTGAGTACCTACTCGTTTGGGGGTACCACCCACCCAACAATGAACACTACGCTGTCGGTTTTTGGTTGGCCTTAAGTGAAGGTAAGTTTAAGATTTCCAAAACCCTTTTATCTTAAACTAGGCCTAGCTTAAGGATTATTAGGAGTACTCTGTATACTGGAATATAGTTTAATTAGTTAAACTAGAATTCATTTAAGGGTTACAAATATTAAAATGATTGGCCTTAGACTAAGAATAGTTTAAGGATATTGTTGAATGACAAATGAGGAACATACATGTTGAACGATTGAATAATGAATGTTGAAAATTGAATATTGATTATTGAATATCTTAATGAACATTATGTGCGTGATATCAAATGATTTGATTGTGAATTGAGATACAATTTATATGGATGTTCGATGCATTAGATATGCTTACTCAGCTTTACCGCTGAGCGTGTAGTATGTTTTATTTGCTACACGCAGGTTAATAGAAAGAATGATGTGACGTGATCCTGGAGGCGGACGGAGGCGAGACTGTCGGAATGGATGTGATGTTTTGAATTAAAGAACATAAATAAATTATGTTTGTAACTATGATTTGTTAAGCTTCCGCAATATTGAAAACTCCGTACTGTTTATGATATGAAAATATTATTGTGATAAATAAAAGTGTTTGAAATGTTTTAAATTTTACGATTAGCAAGTTAATACTTTAGTCCGAAAGGGGCTGCAGACCTGGACGGATTAGGGTGTTATGAGAAATTACTTGGTAAATATTTACTCTATTAAAATTCTCATTGAATAACAATTGAATAGTACTCAAATCGTATCGAGCTTAGACTCTAGTAGAACTTTCGTACTCAGTGAAGAGACGCAAGAATGAATGAAAAATATATGACCCTCTGATCCGTTATTAACGCACGCATTGCATCGCGAAGGACGAAACTGATCTGCATCGCAAAATCGTACGAAAGTGAGACGACTATGAAGAAACGATAATTGTTGAGAAGCATGTGTGAAGCCGATGTCAAAGATACTCATGTGGACTCAAGATGATCTAATCGCTGATTCAAACACGAACGTTTAGAATCAATAAACTCTGTTATCTAAAGTATCCCATTCTGATGTTTAACTCATTAAGATGCAAATATGTGATTATATCTTAGGAATCGAAATCGTTCGTTAAGCGACAACTCCTTGCAAAACCTCGTTGAAATACCATACAAGGAATTTGACAATTATCCTTAGTATACATTGGCTGATCGAACGACGTTGGTATTGACAACTCTTGACGAAGAAATTCTTCAACTGAAGATCGATGATGGAAACCTTATATAGGTGAAAGCAAAGCTGATTTCTAAACCGACCGAGTTCATCTCGAATTTATGTGCACAAACCTCTCAACCAAAAAGGAGCGTAAAGTCTTTTCGTGTGATACGCGAAAGAAAGATCTGAACTGAAGGACCAATATTCGTAACTCTGTATTGAACGTGTTTCCATCAATGACTTCCTGACAAAGAATCATCTGATCAAGTGTTTCCTCCTTGGGAGAATACCTGTTTTTTCATACGCAAATCAATGAGACTCTCTATCAACTACTGTCAGTTGAATAATTCGTTATCCTTTACCTCGTATCATGACTTATTTGATCAGCTAAGAGAATTCATTGTATTCTCTAAGATTGACTTACGGTCAAGATACTCACAAATCCCTGTTAAAAAAACTTGAACAAACTGACGATCGAGAATTTCTATCCTTTACTATGAACTGACGACTTATTCGATCAAATTCAAATAACCTGCTTGTTAGAAACTATAGACCGCTCAACCTTGTTAAATGAACTGATGTCTTGTTATGAAGCGATCAATGACCTTATTGCTTATCATCGAAAAAGTCGATGTAGTCTGATTGAAATAATGAAGTGAAGTAATTGACCCAAAAGATTACGACGTGGTGACAATACAAAACAAGACGTGAAACAGTGACCCCAACAGTGAAAGACTGAAGAATGAAGAAATGCAGCTCGCACTGGCCATACAACGTAGAATAATATTCATAAATTCCGACACAAATACAACTGGGATTACATGAAGTAATATTACAAATGTAAATCTAAATCTAATCCCCTGGGATTTGCGAACTCGTCGTAGTTAGCACCAGGACCCGGAAAAGCTTTAGCAAACTCTAGTTTGTCTAAGAGCTCATCAACAAAGAAAGAAGAGATGAACAGTTTCCTTTGATTCAAAGCCATGAAGTTCTGTCTCACCGCATCATCTAGAAACTTGATTAGGTTATTGAAATAACCGTCAATGTTCAAGAGACCAATGGGTCTATTGTGTAACCCTTCAGAAGCCCACGAGATCAAGGTGAACAAACCTTCCATAGTGCCAACTCCTCCGGGAAGAACGATGAAAGCTTCCACAGCATGATTCATCTCAAAATATTTGTAGTAATTGCTGGAAACTGTGTGCTCTACGCCATATGTAGGTCCGTAGACCCATCGTGTTGCTATGTACCTAGGAATGAAACCTCTAACGAGACCACCATTGGTGAAGACTGTTGAAGCAACTGCTCCTTGAAGGCCAACACTACCTCCTCAATAGGCAAGTTTAATCTTTCGCCTTATCAATTCCCTTCCTAAATCTACCGCAGTAGCCATAAACTTTGGATTTCTACCAAGAGAGTGACTGCCAAGAAGACCAACGAATCTTATAGTGTAAGGAAGTGTTCGAGAAGTTCCTTCCATAATGTGAGAATGTGAGATACTCTTTCTATAATCATAATATATATAGCCTCAGAAACCTGACCACTGATGGAAAGGTAATTTTCACCAGCCAAAATACGTACAGTAAAATGTATTCAATATACCTACAGACAAGAACGTACTCGCTAATATTATGGTCTGCTGACGATATGACGTATTGAGACTCTTGAACAGTTGGATTCGTTGTCCTGAAACACGTTTAAATCCGAGACGAAAAGTCAAAACGGCTATTTCCCTAAGACAATGACTCCTTGAGTAGCTTCCAAAGAGTGAAACATTGAGGGATGAAAACCTACGATTAGTAACGATAATTCACAAACGTTATCTTTGTATCTTCTGATTCATACCCTTGAAATACTCAAACTTATAGTGTTCATCACACTCTTGAAACATCCCACTTGACCAATCTTGAAAAGATTGAATTCCATTACTGGTATCAAGATATTGAACCATGAAAAATTTGTCTTAACTCACAATTTAATCCCCAAGGTGATTTTTGATACCGATCTTCGAAAACTATACTCTGTGAACTACGTGACTCGATCACAATAATGAGTGTACCCTGACTTGAACATTATGTCAAACCTTTCTTTGTGAACTACAAAACGGTTGATGCGATTGCGTTATCTATGAAGGATATTACTGATGATCTCTTTGACCAAACAAACTCTATCATGACCCTAGAAAGGGAATGTATGTGCGATAACTAAAGAAGAAATGACGTCAGAATGATCAAGCTGAATAATTCAAAAAAAAAAGAAAAAACAAATCCCGAATTTGCATGCGATGTTGGTGTAAGAACTCGTATGATTCCTCATTCTATGAATTCATGAATTGAATCACATACTGAAGATATTATCTTTTTCCTCAAAACGAGATCAGCCATTGTGCTACAATCGAATCGGTCGCTATCATATCTAGATATGTTTTCAAATTAATGATAGAAAATTTGAATACGACAATACGTACACGAGACGATACTCGAACATTATCATGTATAAATAGGAATTGGTACATAGACTCATTAACGATAATGAGAACTACTACGAAGATGAACGAAAATTATTTCAACAAGAGATCGATAACGGCAAACTACTGTACAACCAATTGATAGTACTTCCTCGTAAATGATGACAAAATCCATATCTTGAAAATCTTGGACCACTAAAAGCCATTGATGTACTTATGAATCATTGTTGAACTATGTGAATGAGATGAAGATGACTCAAGTAACTTGAAAAAGTTATGCTATGACGTATGAATTAAACAACCTCAAAATATTCCACTACATCTCTCGCGAACTTGAAACTGCAAATGCTACGAAAGGACTTTCGATCGAAGAAAGAATATCGTTAATCGACGTTGTACAATAGAGAATTGTGAATGAAAGAAGTGATGTGCAAATATGTCAAGTATGCTCTAGAATATGATGTTATACCCTGCAAAGAACTCTTGGTTATGGATGTTGAATCTGAACGGGAACCTGCAAAAAGGATCGTTGGATACCTTGCTTAATCTAAGATTATTAACCTCTTGAAGAAGGAACAAGTCTGATAACATTGACAGTTTGAGAATACTTATCTATATGGATAATGACGAAATTATGGTTTAACCAATAAACATGTCACGGTCATGATTAAGTATGATCACTACGGAATTTTTAACATTGAGCCTTAGAAGAATTTCGAGGATGAAATTCCTTTTAAGGGGGGAAGAAATGTAACGCCCCAAAATATAGCCTAGAATTATTAATGAATAAGTATTCAATTAATCAAATTGTTTTGATTAAAATAAATTGTTGTTGGGCTTTGGGCCGATACGAAATTTGTTTTGACATCTAATACTAAAATCTGGATAAGTCTCATAGAGATAAATCCAAAATGTTGACTAATTGTGTAATCTTGATTGGGAACCTGTGTCCAGGCCCAAATTAAGAATAAATGAAGAAACTGTTTATGATGTAAACTTTGAAATGATTTATCATGAAAATAAATAATATGAATGGAATGCTAGAACCTTTTTGAGTAAAGGCCAATTAAACCAATTTTGACTCTGTTAAAGTCAAACACCCAAAAATATGATGCCGGAAAAAGTATTACAAATAAATATAAAAATTATATCGTTAGATAGAGTTTAACTGCCCGATCGCAACGGTGCAAACGGAATTCAATTCGGAGAAAGTTGGACCAAAAAGTGTACCCCGACTGGAACCAAAATTGGTCCCAATCAGGGACACTGTGCGAACGGCGCCTCCCAGCGCACTAAGCCGATTGTGAATCTTCCTACGCTCAGCAACCAGTGTCTTCTTCTTCCTCAAATCTACTATATAAAGGGAGCTAAGCATTCTCAATTGTTCACCAAAACCTATACTTCCTTGTTCTATTATGTTGCTCAAAGTAAGGAGAACGCAGTGGTGCTGTCAATTTGGAGAGAGATCGCCGGAGCAAGACGTGGTGTTCGCCGGAAGTTTCGCCGGAAAATATTCAAAACCTTCATTTACCTTTGAGGTAAGCCCGTAGATATATCTAGTGATTAGAATGTTCATATAGATCGTTTCTACGTTCATAAACGGTCGTTTGGTTGAGTTTTGTGTTTGACATGCTTGAAGAACCAAGAATCATAAACCATGAAATTGATGTTAAAACTATGAATTAATGATGCCAAAATAATCTATGAACCTTGGAGAACATCTCTATATAGTTTTGTTGAAGTTCGATAACTAAAAACGGTATTTCCGAAATTGGACCCGAACGAAGAAGATGATGAACAGTGGCTGAAACACCACTGTCTGGATTGATCCAGGGGCTTGGATCGATCCCTTGGGAGTAATTTTTCATAGTATGGATCGATCCCCCGAAGTTCTGATCCGAAAATTTGCCCGAAATTGCTATTTTTGAGCTCTAAAATCCTATTTTTGATACCAAATTATTATGATTATTTTAAGGATGATTCTTTACAATAAAAAATGATGTTTTTTTTAACAAATAAAAATGTTATGTGATGCATGATGGTAAGTTCGGGTGTTAACACTTGAAACTAGACCGCTAATTGTTATTGTTTTAAATGTTATGTTGATTGATGATTATGATTAATGAACCTACTGATTAAAAATGAATATGTTGATGATTATGGTAATGATTATTAGATGGTGATTATGATGATTAAATCTTGATAAATGTTTTGATTAAAAATGGTAATTATGAATGATTAAATTATAATGAATATATTGATGATTGTGAAAATAATATGTATTGTCAAGGGTATCTAGAAGACCTCTAAGATATACCCATATTAATGTTGATTTGAAAGGTATCTAGAAGAACTCTAAGATATACCTATATAAGTTAGGCCTTGCGGGTATGATGCTCGGTGGCTAGGGTTAAAACGTACGTACGGGATCCAAGAATCAAACTTGAGTACCTACTCGTTTGGGGGTACCACCCACCCAACAATGAACACTACGCTGTCGGTTTTTGGTTGGCCTTAAGTGAAGGTAAGTTTAAGATTTCCAAAACCCTTTTATCTTAAACTAGGCCTAGCTTAAGGATTATTAGGAGTACTCTGTATACTGGAATATAGTTTAATTAGTTAAACTAGAATTCATTTAAGGGTTACAAATATTAAAATGATTGGCCTTAGACTAAGAATAGTTTAAGGATATTGTTGAATGACAAATGAGGAACATACATGTTGAACGATTGAATAATGAATGTTGAAAATTGAATATTGATTATTGAATATCTTAATGAACATTATGTGCGTGATATCAAATGATTTGATTGTGAATTGAGATACAATTTATATGGATGTTCGATGCATTAGATATGCTTACTCAGCTTTACCGCTGAGCGTGTAGTATGTTTTATTTGCTACACGCAGGTTAATAGAAAGAATGATGTGACGTGATCCTGGAGGCGGACGGAGGCGAGACTGTCGGAATGGATGTGATGTTTTGAATTAAAGAACATAAATAAATTATGTTTGTAACTATGATTTGTTAAGCTTCCGCAATATTGAAAACTCCGTACTGTTTATGATATGAAAATATTATTGTGATAAATAAAAGTGTTTGAAATGTTTTAAATTTTACGATTAGCAAGTTAATACTTTAGTCCGAAAGGGGCTGCAGACCTGGACGGATTAGGGTGTTATGAGAAATTACTTGGTAAATATTTACTCTATTAAAATTCTCATTGAATAACAATTGAATAGTACTCAAATCGTATCGAGCTTAGACTCTAGTAGAACTTTCGTACTCAGTGAAGAGACGCAAGAATGAATGAAAAATATATGACCCTCTGATCCGTTATTAACGCACGCATTGCATCGCGAAGGACGAAACTGATCTGCATCGCAAAATCGTACGAAAGTGAGACGACTATGAAGAAACGATAATTGTTGAGAAGCATGTGTGAAGCCGATGTCAAAGATACTCATGTGGACTCAAGATGATCTAATCGCTGATTCAAACACGAACGTTTAGAATCAATAAACTCTGTTATCTAAAGTATCCCATTCTGATGTTTAACTCATTAAGATGCAAATATGTGATTATATCTTAAGAATCGAAATCGTTCGTTAAGCGACAACTCCTTGCAAAACCTCGTTGAAATACCATACAAGGAATTTGACAATTATCCTTAGTATACATTGGCTGATCGAACGACGTTGGTATTGACAACTCTTGACGAAGAAATTCTTCAACTGAAGATCGATGATGGAAACCTTATATAGGTGAAAGCAAAGCTGATTTCTAAACCGACCGAGTTCATCTCGAATTTATGTGCACAAACCTCTCAACCAAAAAGGAGCGTAAAGTCTTTTCGTGTGATACGCGAAAGAAAGATCTGAACTGAAGGACCAATATTCGTAACTCTGTATTGAACGTGTTTCCATCAATGACTTCCTGACAAAGAATCATCTGATCAAGTGTTTCCTCCTTGGGAGAATACCTGTTTTTTCATACGCAAATCAATGAGACTCTCTATCAACTACTGTCAGTTGAATAATTCGTTATCCTTTACCTCGTATCATGACTTATTTGATCAGCTAAGAGAATTCATTGTATTCTCTAAGATTGACTTACGGTCAAGATACTCACAAATCCCTGTTAAAAAAACTTGAACAAACTGACGATCGAGAATTTCTATCCTTTACTATGAACTGACGACTTATTCGATCAAATTCAAATAACCTGCTTGTTAGAAACTATAGACCGCTCAACCTTGTTAAATGAACTGATGTCTTGTTATGAAGCGATTAATGACCTTATTGCTTATCATCGAAAAAGTCGATGTAGTCTGATTGAAATAATGAAGTGAAGTAATTGACCCAAAAGATTACGACGTGGTGACAATACAAAACAAGACGTGAAACAGTGACCCCAACAGTGAAAGACTGAAGAATGAAGAAATGCAGCTCGCACTGGCCATACAACGTAGAATAATATTCATAAATTCCGACACAAATACAACTGGGATTACATGAAGTAATATTACAAATGTAAATCTAAATCTAATCCCCTGGGATTTGCGAACTCGTCGTAGTTAGCACCAGGACCCGGAAAAGCTTTAGCAAACTCTAGTTTGTCTAAGAGCTCATCAACAAAGAAAGAAGAGATGAACAGTTTCCTTTGATTCAAAGCCATGAAGTTCTGTCTCACCGCATCATCTAGAAACTTGATTAGGTTATTGAAATAACCGTCAATGTTCAAGAGACCAATGGGTCTATTGTGTAACCCTTCAGAAGCCCACGAGATCAAGGTGAACGAACCTTCCATAGTGCCAACTCCTCCGGGAAGAACGATGAAAGCTTCCACAACATGATTCATCTCAAAATATTTGTAGTAATTGCTGGAAACTGTGTGCTCTACGCCATATGTAGGTCCGTAGACCCATCGTGTTGCTATGTACCCAGGAATGAAACCTCTAACGAGACCACCATTGGTGAAGACTGTTGAAGCAACTGCTCCTTGAAGGCCAACACTACCTCCTCCATAGGCAAGTTTAATCTTTCGCCTTATCAATTCCCTTCCTAAATCTACCGCAGTAGCCATAAACTTTGGATTTCTACCAAGAGAGTGACTGCCAAGAAGACCAACGAATCTTATAGTGTAAGGAAGTGTTCGAGAAGTTCCTTCCATAATGTGAGAATGTGAGATACTCTTTCTATAATCATAATATATATAGCCTCAGAAACCTGACCACTGATGGAAAGGTAATTTTCACCAGCCAAAATACGTACAGTAAAATGTATTCAATATACCTACAGACAAGAACGTACTCGCTAATATTATGGTCTGCTGACGATATGACGTATTGAGACTCTTGAACAGTTGGATTCGTTGTCCTGAAACACGTTTAAATCCGAGACGAAAAGTCAAAACGGCTATTTCCCTAAGACAATGACTCCTTGAGTAGCTTCCAAAGAGTGAAACATTGAGGGATGAAAACCTACGATTAGTAACGATAATTCACAAACGTTATCTTTGTATCTTCTGATTCATACCCTTGAAATACTCAAACTTATAGTGTTCATCACACTCTTGAAACATCCCACTTGACCAATCTTGAAAAGATTGAATTCCATTACTGGTATCAAGATATTGAACCATGAAAAATTTGTCTTAACTCACAATTTAATCCCCAAGGTGATTTTTGATACCGATCTTCGAAAACTATACTCTGTGAACTACGTGACTCGATCACAATAATGAGTGTACCCTGACTTGAACATTATGTCAAACCTTTCTTTGTGAACTACAAAACGGTTGATGCGATTGCGTTATCTATGAAGGATATTACTGATGATCTCTTTGACCAAACAAACTCTATCAGTCCCCCAACTAACGACCATTAAAAGGATATTAAAAAGACGTTAAACGTTATACTACTTTCTCAAAATGATACTTTTGAACATGGTATTTTTTTCAAATTGATCCGTTTTCGAAATAAAAATGCAGTAATTATGAAAAATATTTTAAATTTTATTGGATGATAATATATTACTAAAAACTATAAATATAATTTTATAAATTTGAAAGTAACGCTTAAGATTATTTATAATTTTTTAATAGAATATCATGTAAATAAAATAAGTAATAAACGTTGAAGAGATCACCCTAAATAAGAGTAAATCATAGAGAAAGAGCTCCTATTTTGGTACTTCCTTTATGTTTTACTCCTATTTAGAGTAATTTCTTTAACGATTATTAAACATTTTATTTACATGTTATTTTTCTAAAAAATTATAAATAATCGAAAACATTTAATTTTAAATTTATAAAATTATATTTATAACTTTAAGTATTATATTATCATTCTATATAATTTAAAATATTTTTCCATAATTAATTTATTTTTATTTCGAAAATGCACTAATTTGAGAAAACACCCAATTAGAATGTACTATTTTGAGAAAAATTATATAAAGTTTAACGTCATTTTAATACCGTATAAACGATCGTTAGTCAGAGGACTGAACTGAGCATTACTTTCTATTAACGAATACCACCTTAAAAATTAGTTAATTTGAGAGACTAATTTGAGAAAGCATGGAGTAATTAATAAAAAAAATTATGGAAGAAACCTCAAGGGTCCGGGCAAAAAAAGAAAGGATTATGCTATGTGTACCCCAAGTTTTGTACCCCAATTTGTACCCCGCAGTTTTGCACCAACACTTTGTGTTGGTGTAAAACTAATTTTTGTTAAACGCACCAACATTTGTGTCCGTGTGAATTTTTATTAACGCACCAAAACTTATGTCGGTGTAAACCATCGAAATGTTTGTGCAAACCTGTAGTGTGCAAATGGGGTATATTTTTTGGTGTAAGTGTAGCATGGTCCACAAAGAAATGCTCCGTAACAAACATCTAACAAATGGCGCTTCAATTCTGATACTTCCCATTTCCCGCTCTTCAGCTACTGACTAAAAGCTTTCCACTGAAACCAGTCCACCAAATAATCAAACACGAAACGAAAAAGTGGAATCGAAATCGTAAAATTGAGAAATGAAATTCAAAAGGCATCTGTTTCTGGTGTCTCTGATCGTCGTTCTGATCATCTGCTTGAAGAATCAGAACGCCGAAACCAACTGGAATCCTTCTTCTCATCCTTCGAGTTTCCAGACATTGGAGTCGTCGTCGTCGTCTCAATTGGATGAACAGTCGTTCCCGACTTATCCGTTCACGTTTAGGGACAGCAAGATTGAAGCTCCTACGCATTTCGAGAGCCTCAGATACGATTACTACCTCGAAACATGCCCTCAGGCGGAGCAGATTGTTCGATCTACAGTGAGGAACCTCTACAACACGCGTCCTAGCATTGCTCCCCAGCTTTTGCGCCTCGTTTTTCATGACTGCTTTGTTCAGGTCAAGTCTCCCGCTCAGACTCTTCTCTGGCGGAATCATTTCGGTTTAAAAATGTCCTTGTCTGGATCTGATCCTTCACCTGTGTTAATTTGTGTTATTTGATGTTTTGCTTCTCGATTGTTAGGGTTCCTTTGTTTAAAATTTGTTTCCTAAATTTGAACTCTTGTTTGCAACTCCTGTGGTCAGAAATTACTCTTCTCCTTAGTTCGTTTGATAACAAACCTTTGTAGGTTTTAGTTCCTTTTCTTCGAAAAATATTTAACTGGTGAAGTATTGAGACAGGCATTGATTGTCTTTCCAAATTAGGGTGTATATATGGTTTTAAATTGCTGTTTTTAATTAATGGTGAAGTAATAATGTGATCCACTACAGATTGTAGCATACTGGGTACATGATACTTAGTGAAATGCTTGGATTATGGGTGTTGGTTTCTAAAATTTGCAAAATCTGTATGGATAGCTCTGATATGAGGTTGGGTTGTGCTGTTTGAATCAGGGGTGTGATGCCTCAGTTCTACTAGACCCGGCTAATGGAATCGAGAGTGAGAAAGCGGCAATTCCCAATTTGCTCTTAAAGGGTGATGATGTGATTGATATAATCAAATCCGAGCTTGAAGAAGTCTGCCCGTTAGTTGTTTCTTGTGCGGATATTATTGTTCTGGCTGCAAGAGAGAGTGTTATTCTGGTAAATATATCTCTCATGATAGACAATTTCCCTCCATTTTGCATTATGATAATAATAATGAGAAGAATAGCAACGATAATACTGAATCTTATGAATTTCACTAGGTTGGTGGTCCATTCTACCCATTGACTACTGGAAGAAAGGACAGTACCGTTGCTTACCTTCAAATTGCCAATCAACTTCCAGCACCCACAGATGACATTCCCAAGATACTTAGCAAGTTCTCGTCAAAAGGTTTCAAAGAATGGGAGGTGGTCAGTCTCTTAGGTATGATAAACCTTTTCTCTTGTTCTGTGTCTCGCCTCTGCTCTTGTTGAACCCCTGAACTCTTAGGGTATGTGTGGATCCGGGAAATGCTATGGAATGAGGAAACATGCTAAGCAAAGTGACTTTATTGTTATTGGTTTTACCTTAGAAAGATGCAAATGAAATCTGATGAAACAATATTCTAATGTCTGGTTTTACCATGGAAAATTTATTGAGTTTGAAACAATATTTTATTTTTCCCACATTTTCCCTACATTCTAAATTTACGCTCCATTTTCTTTTCCTAACATTTTCTGAGTTCCAAAGGGACCCTTAATGTAGAACTTTTAGGTTACTTATGATATAATAAAAAGTAGTGATGATGCATGCATCTATTCCCTGGTTCGCAGGGAGCCACAGCACAGGCGTGATTCATTGTCATTTCTTCAGTGACCGCCTTGGGGGAACTAAGGAGCCTGACCCTTCTCTCGACTCGGAATTTCTCAACCAGTTAAGGTCAAAATGCAATGCCAGCCAAACGGCACCTTCACCGTCACATGAGGATCCAGCAATAACGATGGATTACAAGGGACCCAGAAATGGTTTTGGCACCATATACTACCAAAGCCTCCTGCAAGGGAAGGGGATACTGTTTTCGGATCAGCAACTGACCGAAGCAGAAGAAACTGCAGAATGGGTGGAAGCATATGCTTCGGATACTAAATTGTTCCGCCTGAAGTTTTGCCGTTCAATGATGAAGCTCTCCACTATTGGAGTCTTGAATGCAACTCAGGGGATGGTTCGCCTGAATTGCAGAAGGGTTGCCTGAAAGATGTTGATGATGAGAAGTTTGGTTCTTCTTCCTATAGTTGTGCATTGATTGAACGCTTCCTACTTGTTGATAATATTACATTTCCAAAAAAATCTCATTTCTCACCATTCTCTATGATCATTTCTTGATCTCCATGAATGTGATGAACTACATTCAAGACCCTACTCTGGTGGAATCGAACTGCATTTACAATACCAGCAAAAATCTAATCTAATAAAATTGAATGTATATTTAGTTTGCTTAGTTTTCATTTAATTAAATTAGTTTGAATAAAATCCTGTTAATACCCAAGACACACACATCACATTCACATTGATCCCCACACCTCAGTCAATAAGTGCAATTGCTTCAACAACAAAAGCTACAATTCTGTGTTTCTATTTACAAGAAAGACTTCCCTAGGGACCCTTTTTTTACTTTATGGAATTTGAAGAAATGGTGTAGCAGCTTGTGGACCTCCCCATAATTCTTGGTTGCAGAAACGAGGCGGGCTTTAATCCACTGCGGAAGCTTGTTTGTTAAATGAGAAGCCCTCCGTTCCATGGGATCTGACGCATATCGCCCATCAACTAACAAAATTGCAGCATAGTCATCTATGTGTCTGATTGCTCTACCTGGAATCACAAGAAGAGATTCAAAAACTAAGGGTATGTTCGGATCACAGGAAATGCTAGGGGGAAAGCATAAAAGTTAAGGAAATTTAGTCTTACATTTGGGTTTAACTTGGGCAAAACACAAGATACCCAAAACCAATTTTTATCATATATTCGGGTTTCTTGGTATTTATATAAGAAGAGAAATAAATGAAGAAAACGAGTTTGAACAAATATTTTAAATACATTCATTGAGTTCGAGTTTGTCCTTTATTTTCTTCCCCAAATCTTCTTTCATTCCCATTTTCTTTGATATTTGCCCTCACATTTTCTTTCCTTGGCATTTTCATGGTTCCAAAAGGACCCTAAAAGTTAAGGGCATAGTGCATACCAATAGATTGGTTTAGAGCTTTGATGCAAAGATTCTCATAGTACTGCTTCCCCCGATGCTTGCAGCTTCTTAATATGTTCAACCCAGCTTGTGCATCCCCATTAAAAGACTGAGTTGGAACTGAAACTTCAGGTGGTTTACTCAAAGACAATGAACGCCCAAGCCCTTCAATATGTTTCACCCTCTCAATCAACTCAATGTCGGAGGGGCTGGGGTAGGGTAGTCCTACCATGACTATGCATCTCCCCATTCCATCACTGAAATTGATACCCTCCGATATCTTTCCACCCACAATTGCAAAGAGAATTGCACCATTTTGAGATTCAGGTTGAAGTTTGTGATCGATCGCGTCCTTGTATTCCCTCAGAACAACTTTTACCTCTGTACTTTTTCTAGGCTCTCTGTAGATACGCTTCTTCTTCATAATTCTTGCAAGTATGCCGGATTCCCTCCAAGAATTGTACACCAATGATTCATAGTCAAATGATGAGAAGAAAACTATTACACCCTCAGGAACCAATGTCACTATATTACAAATCAGAAGCCCTAACTCTTCAATCTGTCGATCAAGAGCTAAGTAAAGACTTCATATATAAAGCACCTAACTAGATAAAAACAAGTGTCTAGACGCTCACGACTTAGGTAAGAAAGTTTTACCATGACTGGGGAGCTTCTGGTATTGTAACTAAAATCAAAAGAATGTCCTGATGGCCCACAAGAAACAGCAATAGGTAATATATTTTCAGAAGGTATTATGTGACTACATGAAAAGAAATGCATCTTTTCAGGCTGCAAAGATGGGAAAAGGCGTTCCTTTGTTTCCTCTATAGGTTGAAGTGTTCCCCCTGCTAATATGACCGCATGGGCTTCATCAAGCACCTGAAACAGTAGAGGAGTATGTAATTAAACTTGGCTGATGCTAAAACTAAGGTTTTTAAGTTTGTAGAGAGTGAGATTAAGGGCCCATTTAGTATGCCTTATTTGACTGAAATAGCTGAATCTTCTGAATTTTCTGAAAACTTAGTGTTCTATAAAAACTAACTCAGCCAAAAAAAGGACTATTTAATGTGCTGATAGGCACAATAAGCAAATTAATGCCATCAAATGGGGCCTAAGACAAGTGGCAAACCTCAGAAAATATCTTTTCTCCACTGAGCATGACATATTTCAGACAACCTCCTTTCTGTCCTTCGGAACTCGGTCTTGCCCGGGATACTATTACCCTTCCATCTGAATCTTTATTTGTTAAAGATAGTAACATGTCAAGTAATGCTCGGAAACCTGACAGTGAGCTTCCCTCCTCACTGCTTTTGTCACTGTCTTTTGAGGCTAAAACTTTTTCTGCGGCAAGTTTATCTCCATATCCACACACCTGCAAATATGCAAATGCCATTTTAAGCTTCAAAAGCTAGAGCTTGCTTAACTTACAACGCACCAGAATGGATCGCAATTACTCACCTTGTGAATTATATTGCTATCTTGTATATAATAGACCAGTTTGACAAGATTTATGTTGTCGATGTTGAGAGAAAACAAGAACTCATTAATGGTCATGGAAAACTCAAACCCACTTTCAGTTCCTTCTGCAGAGAAAAAGGAGCTGCCAGTGTTTTTCCCATGACATAAAATATGTAGAAAAGCCCGGGTCAGTACCATCAGCGTCTGGATATATCTTCTATTTCCGGGTCCTAACAGACTTTGAAACCTCTTGAGGTAACTTTCCAAATGAGAATGCAAACGTTCCAACTGATATAACACAGACAAACAGTGAATTCAAAGATTTTGTGTTTACTCTTATGTCCTAACATGTCAATTGATTTAAAGCCTCTGTTTTGGATCACTAACATTATGTTTGCTTCAAGGAATTTGGAAGGAAATAAAAAGAAAATGATTTTCTCAATTTCCTCACCAAAATTGGAGGAATTTGGGTTTCTCTCCTCTTCGTACATTTTGCCTTATCATTTTCTTTTCTTTCCACTTTCCATTTCCTTTCCTCTCTACCCAAACATGAAAATTGTTTTTCCTCTAATTTTCTTTTTTTCCCCTTTCAAATTCCTTGAACCAAACATAGTGTAAAGATACAAGTGCTTTCTTATTCAATTCACTTTAAATGCTTTGCTTACAAATGATCAATATGTTGCTTTCTTAAATTAGCATTACAAGCATTTTTCTACTTTTAAAAGAACTTTTCCCATTTTCCTTGCCAAACGTTTTTTTATAGTGAATGTATTTATCTTCCCCTAAAAACACTAAATCCTTGACAGAAATCAACCCAAACACACTCTTAACTTTGTGTGAAAGATACAACATATTGACAGTTGAATTAAGGGTGGAAAAGTTTACGAGTTATCAGATGGATGGATATAATTTACCTGCGACAGAGTAACTCTCGCATTGTGCATGCTGATAAGAGAATCAGCTAGATTATGAGCTTCATCAATAATAACAACATTATCTTTCAAACTCAAACCAAGAGATTCACGAGATGACTTCGAAAGAAGAGATTGGTAAGGAAGTATTACAAGGTCTGCTTTAGGCACCAAGTTTCGTGACCCATAATAAGGGCAAGTTCCCAACCCACGCCCAATGTGAACCACATCCTCAATATCCAAAGGCCCTTGGTGAAAAAGCTCACTCCTAAATTCCTTTTCAACTTTGCGGCTTCTAAGCATTGGGCACCCAGATGAGGCTTTTGTCCTTAGCACTCTTTCCTTGAAGCCCAGGTTCTGCAGGTAAGCACTACAGGCTCAACCCAAAGAATCCAGAAAATAAAACAAGTGTAACTAAGGAAAATGCATACTTTGGGAAAACTCATACCTTTGGTTTGGAAACTTTACAACATCCTTGTTTCCTACTCTTTTGAAGCTCTAGACATCTCTCATTTATTCGCGTTGAGGTTCCCAACTTCAATACATCTGATATAAACTCCAAACTCGCCATGTTTAACAAGACTGAGGTGATATACACTCATGTAAGCATAATCAGCATTAAAAAAAGTCACTTCCGTGTACCTTCATTGATGCAGAAATTTTTTCTGGATCCCAAGCACACAACATTCAGTTGGCTAGCGAATACAGTCTTCTTTATCTCCTTTATAAATTGGGAAAGCTGTGAATGTGTCCTACTGCAGAAATAAACTTTCGGTCTTGCCTCATCCTTCTCATCGTCGTCATCATCATCCTCGCTCGAGGAGCTCACATAATCCTTGGCACCCTTTCTTTTTTTATTCCCTTCAATTTCCCCTTCACTCTCGTACTCCTCCATCAAAAAATCTTCATCTTCCATGCCCTCTAACGCATTATCACCCTTCAAAACTTTCTTATCCTTGCGTTCAGTAGTTCCAAAAGCGTTTATATTTTCAATTTTTCTATTAAATTTATTTTCCCTACATAACGCCTTTTTCTCCCCCCTTTCAGATGCTTTCGTTCCAGCATTAAGCACGAAATTCCTCATCCAATCAGGCTCATTGTCTGGCCCTGATTGCATTTCAGGTTTATTATCATTCAGTACTTGCTTTCTATCAACAAGCCACTGCAGAGCACTGCAGATTATACTAAGTGTTTTCCCGGTTCCTGAATCATCCACACTTGGATCAATCACAATACGAAGCGAAGAACCAGAAAGGAAAATCACATGTGAGGGAAAAAAAAGAATACATAAGATAATAGGGGCGTTTGATTACCAGTTGGGCTCTCGAGTATAGCAATGCCGCCGTTTTGGAGGGACCTATAGAGGGCATTCATGAAATCGAGCTGAATGGGGTAGGGTTTGTAAGGGAATGCTGGGAATTCCGGTCTGACCTCCTCCATTTCTGCTCCCATTCGTTCTCTTTCTTCTTCTTCTTCTTCTCTTCTTTTTTCTGATTCGTGACCGCCTCTGAATAAATTAGGGGTTTTAGTCTGCTGGATAGTAGCCCCGCGCGCAAGGTTTTCCAGCAATTGGGTGTAATTCTAATTTTTCTTAATGCACCAACTGTCAGTCTAAATTTTTGTTAATGCACTGACACTTTATGTCATTGTGAACCATCAAAATATTAGTGTATACCTTTAGTGTAAGTTTGGGATACAAATTTTGGTGTAAGTGTATCACGGTCCTTTTATTTTTGATTTAAGGTTCCATTTTGTTTATGAATTGATGATTGTAATTTTTACCACATTTTTCACCCGGATCTCTTGAGAGATATTACTTGCACGGAATAATATCGAATTCTATGAATGTCTATAATCTCATGAGGTTAAAATGAAATAAAAATTAAAGTTCATTTAGCATTTTTTTCTGTTAAAGATATGACTAAATTCATATATATTTTTTACTAAGGTCACTCATTTTATGTTAAATGAACAAACTTTCTCTTGAAATTGGCTTATATTTGATAGTCTTATACTCTATGAGTGTATGTTGGAAGTTCTCTCCCACATAAAAAACACAAATAAAAAATGTCTAACATATAAGTCTAATTGTCTCTTCATAGTAAGTTCTCTCCCACATCAAAAAAAAGAAACAAAAAATGTCTAACACAATAAGGCATGTTATAAAATAAAAGAGTACCATTTTTTAGTTTGTAACTTTTCCCCCTTTAATGTATTAACTTTTAGGCCCCGTTCCATTCAACTTTTTTTTCTACTTATTTCTTATTCTATTAAAATTAGATCAGATCAGATCAGACCAAATCTGATCAGATCTAATCAGATCATATCTAAGCGTTTACATAATTTTGTATAGGTTTTTCCCTTAAATAATTAACTTAAAATAATAATGTAAAATAATTTTAAAATATACAAACCAATGTAATTATTATTCATAAAATTTGAAACCAAAATAACACTACCCTTGAAGTTAATTCGAATATTGAAACAAAAAATATGAGTAAACATCATTTCCGGGCGGAGGGAGTAAACATCATTTCCGAAGAAAAATACGAGTAACATTACTCCCTCCGTCCGGAACTAGAAGTAACTGGAAAGAACTGGAAGGAACTAGAAGTTAAGAGTTCAAGCTCTAAAGAACATGATCTAAATACGAGTAAACATAAAAAAATATATCAAAATAAGAGCTTCATTTTTTTATTCTCAAACTCAATTTCTCCGTTATGTTTCGATCTTCTTCTTCACCATCTTTCGATCTTCTTCTTCTTCTTCTTTTCCATCTTCTTCTTTCTTCTTTTCCTTCCCATCCGATACAGCACCCCCTCCCTTTTTTTTCTTCTTCTATTTTTTCTTTTATTCTATTATTATTATCATCAACACTATTTATTACTCGTATTATTATTATTCATGGGTGTAATCCACCCAGAACCGGTCAAAGGGAATGCCCAAATGTTTGACCGGTCAAGTTGATTATTAAAAGAGAGACCTCAATGGACAGTGAAAGAGAATTTGGTTGACCGAAACGTTGACCGGTATACTTCGGATAGTATACCGGTCAAACCACTTCGTCGTCTAATTCATCCCACAATCTCAGCTAATCCATCCCTCAGGAACTACCCGGTACAGTTCCTAAGATTGGAGAGTGTCGGCAGAGAAGAATCCAAAGTGGTTTAGACCGTAGCGACCGAAGATCAGTGGAGAATAGCTGGAGATGTTCGAACATTCCATCCAAGGCGCTACCTAACAAGGGAGTGTTCTCCCACGCAAGATGACAAGGCAGCTAAAGGACGAAGGCCCTCACCTCCCATCATCCGAGAACGTGCATCCACGTGGGTGCATGATACTCTGTCCCCTTTAACTTAGTATAAATACTGCTGTAATCCTCAGAAGTAGGGATCCGAATTCATTCTCTCTAAACTCCCTTGTAAAAGCTCCCTTGCATTCTCTACTATAATATTAATTGGGCTACATGTGTTTCCACCTAAAGTCCTCCCGGTCATATTTGCGTGTTTTTACCTTTTTACTTTCCGAATCAAGTGAACAATCCTAGACCCGGTCTAGAATAGTTTACCCGGTTAGGTAATTTACACCATCATTTTTGGCGCCACCCGTGGGAGCGTTAAGGTTTCTTCTCATCTAAACACAAACCTACCCACAAAAACACCACTCAAAATGTCTTCAAGCCAGCAAATCAACGCCACTTCCGCTCAGGTGCAAACCACTGCTGAGGGAGCCACCATTGTTGCTACCCTACCGGCTATTTCTGCTCCGGTGACGCCGTTGGGATTAAGCTCAATCCCAACCCCAAGCGTGGTCACCCCGTTCACGATCCATGTCCCTTCTGCTGGACCAAGGGTCACATTTCCGCCCAGCATGACCCAGTTCATGAATGACCCGGCCAACCTACATGCCATTCAAGGCTTTGGTCAGGTCATGGCCCTATGCCAACAGAACGGGGATGCCTTTCCTCCCTGGCATGTTTCCATTTGCTCTTCCTGGCGCTAGAACAATGCCCCTGCAAACTCCGATGGCAGTGTCTCCCTTCCTGACGCCGGTACCATAGCCATCACCTTTCCAGCCGCAATTGGTTAGCACTGTGGCCCCCGTCAAGTTGACCGGTGCACTCAACTCCGCCGGTCCATCACGCCCTCCACAGAACGCCCATCCCCAGACAACTCCAGAGGGCCATTGTATCTCTGTGGAGAGTGATGATGAAGATTGGGACATCCCCAGGACACAAAAAGAAGAAAGGAAAAACCATCCGACCAGCAACTTCCCGAAACTCCGCCTTCGAAAGGCTGGGGGATAGGGAAGAAGGTCAAAGGAAGTCAGCCAAGCTGAGATTGGGGCAGAGCATCGCCCATGTTAGTGCGTCCGCCCGGCTAGGCGAGGGGAGGGAAGCCGAGCCTGCCCGTACCTAGCGCTCCCGGTCGAATCGGCAAGAGCCAGCGAAAACGAGGGCATCCTGCCAGGAGAAGAAGCGGAAAGTCAGCCCCGTGGGCCGGTGGCTAACCGGCTAACCATCCCGAATGATCGCGTCCAGCAGATGGAGGCGAAATTGGAGAGGCTGGAGAAGAAAGTCGGGGAGAAGAATGACCGGGACAAACCCCTCGCTGGGTCCCCGTTCACTGCAAGGGTCCATTTGACGTCTTTCCCGCGAAAGGTCAAGATAGACACCCCAAGGTTCACCGGGAAGGAAGACTCATAAATCCACCTGGATTCCTTCAATCAGAGTGCAACCATGAATGGTTGCACAGACGAAGAAAAGTGCCTCCTTTTCTTCCAAACCTTGCAGAATCGAGCTACTGAATGGTTCAACAAGCTTCGCCCAGGGAGTATTTATTCATTCAGCGATTTGGCCTCAAAATTCAAGGCCAAGTTCCAAGAGAATTGTAATAAGAGGAAGAAATTCACCTATCTTAGTACAGCCGGGCAGAGGGAATCTGAGAATCTCACTCAGTTCCTTACCCGGTGGAAGGAAGAGGTGGACAAGGTAGAAGAGATGGACGACAAGATGGTCTTGTCCATCCTTCTGACGTGCTGAGGAACTATACAAGGAGTTCTTCCTGAAACCCCCGGCTACGTATCAGGAAGCCTACCATACGGCATGGGAATTTGCTGAGGCTGAGACCCAACTCCGGGCAAAGAAGGATGCTGAGCACGGGTTTAAGCCCAAGTCGGTGCAGATCAAGAAGGAAGAAGCACCGGGATCTAGCCGCCCAAGGCACCACTATGACCCGGTCATTCGCGTGGTCAACACAGAGGAGTGCACCAGTCAATCCCCCGGAAAATCCTACCGGAAGGACCTGGAAAAAGGTTCGAACCGCACGTACACGGGCCCATGAGGTTTGACTGGTATCGGGGAATCAGCCGAGACTGTCAAACCGATTGGGGACTAAAAGATGCCCATTAAAAGAAATAGAAGAGGATCGTCCACCGTGATGCATCCTATTCCGACCGGTTCGGATTTCCCCTTCTCAGGGAAGACTTGAACGGGAGGGTGAGCTAAGGCCTTCCCGGGATGGTAGATAACAAAGGGCCATTAAAAGACTTAATCACCCGGAAGAGAGGGTCCTGGAAGAAGGGTGCATTTGAACCTTAGAGAGGGTTCAAAACCATTCGACATGGTTAAATCTCTAGTATTCTTACCGGTTAAGAATACTTCAAGAATTATTAGGTTACAGGTGCTTCCATCTATAACCTACCTGTCAACAACAAAAAAAGGGGATCACCCCGGTTAGGTATTAATACGATGGAACTTCGAAGGTTCAAGGCGAATCAGCTAACCGGTCAGTCTGTGAGGAAGAGAACTACCGGTTAAACTGAAGTTACTCGAATTGATCATCAAAAGGGAGATATCCAAAAGCAAAAGTTGAAGTTCTACCAGCAGAAGTTAATCAGATTCAAGATTCAAATAAATGGTTTCTATGACAGGGCTGAAAAGCATTCAAAGAAGTGGTCGCATTTTGTGCCTGTCAAAGTTAGTCATCAAACAAGAAGCACCTAAAAGGCCAAGATAACCGGGCAACAAAACAAACATAGCATTTTAATCAGAAAGATTAAAAGTTAAATGTTTACACAATACGCCGGGCATCCCCGGGGAAATTTGAAGTTCTCAAATTCCGCAAAAACAACCGGGCGCAGCCGGGATAACTACTCAAGGGGAAAGGGAGGAGCAGGCTCTTCATCCGGAATGGGGTCCAGGCCATATGATTCTGCATTGAAGTTCGGATCCCGTTCAGCCAGGATTGCGTGTGTAGCTTCCCGGTCTCTTTTCTGACCGGACATGAACCCATAAGAGCCAATCTGGGTGACCATCTCCTTCCCGTTGGGCTCCTGGTAGATAAGCCTGAAGACCTCCATCATCGTCTCTGGAGTGGAGGTGATCACCTCAAGTTCTCCCCCATCCACTAGCAAGCTCTCCCGGGAAACTCCTTCTCCTTCAACTCAGCCTCTTCCTTTATGTGGGAGACCTCCCCCATCAGCGTCGAGTTCTCCTCCTTCAGCTGGAGGATCTCTGCGTTCGCCTTCCCGGCAATCGCTGAGAGGTTGGTCATCTCGTCGAGCTGTCGGGCTGTCAGGTCCCGAAGCTCCCGGTTGTGAGCCTCGGCTCTTTTCAGTTTTTCCTCCAGCTGAAGTGACTGGGGAGGAGAGTCTCCAGCGAGCTGCTCCAAGGCGTCAGGCCCAACCTCCCCCATCTACGAAACAAAGAGTATACCGATTAGTGCAAGTAGACAAGTGGAAGATTCAAAATATCGTACCGGGCACATGTTACCTCTTTCAGCTTGAGCCCCATTTTGACCCAGAGCTTCTCCAGCGACCCTGCAGCCGGGACGTTTTCCCCCCTTTTCCTCTTGGTCGATGGATGAGTGGTGCCCGCCTGTTTTGTCCTCGTCTTCCCTTTTCCCTTGTTGAGGGGAGGATTCACCGGTACTTTCCTTGTCTAGGTCGCCCCCCTGGTCTTAGGGGTTTCCTCCTCGTCAATGATCTCAACAGTCTCCTATTGGACCAGTATAGTCCTACTTGGAGGAGGCATGTGGACCAGGAGAAGAAGATTCAGCGGTCTTTTTGTAGGGAATATTGAAGGACTTGAAATTCATGTCTGCAAAGCAAGAGAAAATAAGTGCCGGAAAAAATTACCAATACAAAAGCTAAAGGACGAGGAATGAAAAAAATACCTGAGTGACTTGGGCCCCCGGCCTCGGCAGTGTTGCCCGGGGAGGGTACCCCGTGCCCCGCTGCCTCATGGGCCCGGGGTGTAACGCCCTAAAACATACCCTAGAATTATTAATGAATAAATAGTCAATTAGTTAAATTTGTTTTGATTAAAATAAATTATTGTTAGGCTTTAGGCTGATATGAAATGTGTTTTGACATCCAATATCAAAATCTGGATAAGTCTCATAGAGATAAATCCAGTATGTGGACTATTTGTGTGCTCTTAATTGGGAACCTGAGTACAGACCCAAATCAAGAGTAAATAAAGAACTTGTTTAGAATGTAAATATTGAAATGATTTCTTAAAATAAATCATGAGAATAACTGATATGAATTAAATGAGAGAACCTTTTATGAGAAAGGTCAATTAAACTAATTTTGACTCTGTCAAAGTCAAACACCCAAAAAAATGATGTCAGGAAAAGTGTTACAAATAAATATAAAAATTATATCGTTGGACAGAGATTAACTGTCCGATCGCAATGGTGCAAACGAAATTCAATTCAGTGAAAGTTGGACAAAAAAGTGTTCCCTGACTAGGACCAAATTAGTCCCAATCAGGGACTTGCGTTTGGAATCGTAGAGAAAGGCCGTCCGCTCCACTCAGCCGCCGAAACAGTCGAAGGAGAGCTCATCAACTTGTGTCTTCTTCCTCTTCCTTCTCCTATAAAATGCTACCATAACACCCTCCATTCTTTACCATTTCTTACAAAGTTTAATTCTATTCTGTTGCTCGGAGTGAGGAGAACGCCGTGGTGCTGTCAATTTGGTGTGAGGTTGCCGGAGTTAAGAGCTATTGTCGCCGGACGTTTCGCCGGAAAATCTTCAAAACCTCCATTAAGCTTCAAGGTAAGCCCGTAGATATATCTAGTGATTAGAATGTTCATATAGATCGTTTCTACGTTCATAAACGCTCATTTGGTTGAGTTTCGTGTTTGACATGCTTGAAGAACCAAGAATCATAAACCATGAAATTGATGTTAAAACCATGAATTAATGGTGCCAAAATGATCTATGAACCTTAGAGAACATCTCTATATAGTTTCGTTGAAGTTCGGAGACTAAAAGTAAAATTTCCGAAAAATGGACCGAAGGTTGAAGAAGATGAACAGTGGCTGAAAAACCACTGTCTGGATCGATCATCTTGCCTGGATCGATCCTCTGGGAGTTTTCCTTCTAGTGTGGATCGATCCAGAGGGCTGGATCGATCCCCCGAATTTCTGATCCAAAAATTTTTCCGAAAATGCTATTTTTGAGCTTTAAAACCCTATTTTTGATACCAATTGATTATGATTATTTTAAGGATGATTCTTTACAATAAAAATGATGTTTTTAAAAAATAAAAATGTTATGTGATGCATGACGGTAAGTTCGGGTGTTAACACCCGAGACTAGGCCGCTAATTGTTATTAAATGTTATGTTGAATGATCATTGTGATGAATTACTATTGTGGCCAATTATGAATGATAAACCTACTGATTAGAATGATTATTGATGATTAAATTATGATTAAAAATGAATATAATGGTGATCATGAAAACGGTGTATACTATTAAGGATATCTAGAAGAACTCTAAGATATACCCACTTGTATATTGATGATGATTATTAAGGATATCTAGAAGAACTCTAAGATATACCTCCTTTAACTATTCATATTTCGGGTTAAAATGTACGTACGGTATCCAGAACGGATATCACCCACCCGACAAATCACTATTCGGTTGGTACGTAATCCACACGACTCATAGGGTGTATATTGAAATGTTTTAAATTTTACGATTACCAAGTTAACACTTTAGTCCGAAAGGGGCTGCAGACCTGGACGGATTAGGGTGTTACACGGGGGTACCCTTGCCACCCGGTTGGATCCTCCAGATCCAGGCTCCATAGTGGAACATTTGCCCGGTGAACGGGTCCCCTTGAAGGAGCTTCTCCAGACTCTCTTCCAAGTCCGGAGTAGTGGCCAGTTCAGTGTATTCTGGTTTGAGGATGTGGTCATTATTTTAAGGATGATTCTTTACAATAAAAATGATGTTTTTAAAAAATAAAAATGTTATGTGATGCATGACGGTAAGTTCGGGTGTTAACACCCGAGACTAGGCCGCTAATTGTTATTAAATGTTATGTTGAATGATCATTGTGATGAATTACTATTGTGGCCAATTATGAATGATAAACCTACTGATTAGAATGATTATTGATGATTAAATTATGATTAAAAATGAATATAATGGTGATCATGAAGACGGTGTATACTATTAAGGATATCTAGAAGAACTCTAAGATATACCCACTTGTATATTGATGATGATTATTAAGGATATCTAGAAGAACTCTAAGATATACCTCCTTGACCAATTCATATTTCGGGTTAAAACGTACGTACGGGATCCAGAACGGATATCACCCACCCGACAAATCACTATTCGGTTGGTACGTAATCCACACGACTCATAGGGTGGATTATCGATTCTTGTGTTCTGCATTAAACTATTTATAGTTTAAGGGCCTGGTTAGAATTACTCCCTTAGACTAGGAATAGCTAAGAGCTGAATATAAAATAATGCGGCCTTAGATTTAGAATAATTTAAGAGCGTTATTGTATATTGAGTATCAAATGACTTGGAATAAAATATTGAGAATATTATGAATGTTTGATTCATATATTGTGTGCATGATATCAAATGGTTAATTATGAATTGAGATTAAATTTATGTTGATGTTCGACGCTTTAGATATGCTTACTCAGCTTTACTGCTGAGCGTGTAGTGTGTTTTATTTCCTACACGCAGGTAAACAGAAAGAACAATGTGATCCTGGCGGCAGATGGGGCGAGATTGTCGGGACTGATGTGACAAGTTTTGAAATAATTTATGATATGTCAATATTAAATTCGCTTCCGCAATATTGTTGAATACTCCGTATTGTATATGTTATGAAAAATATTATTGGGATTAATAAAGTGTGTTTGAAATGTTTTAAATTTTACGATTACCAAGTTAATACTTTAGTCCGAAAGAGGCTGCAGACCTGGACGGATTAGGGTGTTACATTTTGGTATCGGAGCAAGTGGTTTTAAAACCGATCTTTGGATCAAAACTTGGATATATATATATATATATATATATATATATATATATATATATATATATATATATATATATATATATATATATATATATATATATATATATATATATATATATATATATATATATATATATATATATATATATATATATATATATATATATATATATATATATATATATATATTATATATATATATATATATATATATATATATATATATATATATATATATATATATATATATATATATATATCGGCTCTATTAAAAAAAAAATTTATCACATCCACGACTCTCGTATCCCTCTGCTCCAGGAAAAAGGTATGAGAATTTACTTGATAAATAATGACTCTGTTAGAATTCTCATAACAATTAATTAGTACTGAAACCGTATTGAGCGTACACTCTAGTTGAACTTTCGTACTCAGTGAAGAGACGAAATAATAAAAGAAATATGTATAACCTCCTGATACGTTATCAACGTACGCATCACATTGCGAATGACAAAATTGATCGGCCTCGTAAAATCTCTTAGAAGTGAGACGACTATGAAGAAACAATTAATGTTGAATAACATATGTGAAGCTGCTGTCAAAGATCCTCATGTGGACTGAAGACGATCGGATCGCTGATTCAAGCACGAACGTTTAGAATCAATAAAAGCTTTTGTCTAAAAGTGTCCCATTCTGATGTCCAACTCATTACGACGCAAATATGCGATTATATCATGCGAATCGAAATCATTGATTAAGCAACAATTCCTTGCAAAACCTCGTTAAAATACCATAGAAGGAAATTGACGTTATCCTTAGTATGCATTAGCTGACTGAACATTGTAGCTGTTGACAACATGTAATGAAGAATTATCCAACTAAAGACCAATGATGGTAACCTTATAGAGGTGAAAGCAAAGCTGATTTCTAAATCGACCAAGTTCATCTCGAATATATATGCGAAAACATATCAAGTGTGAAGTCTATTCGTGCGATACCCAAAAAGAAATATCTGAACTGAAGGAACTTAGTGAAAGTATGTCACCTCTCTGATATGAAATGTCTAATATTTCACTATTCCGAGAAATTGAATTCTCTGTCAATCTTGATCCTAGAAAGGACCAATATTCGTAACCCCGTATTGAATGTGTTTCTGTCGAAACTGAACATTCAACTATAAAGATTGCCTGACAAAGAATCATCTGACCAAGTGTTTCCTCCTTGGGAAAATACTTGTTTTGTCCATACGCGAATAAAGAAGAATCGATGAGACTCTGTATCAAGTACTGTCAATGAACGATTCGTTATCCTTTACCTCGTATCAATGACTTATTTGATCAGCTTAGAGGATTCATTGTATTCTCTATGATTGACTTACGGTCAAGATACTATCACATCCCTGTTAAGAATGATGGACAAACTGATAATCAAAGAATCGCTACCCTTCACTACGTATAGACGATTTGTTCGAATCACCTACTTGTTAGAAGCTATAGACCACTCAACCTTGTTGAATGAACTTATGCTTTATTATGAAATGATGAATGACCTAATTGCTTATCATCGAAAGCGTCGATGTAGTCTGATTGAAATAATGAAGTAAAGTGATTGACTTGTTCGTATACCATATTAACGGGAGAAATTGCGACGTGGTGACAATACAAAACAAGATGTGAAACAGTGACACCAACAGTGAAAGACTGAAGAATGAAGAAAATGTAGCTTGCATATGGCTAACCATTGATGTTTATGGATAATATTATTTCAACACAAAATACAACTTGGATTACATGAGGAAAGTTACAGATGCAATTCTAAGTCTAATCTCTCAGGATTTACAAACTCGTCGTAACTGGCCCCAGGACCCGGGAAAGATTTACCAAACTCTAGCTTGTCTAAAAGCTCACCAACAAAGAAAGAAGAAATGAAAAGTTTCCTCTGACTGGAAGCCATGAAGTTCTGCCTCACCGCATCGTCTAGAAATTTGATTAGGTTATTAAAATAACCGTCAATATTCAAGAGGCCAATGGGTCTATTGTGTAACCCTTCAAAAGCCAATGAGATCAAGGTGAACAAACCTTCCATGGTGTCAACTCCTCCGGAAATAATGATGAAAGCTTCTACGGCATGATTCATCTCAAAATATTTGTAGTAATTGCTAAAAACTGTGTGCTCTACGCCATATGTAGGTCCATAGACCCGTCGTGTGGCTATGTACCCAGGAATGAAACCTCTAACGAGACCACCATTGGTAAAGACTGTTGAAGCAACAGCTCCTTGTAGGCCAACATTGCCTCCTCCATAAGCAAGACTAATTCTTCGCCTTATCTATTCTCTTCCTAAATCTACCGCAGTAGCCATAAACTTTGGATTTCTACCAAGAGAATGACTGCCAAGTAGACCAATGAATCTTATGGTGTAAGAAAGTGTTCGAGAAGTTCCTTCCATAATGTGAGAATGTGAGATACTCTTCCCATAATCGTGATATATATATATATATATATATATATATATATATATATATATATATATATATATATATATATATATATATATATATATATATATATATATATATATATATATATATATATATATATAGTCTCTGAAACCTGATCATTGATGGAAAAGTAATAATTACCAGCCAAAATACGTACAGAAAAGTGAATTTCTTCAACTATCTACACACGAAAGTGTACTCATCAATACTGTAGTCTACTGACAATGTGATATGTTAGGACCAATGAATACTTAGATTTGCTGTCCTGAAATACGTCCAAATCCGAGACGAAAAGTCAAAATGGCTATTCCTAAGACAACGACCTATTGAGTAACTTCCAAAGAGTGAAGCATTGAAGGAAGAAAATCTACGATTAGTAACGGTAATTCGCAAACGCTATCTTTGTATCTTGTGACTCACATCCTTGAATGACTCAAACTTGTTGTGTTAACTACACCCTTGAAAAACCTCGCTTGATCAATCTTGAAAATATTGAATTCCATTCTTTGTGTCAAAATATTAAAACCACGATTCTTCATTAAACAAAAAATGCTTCATGATACCGATCTTTGAAAATTATACTCTGTGAACTAAGTGACTCGATCACAATAATAAAACTACCCTGACTTGAACGTTATGTTAAACCTCTCTAGGGAACTGCTACGAAACAGTTAATGCAATTGTGTTATCTATGAAGATTATTATCGATGATGATCAAGAAACTCTGTTTTGACCCTAACAAGGGAATATATGTGCAACGACCAGAGAAGAAATAACGTCATAAGGATCAAGCTAAAATTATTCAGAGCGAAAATTCCCAACCTATATATATGATATTGGAGTAAGAACTAGTAAGATTTTTTTTTACTTTATGAATTCGTGAATTGAATCTCATACCAAACATATTTCCTTCTTCACTCGAAATGAAATCAACCATAGTGTTATATCAAACCCGTCATTATCAAGAACGTATCTGGATATATTCCAAAATCGATGAAGAAAGTTGAATAAGACAAGACGTATATGAAACGCCACTCTAACGTTATCACCTGTGAATACGAATTAATGCAAAGACTCATTAACGACAATGAGATCTACCATAAAGTGAACGAAGAAATGTTTCGGCATAAGGTCGATAAATGACAAACTACTCTACAACTGATCGACAGTACCTCCTCACAAATGGTGACAAATCCCATATTTTGAGAATCCTGAACCAATAAAAGCCATTAGATGTTACTTACAAGTCGTTGTCGAACTGTGAACGATGTGAAGATGTTTTGATGACTTAGAAGATTACGATATGACACAGGAATTAAAGAACCTCCAAATCTTCCACTACAACTATCGCGAACTTGAAACTACAAATTCTACGGAAGGACTTGTTTAATCTAAGATTGTTAGCCTCTTGAAGAACGAACGAGTTTAATAACACTGAAAGTTGGGATTACATAACCATGTGAATATGAAACGGTCATGATTAGTGAGATCATTATGAAACATTGAACGTTGAACCTAAGAAAAATTTCGAGGACGAAATTCCTTTTAAGGGGGGGAGAAATGTAACGCCCCAAAACATACCCTAGAATTATTAATGAATAAATAGTCAATTAGTTAAATTTGTTTTGATTAAAATAAAATATTGTTGGGATTTGGGCTGATATGAAATGTGTTTTGACATCCAATATCAAAATCTGGATAAGTCTCATAGAGATAAATCCAGTATGTGGACTATTTGTGTGCTCTTAATTGGGAACCTGAGTACAGACCCAAATCAAGAGTAAATAAAGAACTTGTTTAGAATGTAAATATTGAAATGATTTCTTAAAATAAATCATGAGAATAACTGATATGAATTAAATGAGAGAACCTTTTATGAGAAAGGTCAATTAAACTAATTTTGACTCTGTCAAAGTCAAACACCCAAAAATATGATGTCAGGAAAAGTGTTACAAATAAATATAAAAATTATATCGTTGGACAGAGATTAACTGTCCGATCGCAATGGTGCAAACGAAATTCAATTCAGTGAAAGTTGGACAAAAAAGTGTTCCCTGACTAGGACCAAATTAGTCCCAATCAGGGACTTGCGTTTGGAATCGTAGAGAAAGGCCGTCCGCTCCACTCAGCCGCCGAAACAGTCGAAGGAGAGCTCATCAACCTGTGTCTTCTTCCTCTTCCTTCTCCTATAAAATGCTACCATAACACCCTCCATTCTTTACCATTTCTTACAAAGTTTAATTCTATTCTGTTGCTCGGAGTGAGGAGAACGCCGTGGTGCTGTCAATTTGGTGTGAGGTTGCCGGAGTTAAGAGCTATTGTCGCTGGACGTTTCGCCGGAAAATCTTCAAAACCTCCATTAAGCTTCAAGGTAAGCCCGTAGATATATCTAGTGACTAGAATGTTCATATAGATCGTTTCTACGTTCATAAACGCTCGTTTGGTTGAGTTTCGTGTTTGACATGCTTGAAGAACCAAGAATCATAAACCATGAAATTGATGTTAAAACCATGAATTAATGATGCCAAAATGATCTATGAACCTTAGAGAACATCTCTATATAGTTTCGTTGAAGTTCAGAGACTAAAAGTGGAATTTCTGAAAAATGGACCGAAGGTTGAAGAAGATGAACAGTGGCTGAAAAACCACTGTCTGAATGGATCATCTTGCCTGGATCGATCCTCTGGGAGTTTTCCTTCTAGTGTGGATCGATCAAGAGGGCTGGATCGATCCCCCGAATTTCTGATCCGAAAATTTGTCCGAAAATGCTATTTTCGAGCTCTAAAATCCTATTTTTGATACCAATTGATTATGATTATTTTAAGGATGATTCTTTACAATAAAAATGATGCTTTTAACAAATAAAAATGTTATGTGATGCATGACGGTAAGTTCGGGTGTTAACACCCGAGACCAGGCCGCTAATTGTTATTAAATGTTATGTTGAATGATCATTATGATGAATTACTATTGTGGCCAATTATGAATGATAAACCTACTAATTAGAATGATTATTGATGATTAAATTATGATTAAAAATGAATATAATGGTGATCATGAAGACGGTGTATACTATTAAGGATATCTAGAAAAACTCTAAGATATACCCACTTGTATATTGATGATGATTATTAAGGATATCTAGAAGAACTCTAAGATATACCTGCTTGACCAATTCATATTTTGGGTTAAAACGTACGTACGGGATCCAGAACGGATATCACCCACCCGACAAATCACTATTCGGTTGGTACGTAATCCACAAGACTCATAGGGTGGATTATCGATTCTTGTGTTCTGCATTAAACTATTTATAGTTTAAGGGCCTGGTTAGAATTACTCCCTTAGACTAGGAATAGCTAAGAGCTGAATATAAAATAATGCGGCCTTAGATTAAGAATAATTTAAGAGCGTTATTGTATATTGAGTATCAAATGACTTGGAATAAAATATTGAGAATATTATGAATGTTTGATTCATATATTGTGTGCATGATATCAAATGGTTAATTATGAATTGAGATTAAATTTATGTTGATGTTCGACGCTTTAGATATGCTTACTCAGCTTTACTGCTGAGCGTGTAGTGTGTTTTATTTCCTACACGCAGGTAAACAGAAAGAACAATGTGATCCTGGCGGCAGATGGGGCGAGATTGTCGGGACTGATGTGACAAGTTTTGAAATAATTTATGATATGTCAATATTAAATTCGCTTCCGCAATATTGTTGAATACTCCGTATTGTATATGTTATGAAAAATATTATTGGGATTAATAAAGTGTGTTTGAAATGTTTTAAATTTTACGATTACCAAGTTAATACTTTAGTCCGAAAGGGGCTGCAGACCTGGACGGATTAGGGTGTTACACGGGGGTACCCTTGCCACCCGGTTGGATCCTCCAGATCCAGGCTCCATAGTGGAACATTTGCCCGGTGAACGGGTCCCCTTGAAGGAGCTTCTCCAGACTCTCTTCCAAGTCCGGAGCAGTGGCCAGTTCAGTGTATTCCGGTTTGAGGATGTGGTCATTCCACTTTATACCGGCCAGGGGAGAAACGGTGGGAAATTTTATAAAAACAAATTTCTCCTTCCACTGCCGATTACTTTGTGGAAGGTCAGAAATAAACTTGCGACCGTTGCGGCCTTTGAAATAGACAAAACCGTCACAACCCGACTTACTGGGAAGGATTTCGAACAAGTAAAGAAACAAGTGGAGAGAGGGTTCAATGTGAAAATGGGTACAGATATTTACGAATGCATTAAGGAAACGATGGGCGTTGGGCGTAATCTGCCCGAGAAGGATCTTAAAGCAGTGGCACAATTCAATCAGAAGGGGACGAAGGGGGAAGAGGGTTCCACTCTCCAAGGAAATAATATGGAAACCTACCCTATCATCCCGATGAGGCTCGATGATATTGGGCCAATTGGGGCCGTACTCAAGGATGTAACCCTCCGGGAGGTTCCTACGGGCTTTGTTTTGGGCAATTTTAGACACCCAGGGGTAGATGTCTGAGGCGTAGCTGGTAGGAAGGGGAAAGTAACCGGTTGCTTCCAGCCGATCCTCCCACGCCGTGTATGACTCGTTGTCTAGGTCATAGGGAGCCGGCTCGTCATCGACCAGTTCATCTCTCTCCATAAACACTTGACCGGGCACGTGGTTGACTGGTTCCGGCTCAGGGATAGTGGGGTTGGGAATTGACCGGGGTTCAAAATCAGACGAATAGTACCCGGTCGAGGAAGATGAGGTCGTAGAATCCTTAGATGCAGAGGCATCCGAGGATGAAACGTATTCGCTATTAAAAGAAGACATTGACCGGGGAAGAAAACGAAGAATGAAAGGAAAAGCTAATGAAGAAAAAAGGGAGCTTACTTGGCTCGGAGGGCTGGAAGGCTAAAGCAGAGAACTTGGCCGGTGAAACTCAAAAGGACGCGCGAGAAGGGGTGAATAAATGAATGGGGTTGGAGGTCCTTATATAGGCAAGGAAAAATCGGAGAGGAGTGACGTGGCTTCATCAGAACGCGCCGCGCCAGGCAACGCCATCATTGCGCTTGGGAAGACGAAAGGACGCAGGCCTAACCACGTTCAGCGGACAACACGTGTCGAAACTGACACTTTCAAATTTTGAATTCAAAAGTTTCGAGCGGGAAAAGACATGAAATTCGAATTTTGGGTTCATTTTTCAAGATTTCTACTTCCCGCCCATGATATTTGCATGGCCGAGAAGTGGAGGACTTATTGATGGGTGTAATCCACCCAGAACCGGTCAAAGGGAATGACCAAATGTTTGACCAGTCAAGTTGATTATCATTAAAAGAGAGATCTCAATCGACAGTGAAAGAGAATTTGGTTGACCGAAACGTTGACCGGTATACTTCGGATAGTATACCGGTCAAACCACTTCGTCGTCTAATTCATCCCACAATCTCAGCTAATCCATCCCTCAGGAACTACCCAGTACAGTTCCTGAGGTTGGAGAGTGTCGGCAGAGAAGAATCCAAAGTGGTTTGGACCGTAGCGACCAAAGATCAGTGGAGAATCGCTGGAGATGTTCGAACATTCCATCCAAGGCGCTACCTGACAAGGGAGTATTCTCCCACGCAAAATGACAAGGCAGCTAAAGGACGAAGGCCCTCATCTCCCACTATCCGAGAACGTGTCTCGACGTGGGTGCATGATACTCTGTCCCCTTTAACTTAGTATAAATAATGCTGTAATCCTCAGAAGTAGGGATCCGAATTCATTCTCTCTAAACTCCCTTGTAAAAGCTCTCGTGCATTCTCTGCAATAATATTAATTGGGCTACAGGTGTTTCCACCTAAAGTCCTCCTGGTCATATTTGCGTGTTTTTACTTTTTTACTTTCCGAATCAAGTAAACAATCCTAGACCCGGTCTAGAATAGTTTACCCGGTTAGGTAATTTACACCATCAATTATCATTATTTATTATTATTATGATTATGATTATTATTATTATTATATATGTTATTACTATTATCATTATTTATTATTATTATTATTATTATTATTATTATTATTATTATATTAAGTTTAGTTAGTAGTTTTACTACTATAATCTTTTTTAGCAAAATAGCACTAAGGCCCCATAAATTGCTTTTTGAATGTCCCCATTTAATTTTTCTAATCTTCGCTTGAGTAAAAGAAGGTTAAAAAATTTTAAAGCTTTAATTGAAAAATAATTTAGTAATAATCTATTTATGTATAGTTTATGAAATTAAGATTATTTATTCACTTGGTTATAAATTATATGTCGTAATTCATAATAACAATATGGAATTTAACACTACATTTATCATTTCATATTACCAATGACGGATGTTAATTGCTACTGCGTGACTAATGCGAAAGACAACATCGGATGACAAAAATAGAGCACTAAAACTAATAATAATTTTTTAAGTAATAATATGTGTTTTTAAATAAGAAGTGCTGTTTTTCTAAATAATAAATAGTTTTATTTTTATTCAAAAAATAGAGTAATAAAAGTACTTATTAATTTCTAATAATAATAAAAACTCAAAATAATAACAATAGAAGAAAAAGAAAATAATAAGAAAAATAATAATAATTAGTATAAAGTAATAATAATAAATTATGTTATTTTTATAAAAAAGTACAATATTAAAATCACTAATTATTTTCTTTTATAAATAATAGTATTAATAATAATAAGTGTTATTTGTTAAAATAATAAATGCTATTTTTATAAATAACAATTAGTGTTATTTTTATAAAAAAAGAGTGGTAAAATTATTAAATAATTGTTTATAATAATAATAATATTATTATTAAATAATAAATAAAATAATAATAATAATAAAATAAGTAGAAAATAATATTTAATATGAAGTAATAATAATAAGTATTGCTATTTTTCAAAAAACTTAAAGTAGTAAAAGTACTAATTAGTTTTTTAATAAAAATAATAATAATGTTTAATAAAAAATAACAAATAATAGTAATCATAATGGAAGAAGAAGAAGAAGAAAAAGAAGACCGAAAAGAAGAAAAAGAAGAAGAAGAGAAGAAAAGAAGATAACAGACAAATGAGTTTGATGGAGAGACGGACGAATTGTCACCGGGTAGTAACTTTTTATATATTTTAGGATACCTCAGAGTATATTTTGAAAAATAATGGGACCTTCGAGTTTTTATCACAAAACTAGGGATTCCCGGAAGTAATTTTTTGTTAGCACAATGTAAACTCTTATTTTGGTGATAAAAGTATAGATCTTCGCAAATTATATTATACATCCGGCTGTACCTAGAGATAGGTACAGCCGGCGTTAAATAGGGTGAAACGAAGCGCAAGAAACATGCGATGAAGGAGGCTGGTCGATCGGAAGTCGGATCTTGAATTATGTGCGGATCTATGATGATGATCGGTGATGAAGAAGCAAGACCGATGATGATGATGATGATGATGATGATGATGATGATGATGATGATGATGATGGGGTTTTGTTGATGATTCTGCAGCAGAGATGATGCGGTGATGAAGAAGAAGAAGAAGGAAGACTGGTGATGATGATGGAGTCTCTGCTGCGGTGATGAAGAAGAAGAAGAAGGAAGACTGGTGATGATGATGGAGTTTTGCAGGTGATGATGATTGGAATCCTCGGTTAGGGCAAGAATGAATACTGTTTTAAGTGGGAATGAGTACAACTAGTTTTTAGAATTTGTATTCGATTATTTGTAAATTAATATTGCACAAATGTGTAAAAATGAGTACTTTATTTTAAAATGAGTATTACTTTTGCCAGAAGGAGTACTACGTATTTCAAAATGAATATTTATATTTGTACGAAAATGAGTACTACTTTATTTTAGAATGAGTACTACCGGGATGTATCTATTTCTAGGTACATCCGGATGTACCATATACCAACTCTCTTTTATCTTGATATTTTTTCTATATTTTAATCTTATTTAATGTAATTTTTTTAAATCACTGCACTATCAATTGGAAAATTGCAAATCCACTTAAAAAACCAATTTTATATTTGTTTAAAAAATAGCTTTGAATGTAGGTCGGGCCGACCCAAAACTCATGGATACCCATGCGGAACAAGCTTGGATTTTCATTGTTAGCTCCGGTACGGGCCGGAATCGACCCTACACAATTTTCTTAACATAATTTCTCGCATCTCCCAAAAAAAACTCTCACCTCGGCACTAATCCCTTAGATGTAAGCATTGTACGCTAATTTACAGTATTAGATATTTGGTTTGATATGAAATTTTACATTTTATCAATTCGAATCCCAAAATTTTGGTTCGGTGTGGTTCGGGATATTTGTATCGGTTTCAGTACAAATCGATATAAACACATGTTTACATAATTTATACTTTAAAATATAACAAAACCATTTTCTTTGGAAAATAAAAAATGCATTTAAATAAAGAAGCATAAGAAACTGAAAAATTAATAATTAAATTCAAGAAGGCTTTTGAAACTTTTTATATTTTAAAAACTAAAAAAAATAAATGATAGAAAAATATCATTCCAAATCCTTGTTAAATTTCTTTTAACTCATCTACATAAATTTAAAGCTCTAAAAGAATAATGTACATATAAGAAGATTTGAACTAAATTTTTAAACAGACTTGATATATATTTAATGAAAAAATTTAAAAAGAATAGTATATTTATAGTATATTAGTATATATCTTCTGTTCAAAAATTTTGGTATGAGAAATTATCTCGTGCCGTTCTCAAATACCAAACCATAATCGATTCGACACGATTCAGTTTTTTTATATTTATTGGTTCGGTATTTTTCTATTCTTACGTGCTCACCCCTACTAAGAGCCTGTAATTTAGAGCTTAAACTCTTAACTTTCAGTTTCTTCTAGTTTCTTTCAGTTTCTTCCAGTTCTTTCCAGTTTCTTCCAGTTCCTTCTAGTTTCTTCCAGTTCTTACAGTTCCTTCTAGTTTCTTCCAGTCCTTCTATTTCTTCCAGCTCCTTCCATTTTCTTCCAACTATTCTTATTTTCTTCAAACTCTTTCTACTTCCCAACCAATTACTCTAAAAAAGATATATTTTTAGTGTGATTATTATTACTATTATTATTATTATTACAAGTGTTATGTTCATAACTATAGTTTATAAATTTGATAGAATTTAGGATGGGGTATGAACAACAAGATTGGATAATAAGACACTTGAGCTGAACCACATTAAAAGATTGAATCCAATCGATTAGTTAGTTCAACTCAAGAGCTTATATATCGATTATTTTGCTCTTGAACTTCCGATGTGAGATGACACTCTAACACTCCCCCTCAAGTGGACAACCGGGCCATTTTGAATCTAACCGGTTGACCACTTGCAAATAAACTCCCATTCCCTTGAATATATATTTTTGAGCAACAACACCTAAAGAACCATGAGCCGCTGGGTATGGATTTCTAGATGAGCAATCGTGTTAAAGGGGCCATAGGCCATTGGGTACATACTCCATACGGACAACTGGGCTAAAGACAAATGGGCCACTAGGAATGAACGTCTAGACGGACACCTTGAAACAAAGAGGTGGGCTAAAACCTACTCTGATGCCATGATAGAATTTAGAATGGGATACAAACAAGTGGATTGAGTAATAAGACACTTGGGCTTAACCATATTAAAAGATTGAATTCAATCGATTAGTTAGTTCAACTCTAGAGCTTATATATCGATTATTTTGCTCTTGAACTTCCGATGTGGGATGACACTCTAACAAAATTATTTTATTCATCTCATTATTTTACATTTCACACTCATTATTTTTTCTTCAACTTTTTAATATGAATAAGACAATTTTTTGTATATTAATCTACATGATAAAATAGGAAAACATCAATATTTTAAATTATATTAAAAAAATTATGGATAAAATAGTTACATAGAATGTTTTATTAATCTAACTTTATATAATATTTCTCACCCTTCCCTTTACTACTCAAAATTTTCTCATTTTTTTTAATTTTTATAAAAAAATTAAAAGTCAAAATAGCTTAGAGAAAAAGACTAAAATAGGGGTAAACATAAAAAATATTTAAAAAAAGTTCTATGTCTTTATTCCAAAAATAGAACTTACAATGAAAATAAAATGTCAATCATGAAAAGTCGGGGAAATATATAAAGTATAATATTACAAATAATTAATAGTGCATAAATTAATTGAGATGTAACGTAACTACAAAAACTTTTTAAAATTTAACATTTTGATATTTATGCAATCTTTATATTATAATTATTTTTTTTCAAAAATAGTTTTTTGTATTTAAAAAATAATAATACTTTTCTTATCTTAATGGCATTCATTAAGATAAAGTGATGATGATGATGATGATCATAATAATAATAATAGTAATAATAATAGTAATAATAATAATAATGATAATAATAATAATAATAATTTATAACAACAAAAATTAGAATCAGGATAATATAAAAATACACTAAAATATTTAAAGTTTTTTAGGTTTTCCAATTTCTTGAAGTTTTCAAGTTTCTTCTAGTTCTTCCAGTTTCTTCCCGTTCTTCCCGTTCCTCCCAGTTTCTTCTAGTTCCTTCCCATTTCTTCCAATTTCTTCCGTTTTCTTCCAGTTTCTTCCAACATCCAGCTCTTTTTTTCGAGTTTTAAAGAACATGCTCTAAGATCTTGTTCTTTAGGACTGGAAAAAAAGAGTTGGATGTTGGAAAAAATTAAAAGAAATTGGAAGGAATCGGCCGCGGGAGAACCGAAAAACACTTGAAGAAATTTGAAGGACTCGAAGAAATTGGAAAAATTTAAAAAAATTGGAAAATCTAAAAAACTTAAAAGAAAATTATTTTAGTATATTTCTATATTATTCTCATTCTAATTATTGTTGTTATAAATTATTATTATTATTATTAGTATTATACCGTTATCTTGACGAATGCGTTTAAGATAAAAACATAATGTTATTTTTCATACAAAAAAAAACTACTTTTGCCAAAACAAATCCTTTATATATATAAATGAGACTCCAAACTTTAAGAAGATGACATGTGGCATTACTAGAAGCTGACATGTGGCATTACTAGAAGCTAACATGTGACATTACTAAGAGCTGACATGTGTCATTACTTATGTGGCTTTTTTATGCAACCTAATTTATGAACTGAATAAAAAGAAAAGAAAATTATTTTTATTTAGCCATTTCTAACACCTAATATGTCACATAATTTTTCATATGGAAAATATAAATTTAAAATTTGGTAAGAAATATTTGATTAAATATAAATATGGGGGAAAAATTCCTTTTTATAATAATATTCTTTCTAAATTCTATATTTTTCATCTTTAATTATAACAAATTTTTAGAATAAAATATAAAATACTCTCTTCACTTATAAATAAATTTTATAACTATTTATTATACCTTTACTTGAAATTAGTTTTTTGATTAAATTTATTTAAATATTGCATTGAGACCTAATAAATAAATCGCTTTCGTCACCAATAAATAACAACAACAACAACAACAACCCAGTTGAATCCCACTGTCACCAATAAATAAATTTAACATTTACTTTGACAGCTAATATATAGTCTAATATGCCACTTAATTAAAAATATAAAAATGAGAAATCAATATTTTGGTATGAAATCTTTCAATAAATTTAAGTATGCAAATGAAACATTCGTGTTAATGATAATATCATTTCCCAATTTAAAAATTTTTACTCTCTGCTTTTATAATAAAATTTTCAACCAGTATAGATGAGATGGTTTTTAACCTCTAAATCAATTTGATACAAGTTTTTGTTTATGATATGTTAAAATGAAGTTAGTTTTGATTTGATTCATTGAAATGAAGATGTAAAATTTAAAACACACAATATATTCTAAAATTCACATCAAAAGATATATAGAATAAGAGATGACTAAACTATAATTATATTATAATAGAAGAAATACTATGTGTAATTTCATAGTTCGATTATATTGATTTAATAATTTAACTTTGTTATATAAAATTTATAGTTTATAGTCCTTAGACTATTTATGATATGAATTGAAAAATATAGTATTCTTAGTCATATCTCATGAATTATGATGTGATATTTTTAATTAAATTATAGTTAACAATTGATAAAAAAAATGTGTTACCAAGACATACTATATTTACACTAACGTTCTTTCTAATTTCAATATTATTAAGCAAATTTAATTATGAAAAATAAATCATCACTTTCATTAGAATACATTTCTTAAAATTTTATATTTTTTCACAACATTTATAATAAAACTATCAATGAATAAATGAGATTTCCTTCCTTTAAAATAGATACTCTTATAACCTCTAAGAAATCATATTTTTATTACACACTTAAATAAATTTAGTTTTGATTTTATTTTTTGAATTTTGATATAAATTTTTTTTTCAAAAGCTTGACATGTGGCATATTAGGTGGCAATTTAACCAAATTTACTCTCTTTCATTATTTCACATATTTTACTTTTTTTCAAAAATGATATGGAGTAATTACTTATTTTGAACCCATTAATTCAAAATTTGAATGAAAATTTTTTTCCGTGTAAATTATTACTTTTAATAAAATATCATTTTTAAGGACTCTACGTACAGATATTTTTAATACCTGTCTCGGATTCGTTAAATCATAAAATTCATTGTTAAGAACATACTCTTTCCAATACAATACAATATTTTTTACTCACTTCATTTATAAAAAAATTTGATTAATAAATAAAATGATTTTTTCACATTTAAATAATTTTCATACAAGTATTAGTTTATAATATTTAAAATTAGTTTTGATTCTATTTATTTTAATAATAATGTAAAATTAAAAACAAATAATACATTTCAATAACTAGATTAAAAAAATTAAAAATTAATACATGAGTGAACTAAAATTGATACTTTTTTTAAAATATAATTATATTGAGGATGTTATATAGTTATTCTCTATTATACGGAGTATAACATAACTTAGTTATGGTAAGAATATATATGTCCAACTGGTCTTTATTCTAAATGAAACGTACCATATAGTACTACTCAAATTTCATATTTCACTAAAAAAATTATTTTCCAAATTAAAGTTACTAAACATGTGCGTGCATTTAAAAGCGTGTATATCAATGCATAAATAAGCTAAGGCATGTGATATTTAATAAAGAAGCATTATTTTTTCTAATTATAACAATTTTTTTCCTTTTAATGTATTACCTTTTAGCACGGATACATTAAGAACTTACGTGCCTTTTACAGACTTTTCCCAATAAATAATTAACTTAAACTAATAATATAAATTAATTTAAAAATATATAAACCAATGTAAATCTTATTTAAAAAATTAGAAACCAAAATAACATTACCCTTTAATTTAATTATAGTTTTGAAACAAAAAATAAAAAGATAAAAAACATAAAAATTAACTATATAATTTTGGTTAGAGATTAAAAATTAGAGATCTATTAATAATCGCCCTTGAAGTTATTAAAAAAGAATGGGAGAATATGATTTTTTTGTAACCTAAATCTTATAATTTTAACAATACGTTAAATATAGTAATTTGCAATATTACTTGAGCTCTTTTTTTGAATGCTAAATCTTATAAATTTCATAAAATGTTAAATTTAGTAATATACGATATTACTTCCCTTTTAAATGAATTTTTTACTTAAATTATTCAATTTTAGAAAAAAATTGAATGGAAAAAAATTAATACCCTTGAAAATTCATCACAAAAATGTTCGAATACAGTTCAAGGAATGTGTCATCAACCACCCACTTTCAAGTCTAAATACGTACGTGCTAGAAAAGAATCAATATTGTGATTAAAAAAGGATAGAATCAGTATTTAAATTTTATCTTTCCGTCCAACATGACGAGAGATGAACAAGATCAACTAGAGATGCAAGAGAAATGAGAAAAAGAAATACTTCAATAAAAAACACAAAACGGGTGCATATTTTTATGATCATCTTTTTTCAAAACACTTATAATAAAACTATCAATGAATAAATGAGATCTCCTTCCTTTAAAATAGATACTCTTATAACCTCTAAGAAATCATATTTTTATTACACACTTAAATGAATTTAGTTTTGATTTTATTTTTTGAATATTGATATAAAATAAAATTTTTAAAAAGTATATTTTGATCTCTGCATTAAACTACTACAAACGACTAGACTATTTTCAAAATGATCAAATATTTAAATCAAATAAATTAAAAAAGGAGTAATTTTGTACTAAAATAAAAAGAAAAAACACAAAAAAAAACTATAAAATATTTTTGTAAATTTCTACTCAAAATCATAGAATCACTAATATTTTTTTCGATTAATTTCTTTAATTAATGCTAATGAATAGAATCATTGGATTTTTAATTATTTTTTATTTTTATTTTTTGAATTATAGGATTCCTAATCTAAGATTCTATTTTTTGACTTAGGCGGGGAGAGAAGAATCATTTTGATATTTTTTAATCAGTGCGAGAGAGGAAAATCATGATAATGCGTGAAAGATGAATAATATTTATTTTGCTATTCAAAATTAAAGCAGTGACGCAGGATAGAAGAATCTTATTCTTTGAATCATAACTAATGCAAGGAGAATAATAATAGAATTACCAATATATTTTTTAATTAAATTGTGGAAAGATAAATAATATTTTTAATCAATATGAGGAAGGAGAATAATATTAATGCGTGGAGATGAATCAATTTTATTCGATAAACTAACTAATATGGGGAGAATTAATTTATTGCCCATCAATGATGGTTGTATAATGGCTACGTCAAGATTGATGTGGATGCTTTAACAGGGTTGGCTGATAGAGTGTCGTGGTTCATTTTATTGCTTGAAATTATCAAGAGGCTTTAATGGTAGAGGATATTTCAGACCTAGAGAAGTGGAGGTAATTTATGTAAATGAGGCTTGAACCTTTATCAAGAGCAAAGATTGGATGCATATCTTTGTGGAAATAGATTGCAACAAAGTGGTTGATGTTCTCAATAATTCCACCAATATTATGATTTAGTGAGTGAGAGTAAAAGTCGGGTTGAAAGTATTAGTTTTAGATGTTTTTGGTAGTCTTTTATAACATCACACAAAAATGTTATATACCTTAATTTTTCAAAATGTTCTAATTTAAATAAGAGTCCGACATGTCAATTTTCAAATATATATAGTATAATTTTCATTACCAAATATTATATTTCCTCTGTCCCACAAAACTTTTGTCCTTTCTTTTTTCTTCCGTCCCAAAAAAATCTTTCTCATTACTATTAAAAACTTACTTTTACCCTTACCAATTCTTAACCTGTCTATCACATCATATTTTTTCACTATTAATCTACCATCACATCTTACTTATACACATCTTATCGAAGGACATTTTTGAACGATCAACATCAAAATAAATCATTTAAAAATCAAAACGAGAAAAGTTTTGTGAGATGGAGGAAATATATTTTATCATTATTCTAACTTTTAATGTTGATGTTTTATTTGGTACATACAATTTTTTAAAAATGTTGTAGCAAAAAAAATTAAAAATTTGTTCCACCCGTGCATCGCACGGGTCAAAATACTAGTACTAGTTAGAATATAAAATTAGCATAAATATCGAAATGTTAAATTTTAAAAAATTATTATGGTTACGTTGCACTTCAAATTATTTTTACAGTATTTATTATAAAATAATATATTTGTAATTATACTTTATATATTACAAGATTTTGTTTTAAATATCAGACATATCATATAATATGATCAAACCTATTTTTCATTGATGATTGAAATTTTATTTTCATTGTAAATCCTATTTATTGGAATAAAGACATATAAATTTTATTTTTGTACACTTTTTTATGTTTTACTCCTACTTTAGTCATTTTCTCTAAACTATTTTTTTAAATTTTTTTATAAAATTTTTAAACATGAAAAACAAAATTAAATTTTGAAATAAGTAAAAATGAGAATTATATTAATTTAATTTAATAAAACACTCTATGTAATTATTTTATCCATAATTTTTTAATATCTTTATATATAAAATTTGAGAGTTGGACTCTCAGAATTGCGACATGTGTCGAGTCCACTTAGCAAAATTTTAACATATCACCCGCCACCTATTAAGGACTTAATGTTGTGGCAATTTTATTAAAAATATATAGTATATGCCTTATATACAGAGTGCCAATGTAGTTTTTTTTAGAATCTGTATCTTTATATATTAATTTTGAGAGTTGGCTTCCAAAATTGTGACATGTGTCACGCTTATTGGACAATTTAATTACATCTCAGCAATCATGTCGGTCAACAACCATTGATCGGAACTCTTCTTTTTCTTTTCTTTTTGATTTCCAACGATCTTCCTATTTTTTCATGGAAAATTAGCTTCTTCCCAAACTTTCCTTATTGTATTCTTTTTGAATAAATGATACTTTAATATTGTTTTCTTAAAAAATGAAATAATAGAAGTTGATATTTTAATTTTTTAAAAAAAATTAAAAATTTATACTATGCATATTAAAAGGTAAAAAATTTATAAATGGATAAATAATGCATTTGTATTATGTGTAGTAAGTTAATTATTAATTGCTTTTTACAATCGAATAATTTATGGTATAATATTAATTGTTATAAACACAATTATGATCAAATAATATTTTTAAATACTAATTTTTATATTCAAAATTAATTGTTATATTCTTATACGGTACATGGTTTATTTATGAAATAGTACATAGAATTTGGAAATTATAACAAGCTAATACTGGATAAAAGGTATAAAATGTTTAATATTTACATATTTAAAGGCAAAAAAGTTATACATGGTCTGTAATGTCTTTAAAGGCAAACAAAATCGTTACTAACTCTAAAGTTTTTATTTAAAAACTATCATGTATAAAAAATAAAGAATATATATTTATAACACATGCCAAAAAGAAGTATGAAAGACCATCAATAGGTCGACTACAATATGTGACAACGGGAACCAAAGAGTTATGAGAGCTTGAAGACACTAAACAATGTTTTTATAACTCATTTGAGGAAGCATGTGAAATATTGAGGTTATTAACCGATGATAAAGAATTTATTGGAGGTATAAAAGAGGTTGCTGAGTTAGGATAGGAGAATCAATTAGAAAATTGTTTGTCACATTATTAGTGACAAATATCATGAGTCACCTGCAAATTGTTTGGGAAAAATCATGAGAAGTCCTGATGGATGGAATTTTATTTGATCGAAAGAGATTATTGTGTAATCATGTTATTTCAATAGAAATATAGTTTTTTAATATATTAATCCATATGTAATACATTTTGTTAAAATAAAACTCTTTAATTGAGTATTATGTAGAACTAATTAAGCCACATTTTTTCTAATTTTTTCAGAGCATATAATTTCTCGAAAAGATCTAATAAATTTATGTCTAATTGAGATGGAAAAGTTGCCTAATTCCTGAAAGCAGAACTAATCCAGCAAGCAAGTCTAATCATATGGGATGAAGTATGTATAGTGAATAGATTTTCTTTTGAGGTATTGGATGGCATAATGAGAGATGTAATGAGTTTCTCAAATAAATACCCCAAAAATGAACCATTCGGAGGGAAAAGAGCTGTACTGGAAGGTGATTTTCGACAAATTTTTCATGTTTTACTCAAAGTTTCAAGAGAAGAAATAGTAAGTACTACCATCAATTCTTCAAAATTATGGTCGTATTGTAAACTTTATGCATTGACGAAAAATATGAGATTGTATTCATCAATGTCCTCTTACGCAGATAGGGACACACAAGCCTTTTTCTTATTGGATAATCAAAGTTGGAGATAGAAAGCTTGGGAAAGTGATTGATGGAACAACTGATGTTGAAATTTCATCTGAATTCTTGATTCTAGACACAAGTTAACCCCTCAAGAGTATATTGGATTTCACTTATCTGAACCTATTGGATATTATGAAAAGTTATTCTTTTTTCGAGGATAGGGCACTACTGGCACCCATAAATGAGGTTATAGAAATAGTAAATGAATGTCATATCCCTCATTCTCGAAGATGAAATGGTGTATTCGAGTTCTGATTCTTTATGCCAGGCAGTTTTAGATGTAGGTGTTGATGATGATTACATAACAGTTGAGTTTTTGAATAAATAAATTGTTCGAAGATCCCAAACCACAAAAATAATTTTTAAAAATGGGGTACCAATTATGTTATTGGGGAACATTGACCAAACATCTGAATTATGTAATGGTACAAGATTAATCGTTGAAGAGAGTTATCGATGCCTTTATCGAGCGTTGAAGAAGTTTACATACCTCAGAAGATTTTGGTACCATCTGATCTAATTACACCTAAAGTTCTAGAGAAGACAATTCCCAATAGTCTTATGTTTTGCAATGACTTTCAACAAAAGTCAAGGTCGAACATTATCATTTGTTGCATTATTTTTAACCACTTCGTTCTTCATTGATGGTTAGATGTATTTTTCTGTTTTAAAATTCAAGACAAAGACATGATTAACAATATTGATTCTAGATGACAATGGAAACCATACCAAAAATGTTGTATACCCTAAAATCTATCAAAAAACTTGGTGTTAAAAAAATTATGGCTGAGTACACATTCAATTCCTCAAATATTATTTATTCTACTTTGGCATTTTTTTCTATAGTATTAAAAATCATGTCGGAATTATATATTTTTCTTTCGAAAAAAAATATTGCATTGAAAAAGTTTCAGAATCGACAAAAAATTCGTTCGACCCCGTGCGTCGCACGGATTAGAATACTAGTATTTTAAAATATTGATGTTTTCATCTCTTATAAAGTAGATTAATATACAAAAAAATTGTCTATTCATATTAAAAAGCTGAAGAAAAAATAAAAATGAGTACGAATCGTAAAAATAGTGATATGAAAAAAATAAAATAATTTATAAACTATAGCTATGAACATAATAGTTGTAATAATAATAATAATAATAATAATAATAATAATAATAATAATAATAATAATAATAATAAATATTTATCATTTTTAGAGTAATTGGTTGGACAGTAGAAAAAATTTGAAGAAAATGAGAATGGAAGAAAGACCAAAGTAGGATTAAAACATTAAAAATATACTAAAATAGAACTTTCATATTTTTATTTCCCGAAATAGGACATAAAATGCATTTACATTACCAAATACAATCATGTACATTACCAAAATGTATAGTAATATTCACATGTAAACTTTCACATTACAACCACATTACCACAGTGTGAAGTCCTATTTCGGGGAAAAAAATATAAAAGTTCTATTATGATACTATTTTCTATGTTTTAGTCCTATTTAGAGTGATTTCTAAATGAGAATAGCTGTAAGAAACTAGAAGGAATAAAAAATACTGAAAAAACTAAAAGAAAGTGAAAATTTAGAAGTTAAGATTTTAAACTCTTAAACCTGGTGGGGCCTAACTATTATTAATGAGCAATGCTAGGGGTACACCAAAGGTGTACCCCAAATGTAGACCACTTCCTTCTCCACTACTCATTTTTATTTTATTTTTATTTATTAATTTTTTTTTGAATTTCTTACCTTTTTTGTGGGCAAAGAGGGGGTGGGGAACAAATGGGGTACACATTTGGTGTACCCCTAACATTTTTCATTATTAATGGTCCCCTAATAATAGGATATTCGGATTATTCTGCTCAAAATTTGTTGGCCATTTTGCGGTATCTAAAGTAATCTTACACAAATCCAGGGTTCGTTTTATTGGTTGGATATACGAAAGAGAAATCGCATCATTTTCCTCATTCAATTTTTAGCGTTTTGAACTTGCAGGGATCATCCTTCATTGCCGGGAACAATGGCTTCTCGGAGGCGAATGCTACTCAAGGTCATAATCCTTGGCGACAGCGGGTAATATTATTATCATGAATTTTGTTTTAGAATTTAATCGGTCTATTTTCTGAATCTCGGCGAGCAATTTCGCAATGTGAATCCACTCGCTCTCGCTAAATCAAACTTCTAGATGGTGTTACTTCAATGATTTTGACGTGTAAGCTTTCCAATAAATTTGGAATCAGAATGTGATCAAATGATAAACAAGAGGCACCTTTTTATTTATTTTGTCATTTATTTTCATTGTTATTTTACATTTCTAGGTAATACGGAGTAGTTAATTTTGGAAATGGATAAGTCGGGGAAATGTTGTGATTTAAACAAAATGAATCTGAGGCATTTATGATCTGTTTGAGCGTTATTTCTGTAGAATTTTGCCACAGATTTTTTGGGTGTTTTGATCACAGTTAACTAAGGAAATTGTAAATCTCGACAAATGGAGTCTAATGTAGTGCAATATGATGTACCTGAAAAAAATGTAGTGTTCTTTTCTATTGAATAAAAATTTAGTGTTAATAGCCCTAGAGATTCAATTAGCTTTCCCATTATTAGTATAAAATTAACTTGAATTAATGTGGTTTGTTTCTTTTGGTAGGGTTGGGAAGACGTCGCTGATGAACCAGTAATTTCAGACACTCTTTCAACACTCTGAGTACTAAATGTTTTTTAAAAAATAATATTAGCCCTCTGGGTAAGATGCCACTTTTTATGTGTAATGCTTTCAGGTATGTGAACCGCAAGTTCAACAATCAATATAAAGCCACCATTGGAGCTGATTTCTTGACAAAAGAAGTTCAGGTTGAAGATAGAATGTACACATTGCAGGTTAGACTTAAAAGAAGCTTTAGTGTTGACAAATTCTTTCAGGTTATGTACTTCTCATGAATGTAAATGTGGTTAATATTCCTAGTTAAAGTCTTTGGGATGATTGTGAAGGAAAGTGGAGACAAAGGGTCTCCTTTTTTAACCCTTTTGCGTGATTTTTTTTAAATGAGAACCTTTAATCTAGATGGAGAACCAGGTGACTGTAAGGTTGTTCATAATCAGATTAATAAAAGCCTAACAAACAAATTAATGAAGAACCATGGAGATAAATCCCGAGAGAACCTATTGAGGGCCCTCATCATTTCGATTAAAATGACAATATTATCGGTGCTAATTAATTGTCCAAAGTGACAATTAATTTTCTCCTGAAAAGAATGTAATCAGTGATTTCTTTACCCTTTTTGAAGGTGGTTTGCTCAATTGAATTAATTTAAAGAGGATTGGGGTGAGCCCATTGTTGGCGATGTTGGTGACAATTTTATTAATGAAATTTCTGAAGCTAACAGGGAAAAATTTAGAGAAATGGGTAAGTTGATACTCTTTAGAAATAAGTTTGATAGGCCGATAAAACTGTGAGCTACTGGGCTGAAGCTTTGGGGATGGGATGACCGCACATAAATTCAAGGCACAACATTCAATAAGTATTTTTTCAATGATGTTATAGCAGTTTTGATAGAAATAGCAATCAATGCTATCATTCCAACAATGTCGAGAACGTTTTCTTTATCAATATAAAAAACAACACACTAAGCTCATTGCTGGTGACACTAGAAGTGAGGGTAAGATTCTCTTGGTCGGTGATAACCTAATGAATAATGTCAAGAAAGAGGTTGGCGTTACCATCATTCATAACATAATCTTCAGAGAAAAGACATTTAAAATACTAGACATCCTCTCTCTCAATTAGCTGCGGATGGTCAAGCCAATATCCTCCATCAATTTCTCGATAGTGTTTATATAATAAACAAAAATAAAGAAATGAGCTCCAACAAATATCTTGAATAAATTTATTGAGTTTTACCTATCTTTTACTGTTCCGCACTTTTAGTTTCCTTCTAGTTGTCCTTTATGTTTCCCCTCCCTTTTTCCCTTAGTAATTCCAGGTTCCAAGCGAACCTTTAATTAACTTATCTTTTTTTTTCCTATTGGCGGGGAGTGCCTCCTTAGATATGGGACACAGCTGGACAGGAAAGGTTTCAAAGTCTTGGTGTAGCTTTCTACCGAGGAGCGGATTGCTGTGTTCTCGTATATGATGTCAATGTCATGAGATCTTTTGAGAATCTATCCAACTGGCGAGAAGAATTTCTTATCCAGGTCAATATATATTTCTCTATGAATTGCGCGAACTTTTTTATAACATTTTTTCAGTGTATGTAGCTGCTGATGAAGAGATGTTTTTTATGTTCAGGCCAGTCCATCTGATCCTGAGAACTTCCCCTTTGTTGTTTTGGGGAATAAGACAGATATTGATGGTGGCAATAGTCGGGTGGTAAGTTTCTTGTGTTTTAAGGGTTCTTAATTACTAATGAGCACTGATGGTTGTCTATAATGAGTATAATCTAAAGGCATTTCTACTTTTTCTTTATGTTCAAAAAATCCGACAATTTATTGCAGGTTTCTGAGAAGAAAGCCAGAGCATGGTGTGCCTCTAAGGGAAACATACCTTACTTTGAGACCTCTGCTAAGGAAGGGTTCAATGTTGAAGCAGCCTTCCAATGTATAGCAAAAAATGCACTCAAGAATGAACCGGAGGATGTGTAAGTATGAGTTTCACTTGTTAGCATTTATGTTGCCTGAGTTTTGTACGCTTCTCATTTGGTTATTAAGAGAGCTTAGGCCTTGTTTGGGAACAACGTTTTCAGTTTGCATTTTGGATAATGTTTTAATGGTGTAGATTAACATTGAAAAAGCTAAAGTTAAATGCTACTGTTGATAACATTTTCAAAATGCTAAAGCTAAACGTTGAAGTTGTTACCAAATGAGCACCTAGACAACAAAAAGACTCTTTTAAGATGGTCAACATAGAGTTAAAAATAAGTCATAATATCGAGTGAAAAAAGAGTTAAAATAATAACGATACGTAGGGGAGTATAAAAGTTGTGCACATTTCATAAACCTAGAAAATGGATAGCATAGTAACGCCATATACACTCTTTTCTCCAAATCTCCAATTGTTGTCCCATTAGATTCTCTACACAATTGCACATCCAAGTTTAGCATTACCAGAGTTATAACTCTGATGTCTCAATTTTATATCACCTATCCTACTTTAATAACTATTCTATTAGGGGAAAATATGAAAAGTAAACAACATTTCAATATTCATCTGAAACTCCCTAATTCTCTGTCTGCCAAGATTGAATTGGGACAGAGCAAGTATATTGTGTGAGGCGGAGGAAGCAGTTTCTATGATCCTTTTTCTTATTAATTTCGTTCTGAAAATGATTTGATATATTTCTTTGTGACAGCTATCTACCAGAGAGCATTGACGTTGGGGGCGGGCATCTACAAAGATCAGCAGGATGCGAATGTTGATTAGCTTTACTCAAAATCGGGATGCTGTGTATGTGTATAGATGCTCTTTCATCCCAAATCCCATATTATGCATAAAGCCTTTTACACTGTCCAAACCTTTTAGGATGGATTGTTGGCATCTGGTGATTGGGTGTGTGTGTTATAAATCCTGTGTAATAAACATAATGTGGTTTACTTTTGAATTCCTGATTTTTTTTTCATTCTTAGGGAAATTCATTCTTTTCATCTATAATTTTTTAGAACGAAATTTATTTGTTTGATTCCATGGAATTAACAATACATGTCTTTATGTTTTCGTGGACATCTAATTAGCATGATGTAACTCATAAATATGCATACACTAATTTTATAATTTGCATGTTTTGAGTATGTATAAAAAAATTACATGTACATTTTTCTGCATTTTTAAAGATCTTTTTATCAAGAGGGGAATCCCGGAAAAGCCTATTCACTAAGAATAACTCTCGTGACAGAAGCGACACCAATTAGGTCATCCACAATGAGTTCAGCCACCCCCGATGGAGGGTACACATAAATGCTCTGTTAGGCTCTTGAAGAGCACTAAATCTTGCCTTATGGTCCGCAACTAAATTTTGTTCTTGAGGAAAAGCACAAAAGTAATCTTCCCAAACTTATTTTGTGAAGCTACTCCCATTTGACATCCATCAACGTTGAGGGTCCATTCACGATTCTTAGCCTTCCACCATCTAAGCATACAATTACCACGATCTAAGCATACACCTCTCTATTCATATGTTGTGTGATGAACGCAAAAAATATTTCCCTTTTGGCTTCAAGGATCCAACTATCTTTGCATCGTGTGCCAAACGTCTCCACCCAAAGCCTACAGAGTTCTGCCATCTTCAAATTCACCGACAAGTGACTGCAAAGGTGGTCTCCCAGCCATTGAAACAAGCATTCCTCCTTTATCAAGAGATGTTGTCGAACACCCATATCTGCATACTCCTTTCATCATCATGTTCATCTTAGAAGCCAATGGTGCTCCAAACCTGTTTGGCTTTAGGGCATGTCCTGAAGATGTGCGTCGTTGTCTCCACAAGTTGGGCAACCACCATTCATATTGAGGCCTCTCCGTTTGCGTTCGACATTCTCCATGACCCTCTCATGACTAATGGCCCAAAAGAAAAATTTTCATCTCACTAGGGACCTTCAATCTCTAAATGCCCAACCAATCACTCTTCTGCATAGAGTCATTAAAGCCTTTAATCAGCCTATAAGAAGATTTAGCTTAGAATTTACCATTGACGATTTAACTGAGAATTTACCATTGGATTCAAGCCTCTAGTAAACTTTGTCTAGCCTCCCCGCTCCATCGTCATCCTGTTATATATAAAGCCTATATATATATATATATATATATATATATATATATATATATATATATATATATATATATATATATATATATATATATATATATATATATATATATATATATATATATATATATATATATATATATATATATATATATATATATATATATATATATATATATATATATATATATGGGTCGGTTCACGTGAGAATGCACCTTGGTGAAAGAAATAAGAATAAAATTTAGTCTTTTGGATCTGATGCATCGTGCGGCTCAGATTGTATCCTGCGCTCAGATTTTGAGATAGTGCATTTTCAAAGGATTTTGGTGCATTTTGACATGATGCATTTTCAAACCATTTTAGTGCACCTATTTTTGATGCAATCCTGACCCTTAGATCTCACAATCTAAAGCACTAGATTCATTCTTATTTCTTTCATAAGATCACATTCTCACCAAAACCAATATACATACATACATACATACACACACACATACACACACACACACACACACACACACACACACACATATATATCATTCCAGTTTAATATTATACTTCGTTCAATTGTACTATGTGGGTGACCTTTTTAGGTATTTATGAGTTATGACTTTGGTAATAATATTAATCACAATTGATATTATAGGTGATAAGCGGTATCTAGCAACCTATTATAACTAATGAAGTTATAAACATAAAATGATTGCAACAATATCTCAACAACACATTACAATTGTATAAATTTTACCCCTTTATCTCTAATGTCCTCATTTAACACGAGGTATGAGAAGTGCAACCTTGTTAGAGTTATACCTTTGGGTTACTTATTCTCAAGTAGACTTATGATATTTAGATAAAATTAATATCACATATATTAATTTATCTATGCATGGCCATGCATTTCCCAAGTCACGTCAACGAGTGAGTTCAAAAGCATTACACTTCAGCATAATGGAATGGATAAATTCTTTCGAAATCATTCACGCGTTTACATATGTTTAACTGCATACTGAAAACATAATTATACGTCCACCAGTAATTCTGATGGCATTAGTTATGAACCAAAGCATGTAGGTCAATGTATTAAAGATCATAATGACTTCAAGTCTAAGGATAGTTATACCATTATACCAATGGTCAAATGAGAAGACTACTAACACATTAAAACAATACTCATGTAGTATTCTCATGGTGGGTTAGTCCAGTACCTTATCTCTAGATATGTGTTGAAACACGGGTTTATCACTTTATCGTACTAAAGCCGTGTTCGTTTTTATGACCGGTTTTGATAATGCCAAACCGCCGTGAATGAGACAAGTTGTTGAATATACAAGGCGAGAAATAAAGATGAGAAGAAAGAAAGAGAACAAAAGCTAAAAGAGACCAAGAACGAAGATCATAGTTTTTAGTGTCGTTGAGTCGGTCACAATGTGATCAAGACCGACCAAAGCTTTGCACTTTGGCTCTTTAGGCTAAAACATATTTTATTGCATTTCACATATCATCAAAATAATTTTCAAACATGTTTAAACATATTAAAAACACGTGGGGTTCGCAGAAAACCAAATCGGTTGGCTATTGATAGTCGGTCGGCTATTGACAATTGCTCGGCTATTGACAGTCGGTCGGGTTTCAGCTATCAGCATTGGTTTTCGGCATTCAAACCAACCAATTGGTTTTCGAGCCTTTTTGTGTGGGAATTGTTTTGAAACTCGTTTAAATGGTTCTCCAATCAAAACATCATGAAAACCACCTTTCGGTTTTGTCTTTTGGTAAAAACCACCCGTGTACGGCTTTGACTTGGTCAACCGTGGTTTTTACCTTAACGACATGGTTTTCAACTTACAAAGCTTGTTTTGACATCACAATACATGAAATAAGTGTTTTAAACACTTGGTTTTTATTTTAGAGAACTTCACATTTTATTGGTTGGCTAGGCCATGGTTCAGGCAAAAACCTTAGGTTTTTGGACTAGCCATCAACCCAGCGATGGGAGATATTACCCATCGATGGGTAAGTGGTCCTTTAGCTCAGCTCGATTCCAGAACTATGCCACACCGCGATGGGGAGTTCCACCCATCGCTGTAAAGGCCTTGGTTCAACATTAACACAAGGCAGAATGCCCTCACCCAGCGATAGGGACTTGGACACATTGCTGGGTACCCAGCGATGGGATGGTAAACCCATCGCTGGTTAGGCATGACCGTTGTAAGGCATTTAAGCCTGATTCTTTCCTTATTTGAAAGTCAACCTCCCACCCAGCGATGGGAAGTGCTTTCCCATCGATGGGTAGGTGACCGTTGTCTTTAAAACTGAGGGAAAAATAGCTTACCAGCGATGGGTAGATCTACACATCCCTGGGTAGGCTGATTTCCTGCAGATCCACATTTTGTTATCAATCCCACAAGTCATGCTAATCACCCGTTAAATGTTTTGATCCGTATGAGTCTATTTTGGCACTATAAAAAGGGGTGTTTGGGTGTGCATTACACATAAATTTATTTCACATTACACACATTATCATTGCATTCATATAACACCTTTTTTCCGTAGCTTTGTAGAGCCAAATTGTGTGAAGTTTGAATTGTTCTTGAGCGTATATATTTTACTCAACATCTACTCTTAAAGAGAGTCTTGTTCTTGGGTGTATTAGTGTTCTAAGACATGTTGAGAGAAAGTATTTCTCTCATTTGATTCGAAGAAAGGGTCGTTTCCTTCAAATGACTTGTTGAGGTTCGTGTAACTCGAATTCTCAAGTTGTAAGGGTTTGTTAAGCACCGTTAAGCTTAACGAGGATTAGTGTAACTCGAGAGAGTCTCTCGGGAGGCTGGACGTAGCCACACGTTGTGGTGAACCAGGGTAAAATCGGTGTGCCTCTTACTCTTCTCTTTACTTTTCCTTTAAGTTTTTTATTCCTGCGATTTATGTGATCAAACGCTATTCATCCCATTCTATTGTTGATCACTTATTCTAACAATTGGTATCATAGCCTAACTCGCGTCCAAACTTAACCGTTTGATAGAAAAGCGGTCATGGGTTCTTCTTCTAGAAATCTTTATGCAGGGATTGGAAAATGTTCAATTGCTTCTCGAACATCATCAATGATCTTCATGCCCTCAAGAAGACGTACGCCAACAAGGACCTCGTGAGGAAAAGCCTGCGGAGCCTCACTCCCGAATGGAGATCAAAGGCCGACGCCATCTATGAATCCATTGAAGTCTCCAACGTCACCATCGACGGATTAAGTGGTAATCTTAAAACTTATGAATCTACTATTCTAACCCCGTCTTTGAATGAACAAAAGAAGAAGGGGATAGCGCTCAAAGCAACCAAGGAAACGGTTGAAGAGGAATCAAGTGATGAAAACAACGAGTTTGGCCTCATTATCAAGAAATTCAATAAATTTATGAAGAAACAGCACGAGCGCAAAGAAAAGAAGCACGACGGTCCCCCAAAGTGATATGGATGTGGCGAGATCGGTCACATCAAACCAAGATGTCCAAAAGCCAAAAATGCCAAGGACGAACTTGGGCTCAAGAAGAAACGAGCATAAATCTCTTGGGGAGGAGACTCAGCAACGAGTCAAGTGAGCAAGAGAAAGATGAAGAAGCAAACCTTTGTCTCATGGCTCAAGAAGAAGAGGAGCCATCCAACGATAAAAACCAAGAGGTATGTATTTTTTCTACTGATTGTTATTCTTTTGAAGAAATGCAAGAAGCTCTTCAAGAGCTTTATGACGAGTTTGTTAGCGCTTCTAAAGCCAACAAAGTAAAGAAACGTTTTTGTAATCTTGAAACTAAACTTAAAAAAACTTCAAAAGGAAAACGAAAAACTAAAAGAGGAAAATAAATTTTATGGTAAAAGAAGAGCCGACAAACCTGAGAGCTCTACGAATAATTGTGGCTCTTGCATTGCTTTGAAAGAACAAATTGCTAAACTAAAAAACACGGTAAATAAATTTAATAAACCACATAAGGACCTTAATCTTGTTTTTGATTCTGCAATACACTAAAGAAGGAATAGGTTTTGGTAAAATTGATGAATCTGAAAATAAAGAAAAAGTTGAGCACAAACGTAAACCACCTAGAGCTCAACCTAAGAAATATAAAAATAAAAATAATAGAGAACCTAGAAATGACAGAAAACCTATAGAGTCTAGGAACAGTAGAGAACATAGACAACCTAGACAAAAGGTTAGTTATGAACATGAGCATTCTAGGCAACCTAGGAGGAACTATCAAAATGATTTTATGGACAAACAATTTTTCAAACAGACAAAATAATGTTAGGACACCTAAAAGAGAAAATTTTCAAAATACTCAAAAATTAGCTTTTTCTCAAAATAGGATGAACATGGTTAGGCCCCCTAGTACTTATTATTAACCTAGGAGAATGCACAACCCTAATGTAGTTTTCCATTATTGCAATAGGGTAGGACATATAGTTCTCGTTTGCTTTACTAGACATAGGCATTGGACTCAAAACGAAACACACTACCACTTTGCACCTAACACTCAAGGACCCAAAAAGACTTGGGTACCTAAATCTTATTAAACCATTCTTGTAGGTGTGCTTGAAAGCATCAAGTGTACATTGGTACCTTGATATATAGTGGATGCTCAAAGCACATGACGGGTGATTCATCGAAGTTTCGACAAATAAATCCCGCTAAAGGAGGCAACGTTGTCTTTGGTGACAACAGTAAAGGAAAAATAATCGGCATCGACTCTGTAGGTAAGTCCGATGACACCTTTATAGATAATGTCTTGCTAGTTAAAGGTCTTAAACACAATCTCTTGAGCATAAGTCAATTGTGTGACAAGGGAAACCGTGTGACCTTCGATTCTAAAACATGCACCGTAGAACGCCTTAGTTAAAATAAGGTAATTCTACGTGGCGACAGAATTGACAATATTTATATGGTTAACTTACAAAAATTCCCGTCCAACTTTGCCAAGTGCCTCATTAGTAAAGAGGGAGACACATGGCTATGACACTGTAGGGTAGCTCATATGAACATGGACCTTTTGAATAAATTAGTCTCACAAGACTTAGTAATTGGAATTCCTAAACTTAAGTTTGAAAAAGACGCCTTATGTGATGCACGTCAAAAAGGGAAGCAAGTAAGGGCCTCGTTTAAATCCAAGAACGCTGTTTCGACATCTAGGCCGCTTCAACTTTTGCACATGGATCGCTTTGGTCCTTCTAGAACTAAAAGTTTTGGTGGAAATTACTTTGCCTTTGTAATTGTTGATGACTACTCTAGGTTCACATTGACATTGTTTCTAACTCACAAAAGTGAGGCATTACATGTTTTTAAAACTTTTTTTAAAAAGGTACAAAATGAAAAGGATTTAACCATAGTAGCCATAAGGAGCGATCATGGGGGAGAGTTCGAACGCAAACTATTTTCTAATTTTTGTGACGAACTTGGCATTGATCATAATTTCTCCGCCCCACGTACACCACAACAAAATGGAGTGGTGGAACGTAAAAATAGATGTCTCGAAGAGATGGCGAGAACTATGATCAATGAGGCAAAAATCCCTAAGTATTTTTGGGCGGATGCCGTGAGTACCGCGAGCAACATTTTAAATCGATCCGTCATTAGACCGATACTCAAGAAAACGCCCTATGAACTATACAAAGGGAGAAAGCCAAATCTTTCCCATCTTCGAGTTTTTGGTTGCAAATGTTTTGTTCATAACAATGGAAAAGATAACTCAGGAAAATTTGATGCTAAGTCGGACGTAGGAATTTTTCTTGGTTATTCGTTAAGTAGCAAGGCCTATAGAGTGTTTAATAAACGTACTTTGAACGTTGAGGAATTCCCACACGTTGTTTTTTCCGAAAATAATACTCGCTTGGCGAGGAAGGAAATTTGTGCTGACCTTGCAGATTTACTTGAGAGAATCTACATTGGAGATGATGAAGAAGAAAAGATAGCAAGCGCACAAAGCACCCCACAGCCACCAACGAAAGAAGTGTCGCAAGAAGAACACGAAGAGGAGCACTCAAACGAAGAGGAACAAGAGGAAGAAGAAACTGAGCTTCCAACAGTATGGAGAACAACAAAAGATCATCCTCTTGACCAGGTAATAGGCGCCACCAACCGAGGGGTAAGTACTCGAAACTCTTTTAGAGAAACCGTAGGACACATGGCTTTTGTTTCACAAATTGAACCAACAACTCTTTCTGAAGCAATAAATGACGAACATTGGACCATGGCTATGCAAGAAGAGCTAAAAAAATTCAAACGAAATGGTGTTTGGGAATTGATGCCAAGGCCCGATGATCGTACAATTATTGGTACGAAATGGGTGTTTCGTAATAAACTTGAAGAAAATAGAATAATCACTAGAAACAGAGCTAGGCTCGTAGCTAAAGGCTACAATCAAGAAGAAGGTATTGATTTTGAAGAAATTATGCACCTGTAGCACGTTTAAAAGCTATTTGTTTACTTCTTGCCTTTGCTTCGTTTATGGATTTTAAACTTTACCAAATGGACGTTAAGAGTGCCTTCCTCAATGGTTTTATTCAAGAGGAAGTATACGTTGACCAACCCCCGGGTTTTGAAAGGGGAGTAAATGGGTGTGGGTGGCGTGTGGATTAAATTGGGGAGTTACCTCCCTAAATCTCACTCTGTTGTGTAGACTCCGACCTGAACAGTATGCATTTTTTCCCCTGAACTGATCCCAATCAAGATCCGCTTGCATTTCTAGAATCAGACATTCAAGACGAATATTATTGTGTGATCAAATAATTTTTCTTAAGACTTTATTTTTCCCAACCCCGGTCCGAGATAGGAATTAATGAATTAAATTAACCAATTCTACTAGACCGGGTTTCAGGGCGTTACAATCTTCTTCCTGTTCGGATCTCAGGAAACAACTTGAAGGACTCCATTGTAGCTTTCGGGGTTGACGTCTAAACCCGGGCAGCTTGAGCCTTATTCTCTTTTATCCACACTCGGGCCCTACCGAGCAGCTCCCGCTCCTTCTCCTCTAGAGCCTCCTTCAACTCAAGCTTCAGATGGGAGACCTCGTCCATCAGCCGAGTATTCTCTTCCTTTAGCTGATGGTTATCGGCCCCAAGAGACCTGACAGCCTTTGTAAGCTTTGCCAATTCATGAGTTTGGCGCATGATGACGGTGCTCAGCTCCCGGGCTCTTTTCTCCCCTTCCTTCACCTTCTCCTCCAACCAGGCGCCCTGGAGGGGGAACCTTCCGAGAACCAGTCAGCAGCATCCGGCCCGACCTCACCAAGCTAGCAAAAAAGATAAGGAAAATTGTTAGCATGGTTGGATAAAGGTAAAACGCATAAGGTATACATATCGGGTTGGGAGAAATACTTACTTCTTTCAGCCTGAGGTTGAGGAGAACCTAGAGCTCCTCAACCGATTAAACGCCCGGTTGGCTTTCCCCCCTCTTTCTCTTGGCAGGAGGATGGGTAGTCACCACCTTCTTCACCCAGGTTTTCTTCCACTTGTAGAGTGAGGGATTCTTCGCCGCTGCCCCAGTCAGCTTGGTCTCCTCCTCGCTCAAAATCTCCATGGTCTCTTGTTGAACCTTGAAGTTTTTGGCAGGAGTTGCCTGGGAGCTGCTTGGGCTGGAGGCACCGGTCCTTTGCGGAATTTTGTTAGAGTCGAACTCCATGTCTGCAAGTTCAAGTAAAAATTCGTTAAGTACTAAGAAAGAGACTGGTACGGAAGCAAGATGGATTAAAAGAATAAAATCAAACTTGAGTGATGACGACACCCGGCCTTTGTAATGTTTCCTGGGGAGGATACCCCGTGCCCCTCTGCTTCTTTGGCTCCCGAGGTACCCTCACCACCCGGGTTGACTCTTCACACCTAACTCCCGAAGGAAAAGTTCGCCCTGGTTTGAGCATCGCCCTGCAGGAGTGTTTCGGAGTCCCTCTCCAACCGCGGGGTGCTAGCCGGTAATGCGTATTCATGGTTTAAAAGGTGATCATTCTACCGCAAACCGGCCAGCGGAAAATCGACTTCCGGGAAGTTGATGAAGACAAAATGATTTTTCCACCCCCAGTTGCTTTGGGGGAGGTCAAAAATGAATGCCCTATTTTTTCGGGACTTGAAGAAAACAAAACCCTCACAATCACCCATACCGGGTAGGATTTTGAACATGAAGACAAAAAGAGGAAGATATGGGTTAATTCGAAGGAATTCACAGATATTAACAAAATAGTTCAAAATTCGATGGGCGTTTGGGGTAATCTGCCTGGGAAGGATGGAAAAAGCATGACAGACCCCAACTAGGAGGGGGTAGAGAGGAAAAACTATACCACCCTCTAAGGACTTGATGTGGAACGCAACCCTACATCCCTGGTGGGGTTCGACAATGTTAGGTAAGTTAGGGTTATAGTAGAGAGTATAACCCTCAGGAAGCAACCGACGTGCCTTATTCTGGGTGACCTTCGACACAACCGTGGGGTATTCCATAACATTATCAGTAGGGAGGGGAAAATAACCTGCCTCCTAGAGGCGGTTTCCCCACTCCTCCCGGATCTCTTTGTCCGGGTTAAAGGGACTCGATTCCTGGTTGATAAGAGCAGGATTCGGAACCAGAACACCTTCAGGAACCAGTTCCTCCCGGGGAGGAGATGAAGAATATAATGAAGAAGAAAAATACGAAGTGGACGAGAAAGAATCCCCGGATGCAGACGCAAAAGAGGTAGCAGAAATACTTTGGCTATCCTCGGAAGACATAACTGGTAAAAGAAAAACAAAGAAGAACTGGGAACTTACTTGAAAGTTAGAAGACTCGGAGGGCTAAGGAAACACTTGACCGGGTGAAATGTAAGAGAGGATTTACGAAAAGTGAAATGAAGAAGGAGGGAGAAGCCTTTATATAGGCGAGGCAGAGAAGGATAGCGCGACGCGTGGCAAGCATAGGAAGCGACGCGTCAGCCGGCGCACGTCTGGCGCCTGGGAAGGTGAAACGACGGATGAAATGCAATGATGGTGTATGAAAAGGGTGCGACACGTTGAAAAATTTAAATTTTCAATTTCAAAATTTGAAAATTAGAGCGGGAAGAGCTTGAAATTCAAAAATTTTAGGCGGGAAAAGTTTAAATTCAAATTTCAAGCGCCAGATTCCAAATTTTCACTTCCCGCCCTTGATAAAATTACAACGCAGGTAAGTGGATGGATCATTGATGGGTGTATTCCACCCAGAACCCGGTCAGAAACCAGGTTCATAGAAAGTAACTGGTCAAGTTACAAACATATCAGGATGGGAAATTTCTACTAAAATAAAGTACTGGTCGAGTTCGAAAGAGTATATCGGTATAGTCTTTGGACGCGGGAGATAAACCTACCGGGTAGGTTACTACGGTGTAAAGTGTCAGCACGAATAACTCCAAAATCGGTTGGACGGTAGTGACCGATTTCAACGAAAGATTGAGGAAGTACTCCCTCAATCTCAGTTGGGCGCTACATGCCAAAGGAGGAGTCATCAACACAAGATGATAAGGGGATGGGACAAAATGCTACGAGACAAAAGGGAAGCTACCTCGTGCCACCTGAGAACGTGGGTCGACATGGACACGCGACGCTCGGTCCCCTCCCTTTCCTTATAATACTTGTGTAACCCTCAAATGAAAGGATCCGAATTTCATCTCTCTAGAGTTCGTATTGTAATAACTCCCGAGACTTTCTTGCATACTTAAAAACAATTCGACTATAGCTGCTTCCAGTTATAGTCCTTCCGGTCAATCTTGCTTTGTACACTTCTTTACTCTCTAGACTTAGCAAACTATTCCAGATCCATTCTAGTACAATTTGCCCGGTGATTAATTTACACTATCAATGGGTGTAAAATTCAAAATTAAAATTTACATGTTTAAAAAATATATCAAAATTCTACAAAACTAGAGATGACATGACTATATTATTTTATCAAATGACTAATAAAAATAAGTAAAGAAAGTGAATAAAATTTGAGCATGTAACTATTACTCCGTAACTGAGAAGATGATTTAAGGACTGAGGGAGCATTACTTTAGCAAGTCGATCAAGTCGGCTTCGATTGTTCTTGACGCATTTTTAATGATTCATTTTTAAGTTCGGTGATTAATAAAATTTTTGTTCAACTTTCAATATTTTCATGTCATAAACAAGCAAGATAAACATGTCAACGCTAACATCAACTTTTTTAGTGCATTGATGTCTTTGGGATTATTTCATTTAAAAAAGAAAAATGTACCCCGCGTTCTCTCAGCCATTGGACCTTAATAAAACATTAATTCCGCTGTCCCCAAATCCATAATTATTCCTCCTGCTTTCCTTTTCTTCTCTCTTCTCAAATTCCCCTCCCTAATCTTCCTTCTTTTTGGCCTGTTGCTTTTCTGAAACCCGCGCGCCTTGAATCCCAGAGAAGATGGTCCGAGCCATTGGCAATGCCAAAGATGAGCAATCATCAGGTAAAAAGCATTCCCAATTCTTGATTCTTTTCTGCTTTCTTTAGGGGTGCATGTATCTTGATTGATTTGGAATCTAAGCCTCTGGTGTCGTTTGATTCTTGACTCAGACATGGAGCTGATGAAGGAGAGGTTCGCAAAGCTGCTTCTTGGTGAGGATATGTCAGGCAGTGGAAAGGGCGTTTCGTCCGCTTTGGCTCTGTCAAATGCAATCACGAATACAGCAGGTATATTTAAATTATGTGTATACATACGCTTCGTGCATCATATCGGGCTTAGGGTTTTCAGATGAATGTAAAAAAAGGCAATCTCATAAAGAGGATTGACATTTTTTGTGTGAAATAAACATAATTTGCAGCTTCTGTGTTTGGAGAAATAAAGAAACTGGAACCAATGGCAGCAGAGAGGAAAGCAAGGTGGAGAAAAGAAATCAATTGGCTTTTATCTGTTACAGATCACATTGTTGAATTTGTTCCTTCCAATCAAACAGCAAAAGACGGAACAAACATGGAGGTATTATTGATCACTAATCATATACTATTATACAAATTATAGCATAAACTAAACTCTAATTGCATAGCTAACATGAAAAAAACATCCTTTTTGACAGATAATGGTGACTCGGCAGAGAACGGATCTCCAAATGAACATTCCAGCGCTCCGCAAGCTAGACGCGATGCTCATTGTATGATACAGTACATTGCTGCACTAGTCAGTAGTTTTTTTAAAAGATCTTATGTGTATAATGAATTACTGATACAAACATGGGGAACCAACAGGATTGTTTGAATACCTTCAAGGATCAAAATCAGTTCTACTACACTGATGCATCAACAGATGAGGATGTTGGTGAACAGAAAGGCAAGAATAGCAGGAAAGATGATAAATGGTGGCTCCCAACTCCTAAGGTCCCTCCAAATGGTCTGTCCGATTTTGAAAGGAAATGGTTACAGTCTCAAAAGGAATCTGTAAACCAGATTCTCAAAGCTGCGATGACCATAAATGCTCAAGTTCTTGCAGAAATGGAGATCCCAGAGAGTTATATAGATTCTCTACCAAAGGTAAGTAATTCTTCACTTACTTATTTGGCTGAAAATCTGAAATGAATGTTACGAATTGATTTTTCTTTCATCCAAGAAAAATTCACCAGATATAACTCCAATAATCCATTGCTAAACAGGTCTTTAGCAATAAGGATTAAAGAACTCCAAAAGCATTTGCTCATTTCCTAAATCATGACTTTCGAAAAAAGCTTACGAAAACTTTGTGATTTGGATGCTAGAATGGGAGAGCAACCCTTGGGGACTCGATATACAAGAGCATCACGGATGAATATTTTGATCCAGATTATTTCCTGACAACAATGGGATTGACTTCGGAGCATAAAATCCTAGAGCTGAAAAACAAGATCGAAGCCTCAGTGGTGATATGGAGACGGAAGATGAACTCCAAAACAGAGAAATCAACGTGGAGCTCAGCTGTAAGTATGGAAAAGAGAGAGTTGATTGAAGAAAGAGCAGAGACAATATTGCTCATTCTCAAGCACCGCTACCCGGGAATACCTCAATCTTCACTAGACATCAGCAAAATCCAATGTAACAGAGTAAGACTTCTATACCACTAGACTAAAATGTTTTTTCTTAATATTAACTTGTAAGGCAATCTACAAGTGTGTAGCCATAAGGTTAACCTTTTGGATCAAACTAAGCCCAAATGGCTGTTTCGTTCCTATAGGACATTGGCCTACTCTTCTTATAAGGTTGACTTTTTTAGAATGGAAATTCATGTCTTAGTACTATGTCAATATGCTAAATATGATGATGTTCTAGGATGTTGGGCACGCAGTGCTGGAAAGCTATTCAAGAATAATTGAGAGCTTGGCTTACACAGTATTGTCAAGAATAGAAGATGTTATACAAGCAGATAGTGCCGCACAAAGTAATTGTGTCAAAGAAACAAAGAAGCATGATGCTCTAAAAGAAGGTGTGTATGCTAAAGAACAGGTGCCTACATCAATGGCATTGTGGGAATTCATGGGTTGGGCACCATTGGATCAAGGAGTGGTTAATGAAAATAAGGGTGGCTTCATGAAATTCAAGGACACAAAGCTCCTAAGTAAACAATCTAGCATATTACCCATCAAGAGAACTTCCTACCTGGAGAGCATAGCTGGTACCAGAAGTCCAACAGCACGCCACTAAGTATTTTTGTGTGGATTAACAAGAGTTCTCGTGTTCATCAAGACTGCTAACGCTTGATCTGAGATGTAAATATTGAGATGAATACTAGCCCCACATAATCTGACTGAGAAAACCATACATATTACAGTATGTTAAAGAACATGTCTCTCATCAACTAAATATACTTGTGTATGATCTCAGATTACTCCTATCACCTGGGTTACTCAGTTACTCCCAAAAGAACTCAAGTCATACAACATTATTAGTATTCCATAGAGGAAGCATTGCTTTGAATTAGAGGTGGACATAGGTCGGGCTACCAGCCCAGGACCAAAGGCCCGATCATTTTTTAAGCGGGCTTGGATAAAAAATTAAGGCCTGAATATCGAATTATCGATCCAGCCGTGGATGAAAAGAAAAATCTGTTAATAAATGGTCCGGACTTTGCACAACCCTTCCAAGCCCGAACCCGGCCCAAATCTATTGACTTCAATGATATATCTAGTACAATATTATACATGCATGTGAAATAAGTATATTACAAGGTTTATCAATTATTTTAGTCGAATACTACGCAAGTACTACTTTTTTCATTACACTTTTTTACATTAGCTTATAAATTTTTCTTTTTTTAATTCAATTTTTTTAGCACTTCCATACATACATACATACATATATATACATATCTATATATAAATATATATATATATATATATATATATATATATATATATATATATATATATGAATTTGAAAAAACATAATTTCATGTCTACATTACTATATTTTAGGTGGGCTCTGGCCGGCCGTGGTAACAACTTGTTTTCGTGGTCGTGCTTAGACAAAACAGGAGGCCTGTTTACCAGGCCGATCCGAGCGTGGACATACAAGTTTTTTAGTAATTATAGGTGTAAAACCGGTCTGAACTGCCCAAGCCCAACTCATGTCCACCTCTATTCTGACTGTATGCAAGTTTATATCGAACGTGATAGGGAGCATTAAATCCCAAACAATCCCAGCATATCCAATCAAGATAGGGTTGGGGGCAAGATATGAGTAAACCTTACCTCTACTAGTCTACTCCAATGTAATAAAGAGGTTAGTTCTAAGATTACTCTGACAAACAGTGACCCGTAGGATGCATGGTGTGAGGAGTAAAAAAATCTCATGCACCAGCACACACAAGCATTAAATCCCAACCAACTGAATGAGTGCATGAAAACATTAGTTAAACGAAAACAAGTAAGAAATCCATTTTTGAAATTTCAAACGGAATAGTTCTTAAAATAGAGATCTTAAATATGCTTCAGTTATACTTACAAGCTGCAGAGCGATACATCAAATATAACAACCAAATATATAGTTAGATCTTCCCACGGGGTCCGACCTTGGGAGGAAGTTGGGGACCCTTCTGAATTGGAAGAATATTACCATCTGCATTAGCACCAAGATAAGCCAGGGTGGAAACACCTCCTAGAATCAAGAATTTCAGCAACAGACCTCTCTTGGTAAAAGGAGCTGCAAATGTTTCGAAAAATTTGCTCTGCAATTTTTTCAATCCAACAAATTGTTAACTCAGGGTGCTATAAACTTTCAAGAAAGTAACCACTCCCCACACCATGACATTGAGCAAAAGAGTTTCTTTTTTTTCCTTTGACTTCACAATAGGATACAGCCACTGGATCCCACAACACAATATTCTAGTTCAACTCGAAAACAATATACTACTTAGTTTGTAGCTTCAAGAGCCCATTTGGTAAGAGTTATTTGGCTGAAGTAATTGAAATCCTGCCAAGTTTTACCTAACTATGATCACAGATCAAGTTTATCAAAGCAAGTGACCCCTAATTTCCAATCAAGTAATTCTTTTTTTATTCTAAATAAGGTCCAAAAAAGAGGGAGTAATTCTAAGGCTTTAGGTTGAAGAAAACAGTCCAACAACTATATTAAGCCATGAAAAAAGCATTGGGCATTTCCCCCCTATGCTACTATCAAAACCAATAGTTAAAAAAACACACTGAGGAAGGCAAATATAGAAATACCTGAAGAGGATTGTATGGTGAAGGTGAATCCGATCCATACAAGTCCCATTTGCCAGTGGTGTTGCCCAAATCCTTCAAGTCAAAGTACACATTCTTGTCTCCATACTTAGCCACAACAGCACCAGCCCTATATACACAATCCGCTCAATTATCATAAATAAAAACCTAATTTGTTTTCTTCGTCTCCTCTTTTATAGCCCCAACCAATTCAAAATTCACCAAATAAGGTTTAAATTGGAGTCAAAGATTGTTGCCTGGATTTGGAGGGTTTGAGATTGAGGCGCGATCGTTTAACGAGGAGCTTGGTTCCGGTAATGGAGCTTCCGGCGAGGCCATTGACGGCGGTAGAATTGATGGCAGAAACGGTTGCTAAGGAAGCCATTGGCCTTTCTTTCCGTTCAAGCTCACAAAATTTGGATCATGATTTTTCAGATGGTTTTGGAATGCATACATTGATTCAAGGGGCGGTGGGGTTTCAATGTTCCTTTGCGGGGATTCCATGGAGACACTTGGCAAAGGGAGTGTGCTTCTGGGGATATGAAACCCATTCATGTGGTTCCACGTTATTTCTCTATGGATTAGCCCATCTATCTAAAAAGACCTTATCCTTAGTAAAGAAGGTATCATAATTGTATAAAGCTATTTGTACCCCAAACTTTTGTGCCTCATTTTGTACGATGCAAGTTTGCACCGACATTTTGTATTTGTGTAAAAATAATTTTTATTAACGCACCAACAATTTGTGTCCGTGTAAATTTTTGTTAACGCACCAATACTTGTGTCGGTGTAAACCATCAAAATGTTTGTGTATAATTGCGGTGTACAAATGGGATATAATTTTTGGTGTAAGTGTAGCATGTAGCATGACCCATCATAATTATGTCTGATGTAAATAAAAATATGGCTGGTATCTAGTGACGCAATGACACCAGAGTACGGTGATACTTCGGTGTCACTGTCATTTTAAGATACTTCCGGTGCTCCGTTTGTAAAATTGATTGTTTCTACCCCCTAACCCACCCCGTAACCTCCCACCCTACCCCCACCCCAACACGCCGTAAGCCCCCCACAAAATGTGTGGCTATTATGTACATAATAGCCACACATTTTGTGGGGGTTTACGGCGTGTTGGGGTGGGGGTAGGGTGGGGGTTTAGAGGGTGGTTTAGGCGGGATAGGAATCGTCAGTTTTACGAACGGAGCACCGGAAGTGCTCCAAAATGACAGTGGCACTACTAGTGAGACTAAAGTGGGTGTCACTAGAACCCCACTATTAAAAATATAATATTAAGACGTTGAGTATGAAATAAATATGTTATTTCAATAAATTAGAAACTTATATTAAATATGAGGATCATTTTAAAAATAAAACATTTTGTAAGAATGATTTAACAAAAAAAATAATTTTGTAAGGATAAATTTTAAAATTTTAAATTGTTAATTTTTAATTAAAAAGTTTATACTTTAAATCGTTAAGACCCAAAGTCAATTAGACATGTTTCATTGTTATGACCGGAAAAGGATTAACTCGAATTCAATTTGACTCGCAAAATTTGAATTGTTGAATTTATTTTTTCCTAAATTATAGAATTTAAAATCAAAAATTGATAAGTTTATAATTTTAGTTTTTAAATATTAATAAAACAAATGATTTTTTAAGAATATAATTTCCTTTCTACCAAACAACGGAAAAAATGATTGGAAAATGAATTTCCATTTTCCTTTAGAAAATATTCTTCAAAGAAAATATTCTTGAAGGAAAGTATTTTACCCCTAACCAAGAACTCGTGAAAAAAAGAGAGCTTGTTTCTAATGATACCTTAGTTGTTCGTGATTTGATTTTAGTATTATTGGCTATTTGTGTAATTGAATTTACTTAGATCGGACGATAATTTTAATAGACATTATAACGAGTTAGGTGGTGCGGAGTACACGTTCGTTCAATCATATTATAAATTTCGTAGCACCCTAGCATGATCCAAGGGATGGCAGTCCAGGCAAGATCCAAGGGGTAGAGCTCTTGGCTGGGGGTAAGGAATATTTTATTTTTGACATTGTTGCTGTACGAAAAATCCTTTGGATTTTCGTAAACAGTGTCAAAATAAGGAAACATTCGAATGTATAAAATCATACATTCAAATGTAATAATAATCTCCAGTGTTTCTTACTAAAAAAACCCAACACATTCGAATGTTAATATTGAACATTCGAATGTTTCGCGGTAAGACGTGATGGTTTAAGTAGAAAACTGCTGAAACGATAAGTTTTATATAAACACTGCATACATTTGAATGTTGTGTCCAAACATTTGAATGTTGTGTCCAAACATTTGAATGTTATGCGTATAGTTGTGTTGTTTCGTCAACAGACACGTCCGGTCAGAATTGGCCTATAAATAGATGGCTTCGCTTATGTTTGAGACAATGAAGAATTCCACACTCGTTCTGGATACTAATGTCTTATCTAATTAAAGTACTTTAGTGTACCACAAAATAACTTTAATCTGAAAGTGATTACGCGATTCATTCAATCTATGAAGATTCTTCATGTTTGTTCTTATACCGATCTTGTAGCATTTCTACGCGCGTTATTGTTGAAATATTGGAATAATAATATTGCTTTCCTTGAATTATGAAATACATGATAGAGTATATATAGAAGAGACTCCTAACACAATTAGGAATAGAGAATGGAGACTAACTAAAATACAACATCTACTACAAATAGGATTAGGAAGCTAACTAATAATGAAACACTACCATAACCAATACTACTAGAAGTAATATTAGTATTATTGTCTAACATCCCCCCTCAAGCTGAACTCTGGCTGAAGCAAAAGGAAGCTTGGACAGTAGCTGGAAACTGGAAACTTTGAGAAGAGAGAAGTCTGACGTACACAGGTGGCTGCTCACGTCGTTGGAGAAGAGACAAGTCTGACGTGCGCCGGTGGCTGCTGACGTCGTTGGAGAAGAGAGAAGTATGACGTGCACTGGTAGCTGGTGATGTCGATGAAGAAGAAAGAAGATTGACATGGGCTGGTAGCTGCTGACGTCGAAGAAGAAGAGAGAAGGTTGACGTGCGCTTGTAGCTGCTGACGTCGAAGAAGAATAGATAAGGCTACTGGAGATGCCTGTTTGACTGAAGATCCTTGACATTATTTGTCTTTTTTCTTGGATCCGGGCAATGCCCTATTTCTTTCTTGAAGGGGTGTCGAGGTATTATTTCCTCTTTCACTACTTCCCCTCTTGGCTTTGCTTTTGTGTTGTTTTTTTTTAGAATTTTTTGGGTAACAAAAGAGAAAGAGAAGAAAGATTGATGACTAGAATGAGTGATTTGAGAGGAAAAAAAAAGGGATGGGTTGAGAAAGTTTTTGAGGAGTTGCCAATCTTTAAAATTGAAGAAAGAATAACATCGGTCCGGCGGGCGGCTAATGGCGGCGCCGCCCGCCAGAAGCGAGCGCAGAGAGTTTTAGGTCACCTAAAGCGGTGTCTCTGATACCATGTTGAAATATTGGAATAATAATATTGCTCTCTTGAATTATGAAATACATGGTAGAGTATATATAGGAGAGACTCCTAACACAACTAGGAGTAGAGAATAGAAACTAACTAAAATACAACATCTAACATAAATAGGAGTAGGAAACTTACTAATAATGAAACACTATCATAACCAATACTACAAGAAGTACTATTAGTATTATTGTCTAACATCCCCTCTCAAGCTGAATTCTAGCTGAAGCAAGAGGAAGCTTGGACACTAGCTGGAAACAAGAAACTTGGAGAAGAGAGAAGTTTGACGTGCGCCAGTGGCTGCTGACGTCGTTGGAGAAGAGAGAAGGTTGGCGTGCGCTTGTATCTCCTAACGTCGAAGAAGAATAGAGAAGGCTACTCGAGGTGCCTGTTTGACTGAAGATCCTTGACATTTTTTGTCCTTTTCTTGGATCCGGGCAATGCCCTATTTCCTTTTTGAAGGGGTGAGTTGTAGAGGTCTTATTTCCTCTTTCACTACTTCCCCTATTGGCTTTGCTTTTGTGCTGATTTACTTTGGATTTTTATTGGTTCAACAAAAGAGAAAGAGAAGGGCGGTTGATGATTAGAATGAGTGATTTTAGAGAGAAAGTAGGCTAAGAATTGGAGATGGAAAAAAAAATTTGGGTCTGAGATTTTGATATGGTGAATTGGAGAGAAACAATAATCATTTTTTTTCTTTTTTTGAAGAGATAGGATGATCTGAGAGAGTTTGTGAGGAGTTGGGTTTTTTTTTTTGAAGAACCATGGAGATGACAAGAGAGAAGTTCCTCCTTTGATAGTTTTTTTTGTGTGATTTCAACAAGGGTTTTTTTTCATTTGAATGGAGAAGTTGATTTGAGGATAAAGAAGAAAAAGAAAATAGAGGTGAATGAGGTGGAGCCGTCGTCGCCGGAATTACCAACGGCGGAGGTGGGAGCAAAGAACTTTTTTTAGGTCACCGAGAGTGGTGGCTCCGATAGATGTTGAAATATTGGAATAATAGTATTGCTCCTTTAATTATGGAATACATAATAGAGTATATATATGAGAGATTCCTAACACAACTAGTAATAGAGAATGGAAACTAACTAACATACAACATCTACTACAAATAGGATTAGGAAGATGACTATAATGAAACACTACCATAACCAATACTACTAGAAGTAATATTAGTACTATTGTTTAACATCCCCCCTAAAGCTGAACTCTGGCTGAAGCAAAAGGAAGTTTGGACACTAGCTGGAAACTGGAAACTTTGAGAAGAGAGAAGTCTGACATGCGCCGGTGGCTGCTCACGTCGTTGGAGAAGAGACAAGTCTGACGTGCGTCGGTGGCTGCTGACGTCGTTAGAGAAGAGAGAGGTATGACGTGCACTGGTAGCTGCTAACGTCATTGGAAAAGAGAGAAATTGACGTGCGCTGGTAGCTGCTGACGTCGATGAAGAAGAAAGAAGATTGACGTGGGCTGGTAGCTGCTGACGTCGAAGAAGAAGAGAGAAAGTTGACGTGCGCTTGTAGCTGCTGACGTCGAAGAAGAATAGAGAAGGTTACTGGAGGTGCCTGTTTGACTGAAGATCCTTGACATTCTTTGTCTTTTTTCTTGGATCCGGGCAATGCCCTATTTCTTTCTTGAAGGGGTGTAGAGATATTTTTTTTTCTCTTTCACTACTTCCCCTCTTGGCTTTGCTTTTGTGTTGTTTTTTTTTTTGGAATTTTTTGGGTAACAAAAGAGAAAGAGAAGAAAGATTGATGATTAGAATGAGTGATTTGAGAGAAAAAAAGGGGATGAGTTGAGAAAGTTTTTGAGGAGTTGCCAATTTTTAAAATTGAAGGAAGAATAACATCGGTCCGGCGGGCGGCTAATGGCGGCGCCGCCCACCAGAAGCGAGCGCAGAGAGTTTTAGGTCACCAAGAGCGGTGGCTCCGTTACCATGTTGAAATATTGGAATAATAATATTGCTTTCCTTGAATTATGAAATACATGATAGAGTATATATAGAAGAGACTCCTAACACAATTAGGAATAGAGAATGGAGACTAACTAAAATACAACATCTACTACAAATAGGATTAGGAAGCTAACTAATAATGAAACACTACCATAACCAATACTACTAGAAGTAATATTAGTATTATTGTCTAACAGTTATTACCCCCTAGATTCCCAACATGCATTCAAGCACCATAGGTAATCATAGACATAGTGTAACTTACCTGACACTTTTACTAGAAATGGGTTTGAAGCCCCGGAGCTTCAAACCTTTATTTTCTAAAAGTTAAATAAAAGTTCATTTTAATTGAATTTAAATGGCAACACTTCATTAAATAAAAAAATTACATTCAATACATTTAACAAAAAGTATTATCTCAAATAATCCAATATTTTCGTGCTCTTTCAAAAATAATTCTATTTTTCACTGTCACCAAAAATAATCCCACTTTTTTGCATGTGTGTGAGTTTTGGGTCACCTTAAAAAATCAACGGTCACTTAACAAAATTTTTAGAAAATGTCTGTATTTCGAAAATAAATGAAAGCTGAGATTATTTTAAGCGAATTTACTTTTTCCTTTTTTAAATTTTAAATTTAAGATTAATTTTTTGAAAAATATAACAGTACACTCTTGTTAGAGATATGTCTAACGATTTACAAATTTTGTTTTCTGTTCTCGGAAAATATAGTATCGAATTATCAAAAATAATTCAGAATATCGATCAAGAAAGAAATTGCAATGCAAAAAAATTGTAGTGTGTTATAAAATTTGTATCGATCAAGAAAAAATATCATACCATTTTTACAGTTTTTGAATTATTATTTTGGGGAAATTTTTTTATTGAAATTTCAAAAAAAAAACAAAAATTAGGTAGCTCCATATTACAAAAAAATAATATAGGTAATAGAAGATTATCAATAAATATTTTGGAGTATTGTTTATAAAAAAATTGCAATACAACAGAAATGTAGTGAGTTTTAACAATAAAAGTCCATTTCAGAGAAAAAATATTTTGTTATTTTCACAATATTCACAAGTTTTGTAATTGCAACTTACAAAAAAGTGTAGTAAGTTATGAAGTTAATAAATTAGCTATATTGTGTAGAATATTTTATTTTTTTAATTATTACCATATTACTGATTGTTTAAAAAACAATTAGTTTCACTCTAATAAACACTTAAATTTGGTATTATTTTTCCAAAAAAAGATAAAACAAATACATTTAAATTTAAAGTTAGAAATTATAAAAGTGATAAAAAAGAAAATTTACCTAAAATAATTCCACCTTTCATTTATTTGCGAAAAACAGGTATTTTTCAAAAATTCCGTTAAGTGACTGTTAGTTTTTTAACGATGACCCAAAACTCAGACACATGCAAAAAAAGTGAGCTTATTTCCAGGGATATTGAAAAGTGATATTATTTTTGAAAGAGCACGAAAAGGTGGGGTTATTTGGGATAATATTTCCTTAAAAAAACTCAGACAAATTACATTTGGCCTTGATCTCTTTTTGTCTTCTCTAGTAAAGTATACGTTTAAAGCTCGACAATGTATCAAAGTCGGTTTCCATTATTTCGATCTCTTCCTTCTGTTGCATTCATTTTTCCCTTTCTTCTTCCCTAATGTTGAACACCCGTAGTTGTTCAACCATTGGCCGGCCGATTACGTTTTGAACAACGATGGATTATTTCCAAATGTTCGAAAGAGCCACATTGCGTATTCGTTTAGCTCAAGACCGCCCGGAGAAGAACCGGAGGGATTCATGATAAAAATAAATAAAATATTTGAATAATAATTTTTTAAAGAAAGATGATAGATAGAGAGAGATATATATTTGTGTTGAATTTTTAAAAAAACTCATTGATTTATAGAGAAAGAAAGAAGAAGAAAGAGGAAGAAATATTTTATATACTAGTAATCTGACCCGTGCCATGCACGGGGTCGAAAGAAATTTATGTCGATTCTGAATTATTTCAATGAAATATATTTTTCGGAATAAAGAAAATATATTACTCACATGATTTTGAATACTACAAATGAAAAAAGTCAAAGTAAAATAAATAATATTTGAGGAATAGAATGTAGAGTTAACAATGTTTATTTTAATACCAAATTTTCTGAAAGACTTCGGGGTATACAACATATTTGGTATTGTTGCAAGGGTTTCCATTGTCATCTAGAACTAATATTTTTAATCATGTCTATGTCTTCACTCCTGAAACAACAAAATATAGTTGACCATGTCTGAACACTGACTTGGTTAAAAATAATCCCACAAATGACAATGTTTGACTTAACTTTTGTTGATAGTCATAGAAAAACATGAGACGATCATGAATTGTCTTCTTTGGAACTTCAAGGGTAGCCCTGGATCAGATGATACCAAATTCATTCTAGGGATGTAAACTTTTCCCCCGAAGCGATTTCCTGAAACCACAATTGCACCGATAACATTATTTCGCAGCTCTTGAACGATTAATATTGTCCCGCTACACAATCCAGATGTTTGGTCAATGTTCCTCAATAGCATAATCGGTACCCCTTTTTTCAAGACTATTTTGTGCTTTGGGATTCCCGAACATTTGATTTCATTCAAAAACTCAACTATTATCCAATCGCGATCAACACATATATCTGCTTCTCTTTGGCACGAAGAATCAGAACTCAAGTACTCCTTTTCATCACCAGGAATGAGAGATAGAACAAATTCATTTAACATTTCAACTACTTCGAGAGTTGGTGCCAATAGTGCTCTATCCTCAAAAAAAGAATAATTTTTCATATTCTCAAACATAATTCATTTCCCAATATAAGACTTAAACTTTTTCAATTTTTTCATTTTTCATTTTTCAAATTTTTCATTTTTCAAATTTTTCATTTTTCAAATTTTTCATTTTTCAAATTTTTCATTTTTCATTTTTAAAACTTTTTCCCAATATAATTTTTCAAATTTTTCATTTTTCATATCTGCACTAAATAGCACTAAAACATAAGTCATTTCCCAATATAAGACTTAAACTTTTTATCCCTTAAATAACACTTAATAATTTCTAGAAGTAGAAATAATATCATGTGATAGTGAACATTTATCTAAATAATGACTAATGGATAATGACTAAAAGTTCTACATTGAGAAATAAGAAACATATGTTACTATTTAGAAAAAGTCATTATGTTTTAGTGTTATTTAGGTAAATTCTTCTGACTATGAATATATATATGGAGTATATATTATTTCAGCTGAACACAGCTTAGTTTCCATTTTGATAAATGAATTACATGTTAGCTATAAGTAAATTTTCCAATTTAAAAATTATATTTGAACTTTGAATTATTTACATTGATCATTCCGTATCAATGCCAAATTTTTTTCCTCGCATGCATATCATTTTATTTTAAAATATGTACTCACGCGTCGAATTATTTGAGAGTTGATATCCTATATATCCTATCCTATCCTATCCTATCCTATATCCTATATCCTATATCCTATCCTATATATCCTATCCTATCCTATCCTTTAATATAATATTTGAGAGTTGATAGCCTAGAATTTTGACATGTGGCAAGTTAGGACTCTTATTTTGACGACACATCGGATGACACGCGTCGAATTATTGGCGAAGCTCTCCTTCGTCCTTCCAGTACCCGTTCTTTCTCCCCGACTTCTTCGCGCAGAAAGAAGTAAAAATCCTGGAAATCTTCACGCTGAAAAGGAAACAAATACGATTCTTCGCTGCCTTGGGTCACGGATGGAAAGAAATCACAGGTACTCCGCTACGCCTTTCCATTTTCTTCTTCGGTACCCCAATTTTCCCCTAATTTTTACCCGAAATTAGGGTCCATTAATAGCAATATGCTTTCTTCAATTCATTGAAACAATAAAATCGTGATTCATTCTTAATTCATATTCGTATACCCTAATTAGATTTGAGAAATCATATACCTAATTTATATTCTATTAATAGATGTATTCTTTCTTCCTATAATTCTATCTATATATACATTCTCCTCAAGAACAACCCAGAATTCCCGTCTTACGCATCCTATTTTCTGAGATTCATATTCCTTTTTGTTTTTTCGTTCAATCCGTGACAATGACCATCCATCCACTGTCGAAGATCACTCCAAGCAGTGAATGTTGGAGGATCATGGTTCGTGTCGTACGATTGTATACTTTACCCGCTTATAATGATGAGAGGACTACAAATTCCATTGAAATGGTGTTCATGGATGAACATGTATGTCACCTTCTCTTGATTCATCATATTCCTTCTCATTTTTTTGTTATACATTATATTAGATCTATTATTCTATATATGTTTTTCCGTGTGGTATTACTGGCATATTTTTAGTGTGGTTCTATTTGTTTTTTTTGAATTATAAACCTGGCATATGAAAGCAGTTTGGCTTTTTTTGTTAGTGGCATTATTGGGATGTTGTTAGTGTGGCATATTCTTAGTGTGGCATGTTGTTAGTGTGGTTGTATTTGTTATTGTGGCATTAAGGTACGTTCTGATGACCCGAATATTTATTTCTTATTTACTGTAATACACTATGAATTTTTCAATTGTAAATGTCTCTACCATGGCTTGCTACCCTGTCAACATCTCTCTTCCTTTAATCTTGAAACATTGAAACAGTGAAGAAGTTGGATTTTATTATATTGTGTTTTGTATGGCTACTTTTCCAACCTTGATATTTCACTACTAGGACCCTAGCATGTCATATCATCAACAATTTACTTGCATTCATTGGAAGTACTTTGTATATGATATTGACTAATTGTGCACTGGAAGAAAATGGAGTTGTATTTTTTAAATATTGAAACCTTAACATGTAGTTTGTATTGTTCTTTCACTTCTTTGTATATACAGAGTTCTCCTTGAACATCAAATGTAGATTTTTTTTTTTAAAAAAACACCCAACTATATATAAAGTACTAAAATCATTTAGTTGCTTAACATGTTAAATATAACCGTGCATATCAACTCATGAAGTACTATTATAAATAAGAAAATCAACCACCATTAAATTAGCAGAAATTAGTGATATACGATTGACATAGAGTGACATGATAGCAGAACAATGGCTTATGTAGGCTACTGTTTGTGGCTTTCTTGTGCCAAAGTAATTAAAAATTGCATTTGATGGGTTGTAGAAATTCGGTTTACCTTCCCCTTAAAATTTGGACATAATATAGAATACACTCACACTTTAAATATGGCAAACAATGTTTTTCATAAGAATGCAGTCTGGCCAGTTGTTCTGCTAAATGCAGTGTGCTATACTTGGTGCCCTCTGATAGAAGAATGAATGCTTAGTGTATTATTATATAGACACTAAGCAGTCGCTACCATCAGTTTGCTTCTGCTGTGTTTGCTTAGTGTATGATTTAGATGTTTTGTTGTTGTTTTTTTAATTATATTCAGATTTATTGTTGTTTCCTAGGAGGATATGTTGTTGCTGATTTTTGATGATGTTTAATTTGAACAAACAAATGTAGGGAACTACGATACATGCCATTGTCTGGAGAAGTTTGGTTGGAAATTTTGAGAAGCGAATAAAGGAAGGGTCTGTGTATGTCTTTGCCTATTTTGGCATCGGCATTAGTAGTGGAAATTATCAGACCTCTCGACATGAGTTCAGGCTGAATTTCCAACCAAGAACCACTGTAACTGCATCTAGCTGTGAGAGAATACCTGTGCATGGTCTTTAGTTGACTACTATTTCAGAGATATTGCAGGCAGACTCGAACTACCCGTATTTAGTTGGTAATAAATCACTCCCTTATACAAACTTTAATTTATTCCAATAAGTTTAAGATTATATCTCACATTTTATATTTTATCAGACACTATGGGGGTCCTAACTGCTGTGGGCAAGCAAAAAGAAATTGTTAAAGAGTCCAAAAAGACAAAGATGATTGTGATTCAGTTAGAAGCGGATGGGTACTTTAATTTATCATAACTTTGTAGCAACGACGATATGAATATAACATCTATACAAGATTAATTTATTCTTTTCTTTTTACTTAGTATTTAGGGTGACGTTAGATATAACCCTGTTTGGGGAGTACGTTGACAAGATCAAAAGCTTCTTTGGGAAACAACCATTGGAAAATGCGATCATTGTGATTCAGTATGCAAAGGTGAAAACGTATCAAGGTACTACAAATGCTTATATACTAAAAACATTATGTTGATTATTTTATGGAAACCTTATCGTCATATTTTGTGTTATTTTTAATTTGAAACTACCTGTGTGGAGTATTTGCAGGAAATATAATTTTGCAGAATGTCATGTACGGAACGCGTCTCCTGTTAAATCCTGAAATAGAAGAGGTTGTTGCATTCAGACAAAGGTATAAAAATTCAGACCTTGAAACTTTTACCAACTACCGTAAATATGTGTGTGTTTTCCACTCGCTAACTACGCACAAATGTCTCATTTGCTTAAGGATTGTTGGTGTGCCAACGAACCGTCGACCTCTTGAGTTGCCCTGTGATGACATGACAGTCGTGCAACAGAATGAATTTTTAGATGCCACACGAATGACGACAATCTCTTTGCTGAAGGATAGTGGTAGTGAGGTATTGATGATATGTTTTTAAATATAACATCCTCCAACGTTAAATGTTTATTATTGTGGTGATTTCGCCCATACGCTAATATATGATTTCTATTCTACATGGATGGTACCTATATAGTGTATGCCACTGTTGTTTCTGTGAACAATACTGAGGATTGGTTTTATTTGGCTTGCAAGTGTAATAGGGCTGTGAGAGCTGATGGTACCATGTACTATTGCATGTATTGTGCGTGTCGTGTTATGAATGTCACCCCAAGGTTAAGTTTATCATACTCTGACTTTCCCGACATCCACTTTTATTTTCTGCTGCATAGTGTACTGAATATGATTTTTATTCAGATATCTAATCAAGCTATCTGTTAGAGATGATTCCGGTTCAGCTATCTTTGTGTTATTTGACCATGAAGCCGCTTCGATTTTAAATACATCATGCTCCCTTTTGCTGGAAAAGACAGATAGTGTATGCGTACTTTGTTTAATATATTTTACGTATTTCAGTTATTTAATCCTTGAACAGTTAATGACTCTCATTTTACACCAATTGAAGGATGGAAGTACTAAAAGTCCAAAAGAGTTTGCTGATTTTTTGATGGGTAAGAGTTTCCTATTTAAGGTCGAAGTCAAGTCAATGTTCAGAGGACGTCTAGAACAATCTTTCAGGGTATCAAAAGTGTGTCATGATGCAACAATCCTGACTCAATATTTAGAAGGTGTTTCGCCCCATGATATAAAAAATACCTCAATGAATCATGGGCTACTTTATTCAGTGGATGAGGACTTTCTTAAACTTACTAAGGCTGCAACAATAGAGACATTGAAAGATTGTATTGAGGTTAGATGAGTATATTACACTAAACACACGCGCCTGACTTTACGGGTAATGTAGTGACTTAAGTGTGTTTTGATCTGTAGGACGGAGAATATGCAGTATACGATACGATCAAGGATGTAACACCCTAATCCGTCCAGGTCTGCAGCCCCTTTCGGACTAAAGTATTAACTTGGTAATCGTAAAAATTTAAAACATTTCAAACATTTTTTATTTATAAATAATAATCCATACATAATTATAGAAAATACGGAGTGTTTAATAATAATAATGCGGAAGCAACTTTCAAACATGTCTCATAACAACATAATTATTTATTTTGTTCAATGATCCACCACGACTGTCTCGCCCCTTCTGATGCCAGGAATCAGCCAATCATTCATTCTATCTACCTGCGTGTAGCAAATAAAACATACTACACGCTCAGCGATGAAGCTGAGTAAGCATATCTAAAGCGTCGAACATCCAAATAAATTGAATCTCAATTCATAATCAACCATTTGATATCATGCACACAATATATGATTCAAACATTCATGATATTCTCAATATTTTATTCCAAGTCATTCGATATTCAATATCTCAACCATGCTCTTAAATTATTCTTAATCTAAGGCCAAATCATTTTATATCAAGCTCTTAGAAAGGAACAATATAGGAGGAAGAATGAATGTTTTTGGTGAGGAATTGAGGGAGTTGAGTTGTGCTTAAATAGGCCAGTGGAGAAGAAGAAGACACAGGCTTGGTTACTTCCGTGATTGTGCGGCGATTTGGAATCGGCGTAATTGAACAGGGCGCCGTTTGGTGTGTAGTCCCTGATTGGGACTAATATTTGGTCCCAGTTAGGGTACACTTTTTGTTCCAACTTTCTCCAAATTGAAATCCGATTGAACCGTTGGGATCAGACAGTCAAACTCTACATAATGATATGATTTTCATTATTTATTGACAAACTTTAGAATTTACTTATTTTTGGGTCCTTCTCAGTAATTAATTAATTATAAATTAATTAACTCTGATAGGCCTATTTTTGGGGCGTTACAAAGGATGTTGATTCTGATTGGTTTATAATAGTGTGTAGGTGTGGGTCCGAAGTGGTCCCACGCGGTGGATCGTACTAGTGTAATAAGTGTAAGAGATGAGTTATGAATCTGATCCCAAGGTTTGGTTTTTACTAATTTCCACCACTTAATGCTTTATGTCAAAAAAATTTTATTAATTGACTCCTGAAAAACAATTATGATTCAGGTATCGAATCAAGACAAGAGTTGTTGACACCACGGACAGTGCTACTTTCGTAGTACTTGAAAGCGTTGGATGCTTGCTGCTCCATAAATCATGTTCGGAGATGTTGAAATATTCTGAGGTATGGATAAATATGTGATTATAACAGATCATCTTACACCTGTTTTAAAACCAAATTTAAATTCTTTGACACATGTTGAGGTATTCATCGTCGTGATTTATTGAACTATTTTAGACCCTGTAGTTTTTTAAAGGAAAAGATGGACAGAATAGAAACTTGCACTGTATCATAACTGGTCTCGAATAGATGGACAGAACAATGACATTTGACTTTATGTTTCTTGATTTGTCATAGGCTGAATTTTTCTTAAGCAAATACTATAAATTGAACAAGTTATGAGCCCTCTGATTTTATGTATAGACAACATGAGGATGACTAATATATGTTGTGAAAAGGTGATTTCGCATCAAAGACTAAACTCACATTACAGGGTTTGACCTCATCTGCTCTTGGTTTTTTTTGGAACTGTCAACCCTCTCCTGCTCTTGGTTTAGCAGAGGCATTTGTGGCCTATCTAAAGTGAAATCTTCTGTGATTTTTTCCCTGTCCTACATCTTCTTTAAGCATTTTTTAAGCATACACTATACTCAATACCTCCTCCGCATTGTCTTAAATCTTCTACTCTTGATTTTTTTGTAACTGTCTGAATTCTAATGCCATGTAATTTGAAATCTAACATGTGAGGGCTCTGCAATTAAACATTTTATAAATACAACAACGACTACACAACTTGGTGGGAAGCAATAGAAATCTATTTACCAAAGTTTAAACATGTACAACTAATACCTATCAGGTAATGTAAAACTGACACAACAATGAGAGATGCACTGCCTGAATAATACTGCACCTGGATTTTTCTTTTTCCTCCTAATCATTTAAAATGATGGTTTAGAATGGCAGCTTCTTCTCAGGTTTAAAGACATTCATGGAAATAAAAAAAATTCAGCAGTATGCTCCTCTGTACAGTCTGAAACTGTCTGCCCTTAATTTTTGGACTTGCCCTGCAATATGTTATAAATACAAAATGAAAATATTGAGACAAATAACATTGGTTCTTGCTGCCTGCTTTACTTACTAATGGTTATTGTAATTGTTCATACAGAATCTGCCGAGTGGAGACATAAAACCCGATGTCTTTAATAGACTCTTGATAGATAAGTCGTATCTTTTTAAAGTTGATGTTAGGCGTTCTCAGTTCAATGACTTTGATCCTACCTATAATGTCATTGACATTTGTTTTGATGAAAGAACAATCTCGCGATTCAAGGAAAGGCATGCAACATTTTTCTCCGTCCCGGTTTGTGAACATTATTAATCGAATGTAAATATCACTTAGTGAAAATTTTGTTCTGTTACTAATAAGACATAGATTTTAAGATGCAAATAAAATCCTTAATGGGTAATTTATTGGTAATAGACTGATGTGACTTTGGGGCTTTCAACTGGAGAAAAACCATCACAGCATACCTTCTCCATGGGCGATGCATCATCATGTGTAAAGGTTAGGACCCTAAAAAAAATGCACAAGTAATTTAACTTTTGCTCAATTTTTTAATTTCTTGGCATGGCATATGTGTAAGTTGATAGGAAAAGGTTTATACTATCACCACTGATTTGCTCGGTTTAGCAAAAGACACACACCAATTAATGCTTTGTAGTGTATAGAAATGTTCCAACCTAAAACCAAAGTTCTCCCATGCATCCGAAAGCAATAATACATCATCATTGGAGGTCACATTTTAGTTCAATGCATTTCTGATTTGTTATGTATCTTGCATTAAATTCTTGGTTCTTTGTCTTACAGAATTTGATTGAAGATTTTGTGCAATCAAAGGATAATCAGTTTGAACGACTTGGAGATGATATCACCGACTCTACTATTGACAAAAGAATCGAAGAGGTTGAAACTGAATATGTAGACGGTCATGAACCGAGCAAGAAGATGAAGACCGTTAAGATTGAGAAAATTTAAGACTAGAAGTATTATGTTAGATGGAGTACTATTTAGTTTTTGGGATTTCATTTACATGTTAGACGTTTTATAATTTATCATTTTTGATGACTTTGGTGTTTGAAATTAAAAACTTGAAAATTTCATTCATTCTGTTTTTTTAAATAAGATTGCATGTTTGAATAATTTATACTCAGTTCAATGTCATTACACTCATATTCTATACTTTGACCTGTTATACAGTTCATACTATTCATTAATGTTATATTATTATACTGAATAAATCATTCATTTCTGTTTATCTTAAAAAAATTACTAATGGAGGTACTTATATTGATTGTTTTGGTTCAACGAGCTAAAAAAATGTGTTTAATAATTACAATTAGGAGCAAAACTTTTAAACATGTAAAAACCTTGAAAACATGGCTTTTTTACTTGAAATCCAAAGTTTGTTTTAAAAACTAGGCTTTTTTACTTATCCTTTTTATTTCTAAATTCGAAAATAATACTCTAAATAAAATGTGACATTATGATTTATTACACCATTGCATATATTATTTATGATTGACCATTTCAAATGAGTGTTATACGGTTTTACGACGTAAATGTATCTAAATGAAGAAAACAATTTTATACGAACTGTGCTTAAAATTACAGAGTAATATCTTCCAGTATTTATTGTAAGTAATTGTGATCTAGAAAAAATTATAATCAACGTGTTACGAGATCTTACGAAAAATATTATGAGTGATATAATATCTTTCGGAAACGTGATTGTTTTAGATTATAATAATTCTCACCACTAAATACGATCATTAGGTTCAATGTTACCAGAAAAAAAATCATACCAGCATGTGAGAAATGTTATTTCATTTTTTAGCGTGCCCATAAAAAGTACTACCTCCAACCTTTACTTTGTGTTACACACTGATTAAACTTGATACTTTTTTTTAATGTTTTTTTGAATATAATCGAGCCTGTGTATCTCAATGCACCCCACAATGAATAATTATGAATACTAACTCCTTTGAATTTTGATATGTGAACAATTAATGAATAATATTCTTGGGAAAATTAAGAAAACATAAAAGATTAATAGACTTCGACCCTAAAACTCGGTCTGTCTCTCAGTATTTGTCCATTTTTGGCTTCTTATGTCAAAACTGATAATGTTTGACCTTAAATTACATAAAATTTGATATTACATATTGACGCAAAAGATCCCACACTAAATAATTACTAAATACTAATTTTTTTCATATGTGACATGTAAACAATTAATGAATGATATTTTTCGGAAAAATAAGAAAACGTATAACATTTATAAAATTTGATGTAATAAACCCAATAAAACCATTTATGTACCAATTATGTCCTAAAAAGACAAATGTGATTTAGGAAAAACTCATGAACGGAGGGAGTATAATTTGAATTTCATAAGAATTCAAACTTATACTCTCTCCTTCTAGGAATATTTCTATAATTTTGGGTTTTATCCAGTTTTGACTTTTTTCAGTCAACCATCTTTAACCTTTGCCAATAATTACATAAAAATATAATGTATATTAATGAGATAAATATTATTTTAAAAATATTTGATATAATAGATCTAATAAAACCATTTACGGAACAATATCAGACATCATTTTTTTAATGGTGTTTCAAATTTAACCAATAATGTGTGGAAAAAGTCAAATATTAATTAGGAAAAACTCATGAACGGAAGGAGTATGATGTAAATTTCATAAGAACTCAAATTTTTAGTCTCTCCGTCTATAAATATTTCTCTAATTTTGACTTTTAACCAGTTTTGACTCTTTTCGGTCGGTAGTTTTCAACGTTTCACCTATACTTAATTAAAATATATATTGTATATTAATAAGATAAATAATATTTTGAAAATATTTGATGTAATAAATCAAATAAAACAATTATTGTAACAATATCTACTATATATTTTTTAATTTGAGGTAAAGAGTACCAATTATGACTGATAAAAGTCAAAATTGCAATTTGAAAACTCATGAACGGAGGAAGTATAATATATATTTTATAAAAGTTCAGAATTTTTACTCTCTCTGTGTAAGAAGATTTCTCTGATTTAGAATTTTTACAGTCAAAATTGTTAAAATTTGACCCCAAATTTAAAAAAAATGGTAGTACATATTGATACAAAAGTATTTCCATTACATTAATTATATAAAGTAATAACAAAATTTGGCTATTATGACACCTAAATAGGAATCATCTGCGCACGGCCCTGTATTCGACGCACTGCGAAAAGGGTTTTCTCTTCTTCGCCATATCCTTTTTCTCCAGGGATCCTTCGCCGAAATCAATCAATTTCTTGGGTCTATTCTTCTACAACGACTAATTCTCAAAAGGAAAGTCTCCAATTGTTAAGATTCATATTATTGGACTTCTAGATTTTTTTTCTCCTCTAGGTTTTAATTAACAATACTGCTCTACTTCTTTGAATGTAGTCACGGAAGCAAGGACGAAATTTTGCCGACACTAAGACACTGACAATAACACAGGTTTGTTTTTTACACTGCTTGAATTTCAATTTATTTTACTTCTTAATGAAAACATGCTATCTAGGACTATTTTGAACTTTCTTGCACTCAAAAATACATGATTAAGATCTCCGGTTTGATTCAAATGATAGATTGCGAAAGTTGTACAAGAGATGCATAAACTAAGATTTTTTTAGAAACTAAGATTACAATCCTCCTCTGCATTTTTTTAGAAACTAAGATTATGTCCCTGTATTCATTTAATATTTTTTATTTGTAATTTAATCTGGCAATTCATATAAATTAGTGAATGTTAGTTTGAATTGGGTAGTACATTCCAATATGTGAAAGTGTTCAACTCTTGATTCATAAGAGGTGTTTGATGGTGGATTGTAATCTTTTGAAGAGTGATCATTCTTGGTAAAATACGTTTTATGTCGGTGGATTGTAATCATATTTTAACCTACGTTTTATTCTACAAATGGAGAAAGAATGTTGATATTGAAAATACTGATTTCACAAATTCTTTTGTAGCAAAAGAACAGGAAACTTATATAAAAGAATATTGCATAGCTTATAAACAATAAAATTATATACCTCAAACACCGAGCTTGATAGTTATAATTCTTCCTCTTATTAACTAATAATCCTTTGATATTTCCTAGATGATTTCTTAGTCTTCGGTAATTTCAATATATGGGATCAACTTATAAAAAATAAAACGGTATGGCTGATAATACTTGCATGTAATAATTCACACTCTTTTTCTAACCAAAACTTCATTTGTAGTCATGCAAGGACGTCAAGATGAGAAATGTGTTTTGGCAAAAGATGCAAGAGCACGACGGAAAGATATACGTCAACGCCAAATAGAAGATAAAGGTGTTTTTAAGCAGAAGTTATTATAGATATTATAGGATTTTAAATACCTATAGTGTTTAATTTATGTTAACTAAAAATTTTAAAACGTCAACTTACAATTATTTTGAATTTTAATTGCAGGGGAAGTGGCATCGTCGTCACACATAACAATGTCACAATCTACGCCGACGACAGAACGAAACCCCTTATTGGATTTGACAAATGGTATTAATAATGGTTTATGATTAAATGAAAACATTTTTCAGTTTCGATACAAAACAAATACGGCTAGAATGTAAAATATCATGTAGTTATCAAGTCATATCTTATAATTTTGAAATTCAGTGTTAGCATCACATCAAGTACATTCATCGGTTCGAAGTTGTTCAAGTACCAAAAACTACAATGATGTAACATCGTCGGCGCAACTTCAAGCCCAAAAGAGACAGAGAAACATTGATCTGTCCTCTATTTCACGTGCCATTAATTTCAACGAAGGTAATATATATAATTTTCAATCTATCCTTATTACTATATTGAGATAAATTCCTCCAATAATTTTATTAGTCTCTATTAATTCATAATACTATATTTTATTATTTCATTATAGATATTATGGGCAATATTCATCTTCTAAAATAGATGTAGTAGATTTATCAATTTGGTTTCCCATCGCTTGAGAAGCAAAATAAAAAGGCATCTGCAAATAAAATGTATAAGAAAACAATTACCATGAGTATAATACTAAAAAGCGTCTTTTGTTTTTATGTGTTATCTTGAAGTAACCCAATCTATCCGATTGTTTAAATTTTTAAATATTTGTCATGATTTTAGATAATTTCTAAATTTAATACCTCGACATATTGAAATGAATTTGATTGTGTACAAATTTGGACAGCAGTCACGCAGGACCAAAGAAAAGATAAATGGGTTTTGGCGAAAGAAGCAAGAGCACGGTGAAAAGATATACTTCAACAAAGAAAAATGCAAAAAGGTTTATTTACCATATGTTTTTTTAATCTTCAATCGATTTTTTAAACATATATATCACACAATATTATGTGTATAAATATTCTTTTTTGGGTTTTAGCTTTTGTAATTTCTATTGCAGGAGTTGAGAGATTGTCTTCAATGTCAGAATCTAGAGCAACATCACAAATTAATTCCTTGGGGGATGTAACAAATGGTATCTATATATTTTTTTGCATTATATATATGACTACGCAAGGCATATATTGAATCATATAAATAACATAAATAATATAACGCTTTTTCATAACATCTTATTGTTTAATTTTTTAAAACACAGTGTTAGCAACGCACAAATTGCAATCCTCAATTAGTATTTTAAGGACAACAGAGAGCAATGAAGCAACAACTTCGACAAGATTACAAATGCATAAAAGACAGAGAATCAGTGATCTCTCTTCTATATCGCGTTTCATTGATTTCACAGAAGGTAAAAATAATACAATCGTCATTATCATTGTGTTAAAATATATTGATCATTGCTATAAAAATATTTTTCAGTGATCTATGTGCATGCAATACTACTGCAGTATTTTTTTTTGAATTTAGATGTTGGTGAACAATGTACTGCAACTGCATATTCGGAAAAAGAAAATAACAATGTTGGAGATTCGCTAAAATCTAACACTGCAACTGCATATTCGGAAGTTACAGGTGTGTACAAACAAAATGTATCGTAATTAAACTACACATGCTTATAACATATTTTAATTTTATCCAAGTTAATTTTCTTTTTAATCTTTATAATGGTAACTGTGAAACATTTTTAAACTGCTTGCAGGCATACAGCGTGAAATAAAGAAGAAATGGGAATTGGCAAAAGATGCGAGAGCACAAAGAAAAGATATATGCTACCGAAGAAGACCGAATCACGGTTATTTTAAGCCTAGCAATTTATATATATATCAATATTTAAAATATGTATATCAATTTAAAGTTACAAAGAAAATATTTCATTGAGAATTGTTTGTTTATGTAAACAATATTTACAGATAGTGAAGGATCATCATCGTGCGTAACAATTTCACCGTCTAGATTAAGAAAAAAATAAATCCAATACTAGATCCGACAAACGGTATTTAAATGAATTAATTGGTTTATGACATCTGTATTGTCTATTAATTAAACATATTTTAAATATTCTTAAACTTTAACAACGCAGTGTTAACATCACGCCAAATACGATCATTGCTTCAAAATAGTTCAACGACACTTGAGTACAATTCTGCAACAACTTCAACAAACCTTGAGTCGCATGTTAGACAAAGAAACAGTGATTTGCATAATATTACACGTTGCAGAAATCTCAGTGAAGGTAATAGTAGAACATGTGTCCATATATTTTCATTTTTAAGTAGCAATATTTATTCAAATATATTATTTTTCTTCGAATATGATATATATGTTATATATTCCAATGACCTATTTCTTTATAAAATTAGTGGCAAAGTCTTCAAGGGAGCAGACAAATTCGGAAGAGTTGAATATTGATAATCCTATATTTGCAATAGCAGAAGTGAAAGGTAATAATAGATTTAATTTAAATTACTTGCTTTAGGTGAATTTACATATACGAAAATACTTTGTTATCTCCTCTAATCTTATCTAATTGTATAGAAACAATTGATTTTGGTGATCCATCGTTCAAGTGTGCATTTTGTGGAGCTTTGTTGTGCTATGATGAAAGGGCCGAAAAATCTAGAGTCTCTACACACCCAGAGTTCTCTATTTGTTGTATGAAAGGAAAAGTACAACTCCCTCTTCTACAAAGACCACCAGATTTGCTCTTTAATTTGTTTAGCGGCATTGATCCAAGAAGTTCTCATTTTATGACAAATATAAGAAAATACAATTGTATGTTTTCATTCATGTCATTTGATGGAAAAATACAAAAGACTCTTAACAATGGCCGAGCAGCTCCACAATTTACGATTAAGGGGATAAATGATCACAACATTGGATCTTTATTGCCACAAGAGGGTGTAGTTCCAAAATTCACTCAATTATACATATATGATACCCAGAATGAAGTGTCAAACAGGATGAGTCATTACAAGTACTTACTATATCCACTATAATTGGTTAATTCTTTAAACATATGATTTATTGACCAACACAATTCAATAACATAGTCTTTGCATTTTTTGATACAGTAAAATAAATAAAGGATCGACTATAGATAGAAGTTTGGTCGAGGATTTGAAAAATATGATAGATCAATATAATGTTCTAGCACAGACTTTCAGAATGGCCAGAGACTTCATCGAGCGTGAACCTACTGCTAATGTCTCCCTGAGACTAATACGAACAAGATGTCGGGATTCAAGAAATTATAATATTCCCACGGCAGATGAAGTTGTTGCATTGATAGTGGGTGATTTCAATTCATCGAATGCCGAACGTGACGTCATTGTAAGGAAACGATGTGGATATTTACAGAGGATTCACGAGACACACCCTGCATTCATACCTTTGCAATACCCATTGTTGTTTCCTTGGGGAGAGGATGGATATGAAGAAGATATTCGCATAAGGGAATCCTTTTTTATTGGAAAAGATGTAAAGCGTCCAAGGGTATCCATAAGAGAATTTATAGCATTTCGCATTCATGAAAGGGAAAATGATGGTGGTATTGTCTTACGCGCACAGAGGTTGTTCTTACAATTTTTGGTTGATTCATATACGATGGTAGAAGCACAACGAATTCAATGGGCTCTTACAAATCAAGAGACACTAAGAGGAAATGTTCTGAGTGGCCTGGAGGAAGCTCTTACGAGAGGTGATACAGATCCGGCCACATCTGGACAACGTATTGTCTTGCCAACTTCTTTTACAGGTGGAATGAGATATATGTTTAACAACTGTCAAGATGCAATGGCGATATGTAGACGTTTTGGATATCCAGATTTGTTCATCACTATCACATGTAATCCTCAATGGCCCGAAATTGCAAGATATATGGCTAGAATCAATTGTTAGGCCGGAGACAGACCGGACATTGAGTCTAGAGTTTTCAAAATGAAATTAGATCACTTGGAGAAGGACCTCGACAAAGGAAAAATATTTGGTGATGTGATTGGAGGTAATTTGAATTCTTAATTCTCTTCGTTGAAGGCGTTATACAACAAATATTTCAATTTGCATTATTTTGAATATGCGAGAAGAGGAATACTTTTTTAAACTAATGATTGATAATTTCATCATGTCCAGGTCTCTACACCGTCGAGTTTCAAAAAAGAGGTTTGCCCCATGCACATATTTTGATTTGGTTACAGACAAAGGATAAACTTCAGACAATAGACTCCATTGATCGTGTGATATGTGCCGAATTGCCTGACAAAAACAAGTACCCTAGATTGTACGAGTCTGTAACTCGACTAATGATTCATGGTCCGTGTGGCGCAGATGATCCAAAATCACCATGTATGGATGAAGGAAAATGTAAGAAATTTTTCCCAAAGAATTATGTTGAGAAAACCACATTTGATAAAAACGGTTACCCAGTATATAGAAGGAGAGATACAGGGATCACCACCATAAGAAAAAACATTGAGTTGGATAATCGCTTTGTAGTGCCATATAATCAAGTTCTTTTGATGAGATACCAAGCTCACATCAACATTGAATATTGCAACCTGTCAAATTCTATCAAATATCTATTTAACTATGTCAACAAAGGACCCGATAGAGTGACTGTTGCAGTAGGACAATCAGATGGTGACTCTTATAAGTCAGCTGGGTTTAATGAACCAGAGAGGTACTTAAATTGCCGATACCTATCTGCGTGTGAGGCTGCTTGGAGAATCTTGGCTTTTGACATACACCACAGGTGGCCAGCGACTATGAGATTAAATTTTCATCTTCCAGGGCAGAAATTTGTGACCTTCAAAGACAAGGATCAAGTAGAGAAAGTAGTTAAATAGAATGCTAAGCGTCTTTCAATGTTTGAGGCTTGGATGAAGGCATATACAGAGTATAGAAAGGGACGTACACTGACTTATGCTGAATTTCCAAGACACTTTGTGTATGACACGCAAGAGCAACGATGGTTACCGAGACAACAAAGACCATCCATAGGCCGGCTGCAATATGTTCCTCCAGGTACTGGTGAGTTGTACTACTTGCGACTACTCTTGACCGTGCAACGAGGATGCACCAGTTACCAAAGTTTGAGGACAGTAAACAATATTGTACATAACTCATTTGAGTCTGCGTGTGAGGCGCTGGGATTATTAATCGATGATAAAGAATTCACCGAAGGTATAAGAGAGGCCGCCATCTTAGGTTCGGGAAATCAATTAAGAAAGTTGTTCGTCACGTTGTTAGTGACAAATGCCATGAGTCGACCGTGTGTTGTTTGGCAAGAAACGTGGGAATTATTGGCTGATGGGATTTTATTTGATAGACGGAGATTCTTACGCAATCCAGGTAATGTGTTTTTTTCTTATTTTATTATTTTTTCCATTTCCGGTTGTTGTGTACACAAAATTTTTATTATATTTTTAATTTTTTTTAACGTTTTTACAATGATTTCAACTTAATCATGTGCGTTGGATTGAATCTTATAAAATTATTGTGTTAGTTTTTGTTGTTAATAATGGAGCATTAACGTATTTTACTAAAAAAATCTATGTACATAGAACATATTTATTTAATGAACTATATTCGTGAGTTTTTTGTTTGGTAAAAATATGGATTTTTATTTAATATATTCGTCACTTAACTTAACACGTCATGTGTTTTGCAGATCTTGACATTTCGCCAAATGATCTACAAAATTTATGCTTGATTGCGATTGAAAAGTTGCTGAATTCAAATGGACTCTCTTTAAAAGAGTTTGGTGGCATGCCATTTCCAGTTGACGACCCGCTGAATGTGTTTCAAAATAATTTCTTGGTCGAAGAGCTGAACTATGACAAAGAAAAGTTGTCCACTGATCTCGAAGAATATTTATCCACGATGAATGACGATCAGAGAAAAATATATGATGAGATAATGGGAGCGGTGGCAGCTGCGAGAGGAGGTTTTTTTGTGTATGGTTATGGGGGAACTGGAAAAACATTTCTTTGGAAATCATTATCTGCTGCACTAGATCGAATGGTAAGATTGTTTTAAATGTTGCATCCAGTGGAATTGCAGCTTTGCTATTGCCAGGTGGTAGGACAGCACATTCAAGGTTCTCGATCCCTTTAGTGCTAATTGAATGTTCAACGTGTGCGATCAAACAAGGAAGTCCAAAAGCAGAATTAATTCAACAGGCAAGTCTCATAATATGGGATGAAGCGTGTATGATGAATAAATTTGCCTTTGAGGCGTTAGATCGCACCTTGAGAGATATTATGCGGTTCTCCAATAAAAATGCTGCAAATGAACCTTTCGGTGGAAAAACGGTAGTGCTCGGAGGTGACTTCCATCAAATACTTCCAGTTATACCAAGAGCTTCAAGAGAAGAAATCGTGGAAGCTACCATGAATTCTTCGACTTTGTGGTCGTATTGTAAAGTATTTACATTGACTAAGAATATGAGATTGCATTTATCTTCATCCAGCCACGCAAACCGTGACACAGAACTTTTTTCAGAGTGGATAATAAAGATCGGAGATGGACAGCTTGGCGTGGTTAATGATGGAATAGGTGAAATTGAAATTCCACCTGAATCCTTGATCCTGAACTCAAGTTCTCCACTTCAGAGTATAGTGGAATTCACGTATCCAGACTTATTGAAAAATATGAAAGATTATACCTTTTTTATGGATAGAGCTTTATTAGCACCCACACTTGAAGTTGTTGAAATGATCAATGATTTTGTTCTGTCTCTAATTCCTGGAGATGAAAAGGAGTATTTGAGCTCTGATTCTTCGTGTCAAGCAGATGCAGATATAGGCATAGATGGTGATTGGGTAACGACTGAGTTTTTGAACGATATCAAGTGTTCTGGGGTTCCAAACCACAAAATTGTTTTGAAGAAAGGAGTACCAATTATGTTGTTAAGAAACATTGATCAAACATCTGGGTTGTGTAATGGTATAAGATTAATAGTTGAAGAGTTGCGAAGAAATGTTATCGGTGCAATTGTTGTATCAGGAAATAATGCGGGTGAGAAAGTTTACATACCAAAAATGAATTTGGTACCGTCAGATCCTGGATTTCCGTTTAAGTTTCAAAGAAGACAATTTCCAATATCTTTATGTTTTGGCATGACAATCAATAAGAGTCAAGACCAATCATTGTCATTTGTTGGATTATTCTTGACCAAATTGGTATTCACTCACGGTCAACTTTATGTTACAGTTTCACGAGTGAAAGCCAAGAAAGGATTGAAAGTGTTAGTTTTAGATGACAGTGGTAACCCTAGCAATTGCACCAAAAATGTGGTTTACCCGGAAGTTTTTCAAAAAATTTGGATTTAATTAATACATTTATATGTTTGATTCCAATTTCGTTTCCCATTAAATTTAGTTATCGTACTCTGTTTCTGTTGTATCATTTATTAAAATTCTAACATTCTCTATTATATTTAGCTTCATTTTTTAATTATGTACTTAAAACAAACATTTAAAAGAGTTAAAAATAACATTCGTTCGACCCCGTGCGTTGCACGGGTTAAATACTAGTATATCCTATATATCCTATATATATATATATATATATATCTGTGTGTGTGTAAAATAGAGTTTAGTTGTTGTAGTGTTGACACGTGGCATGACACATGTGCATCCACATATGCACCATTTATGAAGTGGATATATGCATTGCACCCATTTTAAATATCTTTTAATACATTTGTATAAAAAATTTCATTTTTTAATAATTCTAAAAATATATAATTTCACTATTGTAAAATATATATTCCGTATTTTGAACACAACACACACACGAAATTATTTTTATACTATCCACAACTTATTTTAGTTTATTACTTCTCAAAAAATGATTGTATAAATTTAATCACATGTGCATATTTATTAATTAAATACTTTGTTTCAAAAATTTTATCTTACTACATTATTTATTTTATTGCTACATATATTTTTCAACAAAGTAAATATAATAAAGTTGGTTTAATTAAAGGGTGACAACTGACAAGTGACATTATGACACATATACATTCTCTAATGATGTATCATTATGCATGCAACTAATCCACTTTTTATTATAACATTTTATTAATTCAAACCATTTCTATTAGTACTTAATTCAATGACCATTAATTTTGTATAATTTTTTTGTTTTTAAATTAACATACTAATATATATTCCATCAGTCTAAAACATATTTTGTCACTATTAGAAAACCAAAACAACTAAAATTTTATTTATAAAATCTCATAAGTTTAGAATATATACGAGCCCTTGCGAAGCACGGGGTAAACACTAGTTTTATGTAAACTTTTCTTGGAGTGTTCATTTTCACATGGAGAATTTGTTAAATCCTTCTAAAATTGACATCTAATTTTGTGTTTTGTTTAAAACTTTATTTATTTAACATAAATTAATTTATCTATACTAACGATTTAGATATGAAAATAAGAAAAGTTTTCAATTCTCATTAAAAAGCTACCATACAAATTTTAAATACAAAAATTCTGGTCACTAAAATATCCCTTTTGATTTTGTTATTTTAAAAAATTCAAAAATGTTATGTATCAAATTACTTTAAAACAATAAAACAAAATTAAATATATTAAGATAAAACAATATTTAAAGTACGTACCTTTTCTATGTCCTTTTTTTGTTGAAGTATTCCTTTTCTCTTTTCTCTTGCATCTCTGGCTGATCTTGTCCATGTATCGTCAACTTGATTTTCCATATCCTCAATTGAAATTGAAAAATAGGATGCTTCTACTACTAATCCTTTTAAAAACAAAAGGCCGAAGTTGAATTAACGATTCTCCGCTTCTTTATTGCATAATTAATTCTGAATGCCTATGTATTGAAATGGAAAATGAAAATGGGTGGTGGATGTCACATTTTAACTCATTATATATCTCTTTTTATAATAGGATTTTGACCCAAGTATATAGGAGTTTCCATAAATTTGGATATAAAAGTGAGCAATTTAACTCATTGCCAGTTAGATATATAAGTAAGGAATTCAAAATAATATTGGGGACATCATAGATAAAACAAATTCCTTACTAAAAATAAATGAATCCAGAATAATATTATTGGTTGTCCAAGATACATAATTAAGGATTGCCATATATAAGTAAAGGGATCCAAAATAATATATATTAGTATTATCCAACATACAAAATAAAAGTAAGGTGATGAATAATATACTCGTGATCATAATTTTCTAATTTAGTACTATTTAGGATTTTTTCTTAATAATATTTTTCGTAAATTTTGTCAATCACCATATGTTAAGAAAATAATCTATTCTTGGAAATCATATCATACAATTCATGGCTATGCTTGAATCATTTTCTAACGCATGACCCTATTAAGAGAGTTTCACATTTAATTATTTACTTACCTTTTGTATTTTAGAAAGGACTTTATTATGGTGAGAATTCCTTGATAAAGGATTAATATATGTAGCATGGTCTTAAAATTCTATTTAAATTAATTAAAAATATTATATATTTTTTATTTTTTAAATAGTATTTATATTTCTTCATATTTATTTTTAATTTTTTATATTATCATCGTAATTGGAGTTCGTATTATTGTAATCTGAATGCATATATATACATATAATATTATTAATTATCCAAGATACATAATTAAGGATTGCCATGTATAAGTAAAGAGACCGAAAATAATATTAGTATTATCCAAGATACATAATATAAGTAAGGTGATGAATAATATACTCGTGATCATAATTTACAAATCTAGTATTATTTAGGATTGTTTCTTAATAAAATTTTCTGTAAATTTTGTTAATGACCATATATAAGTAAGGTGATCAATAATATATATACTCATGGAAGTAAGACAAATAAGTAAGGAATCAAAAGTATTATTGGAATTTCTATTACTATAGGTACTCTATTGATTTCAACCTATATATACACGAATTTCCATTAATAAATCTTTGCTACTTATTAATTTAAGTATTAAATTTATAAATATGGAAGTAAGATAAAGGATTAATATATGTAACATGGTTCTAAAATTCTATTTAAGTTAAATGAAAATTATTATATTTCTTTTTTATTTTTTAAATAGTATTTATATTTTTCATATTTATTTTTAATTGTTTATATTATCCTCGTAATAGGAGTTCGTATTGTTTTAATTTGAAAACATATATTAACATATAATATTATTGATTATCCAAGACACATAATTATGGATTTCCATATATAAGTAAACGGATCCAAAATAATATTATTGTTATCCAACATACATAATATAAGTAAGGTGATGAGTAATATACTTGTGATCATCATTTTCAAATTTAGTACTATTTAGGATTGTTTCTTAATAATCTTTTTTGTAAAAAATAATATTCTAATTTTCATTAATACAAGTACTCTATTGATTTTAACTCTTATTATACACGAATTTCCACAATAAACCTTTGTAGCTTATTAATTTAAGTATGTAATTTTTAAATATGGAAGTTAGATAAAGGATTAATATATGTAGCATGGTCCTAAAATTCTATTTGAATTAAATGAAAAATATTATATTTATTTTTTAAATTGTATTTATATTTTTTCATATTTATTTTTAATTATTTTATATTATCATCATAATAGGAGTTCGTATTGTTGTAATTTGAAGGAAAGAATTTCGTTGAAGGCCAATGATTATCGCGTAGAAAATTTGCGGCCAATTGTTTTCAACGGGAGATCCCTTGGTGCATCGTATATAATTTATTTCCATGGGTTTCCTCGGATATTACGTGGCATGCTGACATGTTTAAATTTTGCCACATAGACATGCCAAATGTTGAATTTCTGTGCATTCGAGTCTCCTTTATTATATTAAAGGATTTTTTTTGGATATTACGTGACATGCTGACATGTTTAAATTTTGCCACATAAACATGCCAAATGTTGAATTTGTATGCATCCAAATATCCTTTATTATATTAAAAGATTTATTGTAACGACTATATCTTACTCTATACAAAGCAAAAAGAAGCTGCTACAGTGTTCCCGCCAAAACACTGTAGCACAGTACTGGATTGCATAGTGTTGGGCCTATATAAACAAGATTCGGCCCACACTAATATAATAAACCCAATATAAAAAACCCTAATCCACAACACAGCCTCACTTCGCAGCTATAAATACATCAAAAAACAATGAAAAAATAAATTAGATTTTCAACCAATTACAATCTTCCAATACTATATCCTGTAGCTTTTCCTTCATCCAAATCAATGGCAGCTCCAAGTGACTGGTGCTTCCTCAGAAATGTAAACACCAAGACAAAACAATGTGCAATTAAAGTTCGTGTGGTTCGAGCATACCGATGTCCTCCACATGCTTCTCGCAGAGAAACTTTAGAGATTCTTTTTCACGACCAGCAGGTTTTTTTAGATTTTCAGTTCAATATATTTAAATGTTTGTATGAACATATATATAAATATTAAAGTTTATTTTAACAGATACATATATAAATATTACTCTAAATGTATATATAAATATAAATATACATATATACACACACACACACACACACACACAGATATATATATATATATATATATATATATATATATATATATATATATATATATATATATATATATATATATATATATATATATATATATATATATATATATATATATATATATATATATATATATATATATATATATATATATATATATATATATATATATATATATATATATACGTGATTATTCAAAGAGCAAAATATAAAAACTATAAATGTAAATATAAATAAATATAGTTATATGTATACACCTAAATATACGAAATATATTTAAGTGTAGACATGCATATATGTATATATTACTCTAAATGTATATATAAATAAATATATAATATATATTCACATATATATATATTATATATATATACGTGAATATTCAAAACGTCATGTCTGCTTCAACGGTGCTGCATCCCGTAGCGCCACGCCAGTATACATTGAATTCTTTGTAACCTCAAAACGCGAGTTATACCCTGAAAATAACAACATATCAATCACTATACCAGAATTGGCGCATGCTCTATATAACAGCCTGAGGACATTTTTAAAAGTTCACAGTTCATGAAGAATTTGCATTACTACTATGTTCACACACCCACCCACACAGTCGTATTATTGAAAACAAACTTCAAGTTCATTTTATAATACTAAACATATACATATATCAGGGAACACGTATGCATGCACAGATTCCACAATATCTTATTTCAAAATATGACCCACTGTTGAGAGAAGAGAGAGTTTACAAAATACGTGACTTCACTGTGGAGGCAAATTTTCAACCCTTGAAAACGGCTGATCATCCATTTATCATGAAATTCATTTCGTGTACCAAGGCTGACAAAATTCACTCCAACGGTTTCCCATGCATCATGTATGATCTTAAGAACTTCCAGGCTATCAAAACTAGCGAAAAACAGTTTGAAAGGCAGCTTATAGGCAAGTCATATATACCCTCTTTTATTGTTCAAATTTTATATAATGTGAAATTAAAAGTATGTAATGTAATGTAAACGCATTGCATTTTTTTGGCTACCTTATGAGTACTTTTTTGTAGATGCCATTGGACGAGTAGTGGCCTGTTCAGAACAAAAAATGAGAATTGTTAATGGGGAGGTGAAAAACGTCATGGATATTACTCTAGAAGACAACGAGTATGAGAGTTCAAATATTCATTATTCTTACGAATAAGCTTTTTGTGATAAAGACTGACAATTTGCATATAAATGACAGGGGTTTCCAACTCCGATGCACATTATGGGGAGAATATGTGGCGCAGATGGTGGATCAAGTTGGATTGGGTTTGAATGAACCATTAATTGTACTTATTCAATTGTGCAGAGTCAAGCCATATCTAGGTATGGACTATGTATTACAAACATCTTACTTAATGTTACCAGTAAAATATGGTTGAAAACTCATTATCTAATAGTATTGTATACTCCCAGGTGAGATGTGCATTTCAACGGCATTTCACGCAACAAGGTTGATTTTTGACAATGAAAATGCTTCCATTCGAGATTTTAAAAACAAGTATGTGTAAAGAATATGAGTGTACATAAAAAACAGCATATCACTTATAAGTGTAATTGTATATAAGAACCAAAACTCTTTTTATATTTGCACTATATTATAATTACTTTGTAGGATGAAGACATCAACTGGCAATATAACTTTGAGCTGTGGGAATTCTCAAAGCCAGTCAGAGAGCAGCATGTCTCAGGAAATACAAAGTGGTAGATTGGAAGTATTAAGCATTGAGGAATTACTTTCAAGAAATGAAGTAAGATTATACAAACAGTTTGGATAATATTGTTATCTTGCAATCGAAAAAGAACAATACATTGGAATGAAAAGCATTGTAGAATGAATACTTATCAAAAAAATGTATCTACATATAACAGGCAGGGCATTACTGGATTTTGGCTACGATTGTGGATATCAAAAATTACAAGAATTGGTTTTACTTGGGCTGTGCATCATGCAACAAAAAGGTCAATAAAGAGGAATCACGATTTCGTTGTTCTGGGTGTAACAAGATAACAGCAGAAGGAAACTACAGGTTTGGATGATTCTTAAATTTTTAGTATCTCTGACCTTAAAACAAAGCAACATATTATAATGAGTTGATCCATACTTATAGGTATAGGATCAATGTGTTGGTTATGGACCCTACCGACTACACCACCATAACACTTTGGGATAGAGAATGCACCGACTTGCTAGGAAGGTCGACAAGTGGAATGAGAGACCTCATGGCTGAGGTATAGATACCTAAACATATTTTGTATAAATATTTTGTATATACTGTAAGCATTAAACTTGAAGAACATTAAAAACATTGAATTTTTTTACAGCGTACAGGAAACGCAGATTCCTTCCCATTGCCAGAAATTGAGAGTTTGATCCAGAGAAAGGGTCTTTTCCGAGTAAGTGTAAAACCAAATTCAGAAGATTTTTTTCTTGAGGCTAAGTCATTTGGTGTTACGGCAATGATTTCTGACCCCAATATATGGAAGTTGTACGATACCCATGATGGGGAGGACATGAAATTAGGCTTTTGGGACGAAGAAGAAGTTATTGTTGAAGATGAAGAGGTATAATAAAACAACCGATTGATTATATCTAAAACATAAGTGTGTGTGTGTGTGTGTATTAACGTAGTTTGTTTTTCATTTCAGGTCAAAATTCTCGATGAGATACCCTCGGCGAGCAGCTGTCTTGGTGGAAAACGCAAGCATGAGATTTATAAGGAAGCCGATGACCCTACTAAGAGGGATCTAGATGAGGAATTTGGCGCCACAAAAGAGCTCCTTAAAATGAAGGCCATTAAAACTGAGAAATAGAGAATGGGTCAAATTTTATCAATTTGAACATGCTTTAATTTATATTCGCGTAATCTTCCTAGCCGTTGTTTTGTTTGAGACTCATATGTTTTTCAAACTTTTGAATGTTTTTGTTTTTTCAATTAAATGGTGTTGTGTGGTCTTTCCATGTTAAGATTGAAAAATGGATTTATGATTATATTTTATTAGTTCAATGTTTACGGTGAAGAATACAATTCCATGGGATATTCTCCATGGATGATGCGTTTCATAGAATACAATTGAATCACCATGTAAACACGAGTCAAGTAGACGGAAGTTTCATGTTGAAAAAATTATTTTAAAAAAATACCTAAATGATTTCATTGAAAAATAAATTTAAAACGAATACCAAAATGCTTTTTTTGGAAACTAATATTTTTTTAAATAAAAATTAAAATAAAGATCCATTTGTGGAGAAACGAACACACAAACATCAGCCTAAGAGAGAGATCTTATTTCGATGGGTGAAATCAGAATTTCATTTGAAAAATCTCTTAAAAAGAAGTTATCTGAGAAATAAAATCCAATATTCACTTTTGAAAATGGACAAAAAGTTTAAAAATAAATGGGCTATTTACAGTATAGACCCTCTATACGAAAAAAACACAGTTTAGAAGGGGATGCTTTTAAAGCAGAATAAGAATTTAGAGGGGAGCAAATTCTGGAACTCAGTTTTAAAAATTAGGATAAAACGTGTAATATTCCAAGGGAACACATAAAAATAATTAGGACAATTATATTAAAGTTCATTAAGAGATTTGTATATAGTAAGATTGTGCAGGATTATATTAACAGAACCTCTCTATTAGCAGAACAAGTTTGTGTCGTATACTAATATATACATTATACACACACACACACATGTTTTGGTCATAAACTTACTTTTTAGGGTATGTTTTTTATCTAATTTTTAAATTCTGCCAATTATGTATTATAAAGTGCCATATAAAAAATGTCAAATGAAGACACACACAGTTGGGCCATTAAATAATGAATAATCTGTTTTTAAATTTTATCTCAAGAAAAAATGTAATAAAATAATATAATTTATAAGATCCTATTTACAAAACACAAGAATATTGTCTCTTAATAATTTAATAAAACAACAGCTGAGTTCCATTTACAAAAATCCATGGGAACACACACATGGGATGCTACGTAATAATAGCCTCTTTGTATTATACATTTTTATATCATTTACAGTATATCATACCATAAACACATAATAGTTTGTTTAAATATATGTGTGCACATATACATTTAAATATATATCTTTGTGTGTGTGTGTATATATATATATACATACATACATACATACATACATTTGAGAGTATATATACACAAGCACTTTGCAGATTCAAAGTTGTGATGAAGTTAGTCTGCAAGTCTCATGTACGTAAAAAAACTTATATTCATAAATCTGTTGGTGTTTATACTTCTTATTTTTTTAAAAAGCATGTTTCCTAATTTATATTGCATTTTCTTCTGTAAGGTGAAGATACAGATGTTCTGTTAATCACAACAATATTACAGCCTCAGATTCATGAAGAAGCTAACAAAAGGTGGGACTTTTAAAAGCAAGTTATCGAATGCTACATGTACAGATTCAGGGATAAACAGACAAGGTACCTATCTTGCTTTATGTTGGATAATTTTGATAAAACATTTGAGTACTGAGAAAATTTTAAAATTTATTTGTGTAGCATTGTAATTGAACTTAAAAAAGAGAGTCAATATGAAATGTTATAACATTTATAATTTTAGATTGTATCATACCTTTGGGTGGAAAATATTAAATATGTACTCTTCCATACATGTTTGAAGCCTGAAAGAATTAAACAAATTTAGTACATCATTTAAAACTGAATGTACACGGTGTAGTAAATATTTCGGACACTGATCGTAACCGATCAAACACTGCACTTTCCACTGTAGATAAATGAGGTAGAAAGATTTAATTTCAATAAATCGATTATTAATTAAAATATGCATTCAACCCTTAAAAAAATATCGTTATTTCTGTCTTTGTATTTTGACAGTGTATATATGTATGTATCTATATGTGTGCGTGTATATATATTTGTGTGTCTGTGTGTATAAATATATATATACTTACACACACACACACACACATATATATATACATATATATATATTTATATATATATATATATATATATATATATATATATATATATATATATATATCGTGTGTGTTTGTAGAAATAGATCTAAAGATCTATGTTTCTGGATGTAAAGTAAAAATTTATTCGAACCCAAAAAAGGGAAATTCAACATTTGTTATACAAGTTCATATATTTTTATTATATGTATATAATAATTCAGATACTCAAAATAAAGATATTCTAATTACAAACAAATAAATTCGTAGCAAAATAAATTAGATCTAGATCCCTCTGGTGCAAACACTTTATTCGAAAAGGTCAAGAGTCGATCCCAGAAGCTTCAAATCCAAATACATAAATAAATATATTTGTATTTTTATATAGATCTAATAATAACATATAAATAAATTTCTAAAAACCATAAGATATAATTATCAAAAATAATTCTAGAATACTTACATCCTTTAGAGTAAATCGGATGAAAAAGTCATGCTTTGTAAAGTGCATGAGATTGTTTTTTACATTAATTCAAACCTGAGCCAAAAAACATCCAAAAAATCGAGAATGAAAGAATACAATAGCAAATAGCCAAACGCACAAACGGGAAAATAATATGGATTATACCTGCACAGAGAGAGGGGTGTGTCGCGCGACAAGGAAGAAGTAACGACGCGAGAAGAAGACGAAGAAAATGCGGCGGAAGAAGCAAATGATATGTAGGGTTGGGTGTGTGGTTTATATTTTAAAATGAATGGGCTGATTTTCTGGGCCGATTGAAAGTGGAATCACCCGGACTGCTGGACTCTTTTGGGCAGCTAGACATTTATGGCGCTATTGTTTAGTAATTAAAATCAAACATATTTTGACAATGTTTTACTCCCTCAGTCCTAAAATTAAGTTCTTATTTAACTTTTTACGGTCTGCTATATGGAACTTTGATCATTAATATCTCCATTTATTTAATATATTATTTTTATTTTCATGAATGTAATATATTTTAAAACTATGATTCAAATTGAATTTGTTGATACTAAATTATTATAAAAATTCAATATATTTTTTCGTAATATATCATCAAGGTTTAAAAACTTTAAATGCTAAAATCAAAATGGGAAATTAATTTTAGGACGAAGTGAGTATAAATTAAGTTTACTAGACCACACACACACACACAGATACATACATATATATATATATATATATATATATATATATATATATATATATATATATATATATATATATATATATATATATATATATATATATATATCTATGTATATATATATATATATATATATATATGTATGTATGTATGTATGTATGTATGTATGTATGTATGTATGTGTGTGTGTGTGTATGATATTCAAATAAGTGTGATATTTGTATATAGTAATTAAATTATTCAGTTAACCTTAATTGTGAAATAATTAGGTCTTTTAAACAAATCTCGTGCGATTAAAAAAAAATTGTAAAATTTTTATACATATTTAGTAACGAATATATATTTAATACTACCTCCGTCTCACAAAGATTTCCACGTTATGACTAAAGTTGAAATAAGAAAAGGATAATTTTGTGTTCACTTTCAAAAAATATCCTTGATGTAATGAGTAAATGTAGTATGTGATGTGTAGATTATTAGGAAAAAAATACGATATGATAGGTAGAGTTTATAAAGGTAAGGGATAAAAGTGGTTTTTAATATAATTGGGAAAAATATTTAATATGCACTTTTTTGAAACATGTAAATTTTTTTGGGACAGAGGGAGTATATTTTTTCTACTTCATTACATTATATAATTGCAATGTACTCCCTCCGTCCCGTGAAACATGGGACATTTGCTTTTTAGGAGGGATTTAAGGTAGTGTATTTTGGTATTGAATTTCCAAAAATATCCTTTGATGTGATGAGTAAAAGTATGATTTGATGAATAGATTATTAGTAAAAAGGTATGATGTGATAGTTAGGGTATGAAAAAGTAAGGGGTAAAAGTGACTTTTTAATAGAAATGAGAAGTGTTTTGTGGGACGGATAAAAAAAGAAAGGGGAAAGGTTTCACGGGACAGAGGGAGTATGATTAATCTTTGAATACATAATAGTTTACATTGTACATAATGCTTTACATTTATTCTTTTTATATAAACGTGAGAAAAATTGCAACGTGTATATCGTTTCTTAGAAATAATTTTACCAAAAATCGCACATTTTTAAATATTTTTAATCTTTGTATACATAATAGTTTACGTTTATTCTTTTTATGTCAATAATAGAATAATTATTGACATTTATTCTTTTTATGTCAATAATAGAATTCCACGACTCGGGAAGCATAAAGAGAATTTGTACATCAAGTCGGGACCGAAAAAATGGTTCTTCTTGCAATCATTTAAGTGACTTATCCAATGGTACATCACATCTATTTTAAATTCATTATTTACTATAATATTTTTAGAACATTACCTGTACAGCTGTATATATAAGTAAAATATATTATTTTTTATAGCTCAATACTTTTCAATAAAGCCGGCGATCTCATTTAGTCAAGCTCCTGACACCGGCAGCTTCTCTTCAGTACTCTTTACTAATAACGGGGATATAAACGTCAACAAGGAAAATAATGGAGGTATCTTAAATGTAACATGTACCGTACCGATTTTCCAATATATATAAATATTCATTAATTAACACTTCATATAAATAGTATATCTAAGCTTTTTACATATGATCAAAGGTTTGTATTTAAATTGTCACATAGGAATTGAATATTATTCACTATGTTAATTTATAGATTCCATCATTTCCGAATCTTGGGCATTTGACCAACCTTACGCTAATAACACACCAACATCTCCCGAACTAATTTTGACGCCGGATCATCCAATCATTGATGAGAGTTTCTCTATAATTGACGACGTGGAAAGAGGAAATGCAAGAAATATGAATATTGAGCATGGGAGCTCTTTTTATTGGGATATTGGTGATCCTATTTTCATGTGCATACATTGTACATCATATTTTTGGTTCGAAGAGCGAATAGTAAGCATTTCTAATAAAAAGAATCCAAAATATTCTTCATGTTGCAAACATGGGAAAATCAAACTGGCTACCGTTGGACATCCCCCGCGCCTACTTGAATGCTCAATGGTGATAGTAAAGAAAGCAAACACTTTCAGAAAAATATTCGATCATATAATTGTATGTTTTCCTTCACTTCCTTGGGTGCACAACTCAAAAGAGATGAGAATACGGGAAGAGCTCCCCCTTTATTCAAAATAGGTGGCCAAAACTATCACAGGATTGGGGCTCTACTACCTAACCATGGGCTTCGTCCATCTTTTGCACAACTCTATATTTACGATACTCAGCAGGAGGACTTCAACCGAATAAGAGCAATACGGTATGTATTGTTATTTGAACAAGTGTATGCAAAAATAGGTCCTTTTAAATTTAAATCGTATACATATCATATAGAGAGTAATGAATGAATTGACAGGAGTGACTTGGAGATGGACACATTGCACGATAGCATTGTTGCCAAGTTAAGAGGATTGTTGGACGAACACAATGTTTTGGTTAAGTCTTTTCGCATGGTTAGAGACAAAATTAATGAAGGGGGGGATTTGAATGTTAAGCTCAGATTGATTGGGAATCGAAAATCAGATCCCAGGAGATATAATTTACCGACCGTCGATGAGGTTGCTGCATTGATAGTTGGGGATTTCGATAGTGCATTGGGAGAAAGGGATATAGTTGTTGAAAAGCAAAGCGGAAAGTTGAAAAGAATAAGTGAATTAAATCCGGCATATCTTCCGCTACAATACCCATTATTATTCCCTTATGGTGATGATGGTTATCGAGAGGACATACCATTTGAGCCAGAGACATATGAGATGTTCGGAAGGCGAAGTGTTAGTATTCGAGAGTTCTTGGCATATAAGATTCATGAAAGGAGAGACGATAACCCATTTGTGTTGAGATCCCGAAGATTATTCCAAGAGCTCTGTGTTGATGGGTACACAATGGTCGAGTCATCTAGACTTTGTTATATCAAAACACACCAGAAAAAACTGCGTTGTGAGATGTATAATCGTTTCACTGACTCTCTCATTAATGGAGATACTGATGCTTCAACTAAAGGTAGACGTGTTATTTTGCCTCCTACATTTGTTGGTGGAGCACGATTCATGAGACAAAACTATCAAGATGCAATGGCAATATGTCGCTGGACTGGATATCCAGATTTATTCTTGACATTTACATGTAATCCTTGATGGCCTGAAATTGATCGTTACGTTAGAAGTCGAAATCTAAACCCAGAAGATCGACCAGACATTTTAAGTAGAATGTTTCACATGAAACTAAATGGACTACTGCGAGATTTGAAAAGGGGAAAAGTTTTTGGAAAGATACGATCAGGTAAATTTTCTTCTCATGCGTCTTTATATTTAAAAATAACATAAATGAATAAACGGTATCCATTAATTTTGTTTATTTTGCAGTGATTTATACCATTGAATATCAAAAATGCGGTCTTCCCCATGCGCACATACTCTTATTTCTAGGTCAACAGGATAAAGTTCCCACGCCCAAAGATATCGATCGAATCATATCATCTGAGTTACCAGATGAAACACTTGACCCAGAGTATTTTAAGGCAATATCAGACTATATGCTACACGGTCCCTGTGGTAAGGAAGCACCAAATGCACTGTGCATGAGGGAAGGTAGATGTAGTAAGCATTTTCCAAAACAATTTAATGAACAAACGTGTATTGATGAAGATGGCTATCCCAGATATCGGAGACGAAATGATGGTCGTACAGTGGTGAGAAACGGTGTTACTCTTGACAATCGTTATGTTGTCCCACACAACAGATCTCTGCTTTTAAGATATGGAGCTCATTTAAACGTTGAATGGTGTAACCAATCTCGCTCAATTAAGTACCTATTCAACTACATCAACAAAGGTCATGATCGAGTTACTGCTGGGTTCTATGCAAGCGCACAGGAGAAATCTAGCGGAACAGATAAGACTCCAAATGAAATTCAAATGTATTATGATTGCAGGTATAAATCTACATGTGACACAACTTTGTCAGTGTATGGCCATTCTAAGAAAATTATTTCATATATCGTGATGTATAAACTTTGTGCTATCAATTCCTTTTAGAGTTCTTATGCTTTATTATTACAGGTATATCTCCTCATGCGAGGCAACTTGGAGAATATTTGGATTTCCAATTCAATACAAATACCCAACAGTGGAACGTTTGGGCTTTCACCTCCCAAATGAACATTTCCTTTTTTTTGAGGATGAAGATGACGCATCAGATGTTGTGCGTCGTGAAAGTATAAGGGAGAGCAAGTTTCTTGCATGGATGAAAGCCAATGCCGAATACCCTCTGGCTAAAACGCTAACGTATCATGAATTTCCTCAAAAATTTGTTTGGAAGGAAAAAAAGAGGGAATATTCCGTGTGAAAGATGGGATTTGCCATAGGACAAATCACATATATTCCCCCTGGGGCAGGGGAAGCATATTACCTACGAATTCTTTTGAACGTTGTCAGAGGTCCGACGTCTTTTGAGGATATACAGACAGTCAATGGAGTGGTCTATGACACGTATCGTGATGCATGTTATGCATTGGGTCTGATAAAGAATATATCAATGGGATTGAGGAAGCAAGTCATTGGGCTTCTGCACATCAACTTAGAGTACTCTTTGTCACACTACTGACTAATGAGACGATGTCCAGACCTAGATATGTTTGGGAAAGATGTTGTGATTTTTTGAGTGATGATATATTGCATAGGCAACGGTGTCTGCTTGACCACGAAGGTATTTTTTAACAATGCATCTTTAGACAAATTTTATATATGTATCTTCTATTAAGAGAATTTTACAACTTTGTCTTTTCTTTCTCTATAGGTTTGCGATTGAGTGTTGAAGAAATACAAAATTATGCTCTTCTTGAGATTGAGCATTTATTGAGAGCGCGTGGCAAGAGCTTGCAAGATTATTCAGACATGCCTTACCTAGATATGAGTGGTATTAACATGTCTTCCAATAGACTGATATACGAGGAGTTGCAATATGATCGCACAAGGCTTGCAATGGAACATGAAGAATTGAGAAATTCATTAAACAATGGACAAAGTGCAGCTTACGAGTCCATAATGAAGGCAGTACAAGATTCAACTGGTGGAGTATTTTTCTTATACGGTTGCGGTGGAACAGGAAAAACTTTTGTGTGGCGAACGTTATCTGCAGCTTTGCGTTCTAAAGGTGAAATTGTTCTTAATGTTGCATCGAGTGGAATTGCTTCTCTGTTATTACCTGGAGGGAGAACGGCACATTCCCGTTTTGCTATACCTATTCTTCCCAATGAAGACTCCACTTGCAATATAAGGCAAGGCAGCCCATTAGCTGAGTTGATCATTCGTTCTAAATTAATCATTTGGGACGAAGCACCTATGACGCACAAGCATTGTTTTGAAGCCTTAGATCGGAGCCTACGTGACATTATGCGGGTTGCTAATCCTGGCAATGCCGACCATCCTTTTGGAGCTAAAACAATTGTTTTTGGGGGAGATTTTCGACAAATATTACCCGTGATCCCGAAAGGCACTAGACAAGACATTGTCAACGCAGCAATCAATTCATCTTATATATGGAAGCATTGTACAGTCTTGCACCTTACAGAAAACATGCGGTTGAAATCCTGTCTTAATGCTGAAGAATATGAAACGAGGATGCAGTTCGCCGAGTGGATAGCACAGGTTGGTGATGGAAGAGCTGGTGAACCGAATGATGGAATTACAGATATCCCAATCCCTAGCGATATTTTAATAAAAAATTGTGGTGATCCAATTGCACAAATTGTGCATGAGACTTATCCCAATTTTAACATGATTGCGAATGATCCATTGTATTTACAAGAAAGAGCAATCTTGGAACCAACATTAGATGTGGTAGACGCAATAAATGAATACATGACTGGCCTTAATGTTGGTGAGGAGTCAAGGACATATTTAAGTTCGGACAGCATTTGCAAATCAGATTCAAACTCTGATTTATTGGCAGACTTACATTCACCAGAATTTTTAAATAGCATTCGGGCTTCTGGCGTTCCAAACCATGAACTAATTTTAAAAGTTGGAACACCAGTTATGTTGTTACGGAATGTTGACCAAACAATGGGTCTTTGTAATGGTACTCGATTGATTATAAGTCGGCTGGGATCCCATGTCATCCAAGGAAAAATGATTGCAGGAAAGCATGCTGGTCACGAGGTTGTGATTCCAAGACTCGCGCTTACACCTTCGGATACGAGGATCCCTTTTAAATTTCAGAGAAAACAATTTCCGATAATGACGTCATACGCTATGACAATAAATAAGAGTCAAGGTCAATCCCTAAAGCATGTTGGTCTACTACTGAAAAAACCAGTCTTTAGTCATGGACAGTTGTACGTTGCTTTTTCTCGAGTGACAAACCGTCAGGGCCTTAAAATTTTGATTTGTGACGCTGATAATAACGTAGTCGAGTGTACCACTAATGTTGTATTCAAAGAAGTTTTCCAAAATATTTGAAATGCGTTGTAATGGTTTGTTGTTTGTTTTTATCAACTGTTCAATGCATTTTAGATATAATAAGAATATGGTACTAGGAATTGGTCTGATTATCCTTATCAATAATGTATCAGATAGGGATATCATCTTTAATCTTGATTGTGATATTGTATAAAATTGAACTTTTAATCCTTATGAATTATACTCTTAATTAAATTTTAATTAATGAAATATTTAATAACAAAATGCTCCCCGTGCATAGCACGGGTACGATGCTAGTAGCTATTGAAGAGGAAAGGAGGGAGTGCGTCAAAGGTTTGACGCGCATAGTCTCCTTTATTATATTAAAGGATTTTTTTTGGATATTACGTGACATGCTGACATGTTTAAATTTTGCCACATAAACATGCTAAATGTTGAATTTGTATGCATCCAAGTCTCCTTTATTATATTAAAGGATGTATTGTAACGACTATATAGCCATTGAAGAGGAAAGGAGGGAGTGCGTCAAAGGTTTGAGGCGGGGGTAACACTAACACCCAAATAAGCCCCGGGAGGTCGTTCCCCTAGCGTTAAATTGCTCTCATTCTTATTTCTTACCCGGTTGGCAGGATAAGCCTTAAATTTCTGGGAGCCCGTCCGTTCGCTTATCCAAAATGTCACTCGCCCCTCATCTTCTTCAACTTCCCATCTCCCAATTCAAATCCCTCAATCTCACCTCCACCTTCCTCCATGGCGCCTCCTCTCTGCCCCATCATCTCTCCAACCCAACTTCATCCTCTCCCTCTCCACGCGCCGCCGCCTTCGCTCCGGCAATCCGAGCCATGAGGTCGATGCAAGGCCGCGTCGTCTGCACCGCCAACGACAAGACCGTCGCCGTCGAGGTCGTCCGCCTGGTGCCGCACCCCAAGTACCAGCGCAGGGTTCGGAAGAAGAAGAGGTTCCAGGCTCACGACCCTCTGAACCAGTTCAAAGTCGGTGACCTTGTTCAACTCGAGAAGAGCCGGCCCATTAGCAAGACCAAGGCGTTCGTAGCCATAGCTGCCCCTCCACGGAATCAGTCCAAACGCAAGGAGGAAGACGAGTCCCAGGAGCTCGGGCTTCCACTAGAGTCCGAGGAGATGTTGGCCTAGACCTCTGGCCTATGATGGAATCCAATGCTTGTACTGTGAGTTATCTTTATGTTTTTTTTCCTGTCTTTTTTAACCGTCCCGTGATTCGATTCATGTGTGAAATGATCAATACTTGCCTGTTTCGAGATCGTTAAATCTTGCTTCTGGTTTCTTGTTTTGCTTACTCATCACTCCGGAATGAATGATGCCTATGGGAAATGGTAGCTAAGGTGTTCTACCATTTGTCTGAGCCAAGGTTGTGATAGTTAGGGCTGGGCAATTGTGTGCATAACAGATGATCAAGACGACTGCAACAGGCATTAAGTTTATACTCCGGTCTCAATATGAAATGCTCACAAGATTTCTCCATCAATAATCACATTTCTCACTTTTCACCCTGTTTTTAATCTGTTAAAACCAATTCATGAATCATTTTATGGGAGGGATGAAGTGATTATTTTCATCCGATTGATGCAATCATTTGGTTTAGTGCTTAGACCATCCACTATAATTTTGTAGTCTCCAAGCACACCTCCAAATGTATTTAGCAAAAAATTAGACACCCAAAAATTTTTTGGTCTTTGGAGTTAGACAAATAATCATAATCATAATAATTTGTGCCATAAGGTAAATCCTTTTGTTCACTAAAACATACGGGTGTAATGCTTAGAACAATAATGGTAAATTAAATGTGGATTATGCAAGTGCCTAGGCCAAACAACTTTTAGGTTATAAAGAATTATCATTCCTATAATAACGATTTCTAGATGATCTAAAAATATTTTGCTTCACTCATTGCTTTAATTCTATTTTTGATGTCATTATTATCATTTCTAAAAAAATTATTTTCGTCTAAAACAGTGAGTTTAGCCTTGACAATTTTGGCAACGTTAGAGATTCTTTTAAATTTATCAAATAATTCATTAAATGCTTCTTATAATTCTTCAAAAGTAAAAGAAGCATTAGAAGTACTTACCTCTTCTTCTTCATGAGCTATGAGACATGTTTATTTTTCATTCTCGCCATCTGCAACGCCTTCAAATTTAGTTTGAAGTGAGTCCCTAATTTGTTTCACCCTTTAACAAGATGAAGTTGTTTAAAACTAATTTGCATCAATCGGACAATAAAGGATATTAGTTGCCTTCGCGTTTTTCTCAAGGCCATTGTTGTCCTCTTCGGTGTATTCTTCCTCGTGTTTGGTTGTTCACGCTCTGCCTATTTTCTTTGTGAGAAAACATCCTCCATTTTTAATGATCAACCATAATTTGATGTTTGGGGATCAGATACGATTTTGCATCCCTTCATTCCAATATGAATAGTTTGTTCATGTGAACAAAGGTTGCCAGTTAAAGATAGTTGGAGATAGTTAGAGAGTTTATACTAATGGTTGGAATACGTGTCCAACACTAAGACCCTGTTCTTTTAGGTTGGAATTTAAGAATTGGATGTTGGAAGAAAATGGAAAAAGTTGGAAGAAATTGAAAAAAGATGGAAAAAACTAGGAAGAGTTGGAAAGTGTTGGAAGAATTAAAGTGTTAAAAAGTCAATTCATAAATTATTTAATAGGAGAGATGAAGTGATTATTTCTGATCGTGATACGATGATTAGCCCACTTGACATTCAAGTTTAATCAATTCTCCATTTGGCTTATTGACGGAGAACTCAATCTTGTTATGGAACCAAAACTTGTCCTCAACAACGTAGTTGCTGTTGATCATCCCATAACCATCACCTTGAAACGCGAGAGACGGGGTCGAATGGTTGCATTTCGTGATGCAACTGGTGGCTATTCCAATTCGTGAGAGACTCTCTCGAGATTCCACTATCTCGCTAGACTTGCCAGGTGTCTAACAAATTGAATTGTTACAACTGCTCATAAGTGTTCCTTCTACAAGATTTCACACAGCTCAGACTTCTCATCTAAGACTTCAACCACTAATATAATGGATTATTAGCAAATTAAAACTCACAAACAAGAAGATATAATCTTCTTAGACTCTCCCTTACATAATAAACTCTCTCAAATAGTGTATTAAGAGGTACTCTCTTTGTCCAAAAATTATCTTTCTTATTTCTTTGATGGACTGTTCCAAATTAATCTTTCTCTTTCCTTTTTTGGAAAGCTTTTTGTTGTCCACTTTTTTCTCTCTCATATGCATTACTTTCAACCACATAATATCACTTTTCGTAAACTCTGTGCAATATCAAAGTTGGAGATTTAATTGGGACAAAGAGTATAAATAAAGCTTTATAAACAATATTTTTTTCTCAATTTGCTCAAGAAAAGCTCTACAAAAGCTTAATAAACTTTATATAATATATGTAATCAAAGGTATGATATAAGAGACAAATTTCTTGATCAAAATGGTGTTAGCATTTAGAAAAGAGATGGTAAGAAAATAAATTAGCTAAGATAGTAGAAACCATTTAGATTTTAAAAACTGGCCTAGCAATGAACTGTTCAAGTAGATAATCGAATGTCGATTTAAAAGGTTGAATGACAGTCATACAAATAGTAGTTATAGTGCATTGAAACTTAGACAATCAGTTATCTTATTAGACGATCGATTGTTAACTGCAATCTGTCGAGAGAAAACCATCACTAAGTAAAATGTGCATAACTCTATTATTATAAGTTTGAATTGAGTTGATTGTAATACACTACCGAATAGGCCGACCGTGGGGTCGGGTGAGTTGAGTAAGCAAGGAAAAGGAATAGAGAGAGAGTGTGTGCAAAGTGGGAGTATATTTGCTTGATTTCGGATCCCCTTGCAAGGCTAATGCGTAGGGCTATTTATAGCCCTCACAATGTATAACGGTAATAATCGTGATTCGACACTCGTTTGTCGCCTAGCTATTTTCTTGATCTTTAGGAATCCTTGGGAGGCTCATGACACTCACTTGTCGCCTAGCTCTCGTCGTTGGTCGTTAGAGCCTTAAGGTTTCACATCCGTCCCCAGGTGGCAGCTTCACGTGCCAGTATATGGGTGCCCACCACTTGGGCCACCTAACCGAGTCGATGAGCTCGCCTCGGTGGTACCAAGCCAAAGTGGTAAGTGGTGCCTTACCGTGGGTCCGTCCGTGGGTTCTACGGGATGATCTGATGACCTGGAGCAAACCTCCATCATAAGTCCCTCACTCTCTGAGTTCTCCGATACCAGAGGAGGCCGAGTGAGAGTAACACATGATTGGGCACACCAGGACACACGCTGACAACTATGCAGGCCAAACAATGCCCTTCCCTCTTCCCAAGAGCAGCATCGCGTTGTTTCACCTCCCAAGGCGATTAGGTGCAATAATTGCGCACCTTCTTCATTTGATGCATTTCCTTTCAAATTCCATCATCATCATCATTACCATCGTCATCATCATCGCCCCGTACACCCTTCCCCATATCAACTCGGTCCTATAAATACTAGGCCTAACTTCATTTTTCCTCATTTTAAAGAGAAAATTCATCCGGAGTTCTTGATTGTCCTGCGCGTTCCCTTCCACGAAGTTCTCTTTGGCGTCATCCTTCCCTTTCTAGGTTAGTCTGTTTTCTCCTTCATAGGATTGTTTTTTGGAACTTCCCAGTGGGTCACCATCCAAGGACTACTCTTGTTCCAGCACGCTTAACTACAGAGTTCTGAAGTTAAAGAGGTCCCAAATGCTTCTTAAAACCAATTGGTGATAGGAAGGTGGACACTTACTATTTAACCACATCTCTCTATAGCCCCAAACCGAGGAAGATTCCTATAGGGCACCCCTTATAGTTCACTACAGCAGTGCGGAGCCCCACTATTGAGCGGTGGATGGATAGAAGGGGCTTCGCAAGATACATGACTCATGTACCTCGTCATGTTGGGCTGTCAATACCTGATACTGTTGTAGTGAATCCCTAAGGGTGATCGATGGTCTCCCATAAGACCAACATCCTACCCACGTATGGCGCATCTTCTAGCCATCATCACAAGACTGGTGGCCGAGCGGGGCAATCAAACATGGCTGGAAACTCCCTTCCTCGGTCCCCGGAGGCCCATAGATCTCATAACAGGACGAGGTTGGATGACAACCTCATCCGCCCCCAGAAGTGTGACCTCTCAAGCAAGGAGTTTTGGAAGGCCATCCGGTTAGCCAGGCCTACCGTTCACCGGTCAACTCTAGAGGACTCGGTATTCGATGCCCCTTCGGGCTTCTTCGCCGTCTACCTTAAGTCTATAGAGTATGGCTTCCGTTTTCCCATCCATCGCTGGACCATTTCCTTCTTTAATTATTCCGAATTCCTCCTGTTAAGTCATAAAATGTCGTATTTTATTCTCTCATTTCTTAGTAGTTTTAATATATTTAATATGCATTTTATACCTTAATGAGCATATTTTCTAATACTTAGCATTTTAGGCCATTGTTTGCATATTATACATAAAATGTATGATTTTGAGCAAATTTATATTTGATAATTAATTTGGAGTCCTGATCTAAGGAAGATAATGGAATTGGGCCTATGGAACAAAAGCAATGGGAGAAGAATGAGGTTAGGACCAAGCCCAAAGATGTATTTGATCCACCACCCTTTTGACCCAAGCAATTATTGAAGCAAGCAAATAAATAAAAGAGAAAAAAAAAAAAGAAAGAACCGTAGAAGAGGAAGCAAACCAGCGCAGAAGAGAGCAGACTCCAAACGGAAGGCGCAAGAAACAGAGTCCTTCCCCAAATCCAACGCAAATTCCAAGAATCATACTCCAAATTGAAGATTCCAAACTTCACAATTATAAAAGGAGACAAAAGCCACAAGAAAAATCATCTCCTTCAACCCCAATTCTAGAGGGAGATCGAGAGACAGATCGGGAGCAGAGCAGGGAGCTGGCCTAGGGTTCCGACCCCTAGGCCCAGCAGTCCGATGACAACAATTCGGCGATGGCGGCGGTGTCAATGGGTCCGGCGCATTGGAGGGAAGCCATGGATGACTCTGGTTCTAGGAATCTGCGCAGCGATGAAGAAGACAATTCTAGGGGAGCACTATTTCCTTTAAATCTACTCCGTGTTATTTTGCAGTCCTTAAATTAAACTTTTGATTTTTATTGGAATCTTGATTCCGAATTTCATGTGTCCATTATTAAACACTCTGTATGTGCATGTTCAGCAATGAACTGATTTTCATAACCTAAAAAGTATCTTTCCTCGACCCTTACTTATCCTATCTATATGTTTTAATGGATTTCCTCGACCCTTACTTATCCTATATATATGTTTTAATGAATATTAATTCATAAAGGAGAATTTAAGTTAAGGAAAATAATAAATTAATTTGTAGGTGCTACGACACGCCTATCAAATTTTGGCGCCGTTGCCAGGGAAAGATTAACTTTTTATGAAAATTAGTTTGCTATGTTTCAAAAAAAATGAAAAAAATAATAATAAAACGAAAGATTTAAGCAAAAAAAACCAAAAACAGAAAAAATACAAAAAAAAAATAAAAAACAAAAAAAGAAGAAAATGGAACATAGAATACATGACAAAATGAACAAAAAATACCATCAGAGACTAACAAGAAAAACAAACTAGGAAATTTTAGAGAATTACAAAATAGATTAGAAAAAAACACACAATTATTGACAGTCTAGGAAAAAAATAATCGTTTCGAGAAAACATAGGACTTCAAAAAAAAGTCCGAACAACAAACAAATTACAAAAATGAAAAGAAAAGAAAAACTACCAAAATAAGATTTAGAAAGTACTCTGTATGTAACTAAAAAAATATAGAGAACAAAAAAAGTACGGAGTTTTAAGCACTGAAGACCAAACAAAACAAACATAAGGTTAATAGGAACAAAGGAAAAATGCATTTAGACCAAAACAAAACATCAATAATAAGTAATAACACATATAAAGGCGAGATTAGAAAGAGAAATACAAACTAATTTAGTAAAAACAATAATACCGAGCAACAAAATCAATTTCATAAAAAACACATTTGCAAACAAACTAGAAAAAGATAAAAATAATCAAATGAAAAAAAAAGTCAATTCAAGAAAAAAGACACTCAGAAAAGTCTGGACACAACAAAATAGAAAAACTCTAGCAGCAACTGAAAATGAATTGGAATTGAATTCTATGGAATTGAATTGGATGAAATTGAATTCTAATTCAATTCCAAATCCTTTGTTTGGTGTAATTAAAGAATTGATATAGAATTGTATTGTAATTCCAAATCCTTTGTTTGGTAACATAAAATTATATATACAATTGATATGAAATTGTTTTATGATCCCAACCACTTTATTTGATAACTCAAAAAATGACATTAAAATCCTAGCTAACAACTACAACCGATTTGATAAAGATTTGACAAATTGAAAAACAAATCTAAAAAAAGAATCAAATTTAAAGATAGATAGAGAGAAAGAATTACCAGATGTCGCCACCCTCACCCATGGAGAATTGCGAGATGTCTGCGATGGTCACCCATGAAGATCGAAGATCATAGAGATGAGAGAGCTGAGAGAGAAAGCGAGAAAGAGCATAGGAGTGGGAGTTTAGATCTGCGTAAAATTAGATCTAAAATTAAGACCCGATCCGACGCGTGTTTTTTTGACCCGTGGAATTCACTCCAATTCTTTTATCCTGGTATGGAATTAAAAATGCAGAATTGAAAATTTTGGAATTAGAATTGAATTCCAATTCTATAAATTTTTTTGATACCAAACATCAAAATTGGAATTAAAGTCTCCAATTCCAATTCCGTGGCTTGAATTCCGCGTACCAAACGGACCCTAAAAGTCAGAAAACAAAAATTAAAAAACTCAAATGCATTAAAGAAGCTTTTAATAGGAACAAAATAGAAAACAAAGAATCAATCGGAAAAATATAAAACAATAATAACAGTTAAAAGCACTGATAATAACTAAATTAAAAAGTACTAAAAATACTCCATTTCTCTCCCTAGCGTCTCTAGGGTTTTTTTCTTCTCCCTAGCAATTCTAGGGCAATTTTACTGCTTTTTTCCATCGATCTACCAATTCCTTCTCTCGAATCCGGATGGAGGCCAGGGACTTTGATAATTTGAATCGTAGTGTGTCACGATTGGGCTTGGAGGAAGAACATGACGGTCTTTCGTTCCTGCCAGGGGAGGAGCGCCGCCTTTGACAGAGGAGCTTCGTACTTGGACAATTGCTGGGCGCTTTCTCACAAGTAAGTTGATTAAATTTGATATTATGCAACGGGTTATGGATGCGGCGTGGAAGCCTACTCTAGGAGTGCGAATTGTCCAAGAGGGAGAAGGGCTATTTTTCTTCCATTTCTACCATGTGAAAGATGCGTCCCGAATCATTGAGGAGGGTCCGTGGTCTTTTGATAATGCTACTCTTGTTTGTAAATTGCTTGACCCTGGGGAGACAGTGCTAGCAAATGATTTAAACTTTGTTAATATGTGGGTTCAAGTTCATGATCTCCCTCACGGGTACACATCCCCTGCAATTTTGGAAGCAGTTGGCAGATTTGTTGGAGTGTTTTTGAAACATGACAGAAGCCCTGCAAGTGGTGTTCAACGTTCATTCTACAGGATTCGTGTCTTGTTAGATGTGCGTCGACCACTACGGCGAAGGATGAAACTTACTAAGAAGGATGGTGTTGTGGTCTGGGTATACTTCAAATATGAACGGTTGAATGATTTTTGCTTCTTTTGTGGGATCACGGGTCACATTGCCAAGCATTGTAGAGAGGCAGTCTTATCTTCCCTAGGCGCAGAGGAATACCCGTTTAATGCTTCAATTAGGGAGGTGTATTGTATAAGGAATTGTATTCATATTTTTAAAATGAATGACTTCTATTCATGTCTATGGATGTGTGTTGAAAGTCATAGACTTCTATTGATATTTTAAAAATCATTGATTTTATATAAATAATTTCTATGGATTTTAACAAGTCTATGGACTTTTATTTGAATAATTTTATAGATTTCACTTCCACCATCCAATTATGTCCGTCCAGCGTTATTTTTTGCACTTAAATAAGATTACTTTTAATTTTCAGTTAAATAAATATTATATTTTTATATTAATAAAAAAGTAAATTTTATATTAACCGAATAAGTATTATATATATATATATATATATATATATATATATATATATATATATATATATATATATATATATATATATATATATATATATATATTATTTTATATAAAATAAACTAAAATAATTTTTTAAATTTTTTTTTACAAGATAATTCTAATTGTATTATTTTTAATACTAATTGATAATGTAAAATAAAATTTGACCTAGCACACAAGGGAAAAGTAAGTATACTAATAAAATAGATAAAAAAAAGAGTAAATTTTATAATTGGTCCTTTATAACAGGGGGTTTTTCCTATTTAGTCCTCTATTATCAAATATTACCCCAGTGGTCCTTTTTTTATGGGTGCCTTTCCACAAATAGTCCTTTTTTTGATCTTCTATCATGTTGGTGTTAATTTGAGGGCTAAAAGTATAATTTCACAACGATAATATATCTTTTTTGTCATACACAATTCGAAAGGCTGTTCCGTTTGTGTCATTTGTGAATTACAGTCGCTTTTTACGACAACTATAGTCTACAAATGTGATCTTTCGTCAGAATCCCATCCCACAATCATAATCATTATTTTTGTATTATCCGCTTAACCAATATCAAAATACGTCACTAGACATAATGTTGATGTCAAATTATACTTTTAGCCTTTAAATTAACACCAACACGGCAGAAGATCAAAAAAAGGACCATTTGTGGAAAGGTACCCATAAAAAAGGACTACGGGGGTAATAATTGATAATAGATGACTAAATATGAAAACCCCCCTGTTATAAGGGACCAATTATGAAATTTACTCTAAAAAAAACATTGCATTGTATAAAATTCATCATCTCAATCAAATGTTTCAACAAAAATGAAAACAAATCTAATTGTAAAACAAATAAAGTAAAGAATTAACTATTTTCACTATTAGTTGTTGCCCACATTTCATTTGCAAGATTCAATCTCCATTCGTTAGCTTTCTCTCGCTGTTGATCTTGTGTTTGAGTATCATCCCATTCATAACTCTCATCTGTTTCATTTGTTGTGTCTTCATCCGGAGCCGGAGGAAATTCATCTGAACGACACTCACGTCGAAGAAAATTGTGTAGTCCCGCACATGCTAAAAACCACGTTTTGCTCCATCAACCATCAATTGCAGCAATATATTACTCTCTTCGGTTGACCAAGTTTTATAATCCTTTCGCTTACCATTCTCTTGTGAATCTTCCATCTCTATGATAGTATATAGTCAACCATAAATCAATTTACATCATACGTGAAATAGAAAATAAATCATATAAACTATTCCTATTTCCCAATGCTAAAACCCCAATACGTAGGTTTTGGACCAACACAAATATAATAATTGGCAGATACTCAAGAACATGCATAATTTAAAAATATAGAAACAGAGCACACACAGTCTAAAAAATTTATACAAATTGAAAGTGTTCAAGTAATGTAATATTGTACTTGCAAGGTAGAGAATATAGAAAGATTATCATGGTAGGTCGGACTAATAAAATTACTACCAACAAGACATGCAAGGTATATCAATGAATTTTTGTTCCCCATCATTTTAACAATAAGAAATGGCATCCGTTAGAGCGTGGTATCCACCGAGTATTATTTCTAGTGAAAAAACATTTTTTTCAACACTCACTGCTGGAACATTTTGATTTTTCTCACATGCTTCCCCTATTTTCTCATAGGAGACAATGTGATCAAAAAGTTGCAGCTTTTCTTCATGTTGTAATAAGGAAACAATGGCAAATGTGTTGTAGAAAACTGCTTTTGCGAAAATAGCATGTGATTTATTCATGGGTTTAATTACTCATATCCCCCACCCACCACTACAAACACACACCCCAAATTCCATCAAACCTAGTTTTTTTTCTTTTTGATTTGAACAATAAGAACATATGGAGTGCATCACAGAACTTTTTTTTCCTTTTGGTGGTAACTTCATCATATTTGTGGTAAAAAAAATTGTGTGGTTCTCAAAAACTCTTCCTCATCCAGTTTTAGAAGTCTATTTTGTAATTAGAAGTCTATTTTGTAAATGACCAATTTTACTCCTATGGACAGACTCCCACAGAAGGTATAACAATAAATGTAAAAAAAAGTGCAGATCAGTGTTTTCCCTTCTTTAACTGATCTTTGACGATTTTGAAGTAAAATCTAATTGTATAAAACTTGAGAGGAGGAAAATATTTAAGAAAGAACAACCCCCGAATTATCTGAACCTGGATAAAGGGAAGCTAACATCATCCAGCGCATGGCCATATGATGCGAGACCACAAATAGACGCCAAAAGAAGCAAATGCAACCAGGGAATAAAAACTAGATTGAAGAAAGCCTAGGGAATATAATTGCCTAATAATTGAAAAGAAAGCCTAATCATTCAAGAAAATCACATGGCAACGACAAGATGAAATCAAAAGAAAAAGCAAGCAATTAAGGGCAATTAAGGACTGAATCTCAAAAGAATGAAAATCTTACTCGACGGAGCTGCGTTGCTACAATTTCAAGCTGTCCGGAGCAATTGAGGATGATGATGCGGCAGACCTAGGGCTCTTGCGTAAAAAAAAATCCAGGGAGAATACTTACTCTTGTGTAAAGAAAATAACGGAGAAAGAGTATTTATAGTCCTAGAGTAAAATATCTTCATATATGAATGATTTTATTAAATCCATGGGTTTAATATTATTTTGAATACCTCTAGATTTTTTTTATATTTTAAAAGTTTATTTTGAATACGGCTAGACTTTCGTTGAATTTATAATGACTTTTTAAAATCCTAATTCAATACACCCAGATTTTTATTGATTTTAAAAAGTTATAATTGAATACACCCAAACTTTCGAATTCCATTGATTTCTATTTAAATGAATAAGAATCCTTATACAATACACCCCCCTTAGAGCAGGGGGGAGGAAGAAGGATTCTGGGTTTGGATTACCATGGTTACGGTTCCAAGACCCATGGCTTGAGGAGGGGGACAAACTAGACGATACACTGGAATCAGTTGGTGCAGAGTCTGGAAGAGATTTGGGGCTGGAAATTGTTGCTAAAAGGAAAAGGGGTGCGGTTGAAGGGTTGATAGTTATGATGGATGTTGATGCAGCTATGACGGATGTGTCAAAAAACTTGCTAGCGACGGGTACTGGTGTCTAGTCCCGCGGAGATCAATGAGTACCATCAATTGGAATTGCCGTGGGTTGGGCAACTGACGGACAGTTCAGGAAATTGCGGATCTTGTATCCGTTAAGAAGCCCGACTTTGTTTTTCTTATGGAACTGAAGTGTTCACGTGGAAAGGTGGAGGAGCTACGTGTCAAGATTGGGTTTGATGGTTTGTTTGTGGTAGAGGGTGTTGGGACAAGTGGTGGTTTAGCACTGTTGTGGAGAAATAATAATACAGCTAATCTTATTAGTTTCTCTAAGTTTCATGTTGATATCCAAGTTAGAATTGGGGGGAACTCACCATGGCGGCTGACGGGTTTTTATGGGAACCCTAGACGTGATCTTCGTTCAAGTTCATGGACCCTTTTACGGACATTGAAGACTCGATCACCCCTACCTTGGGTGGTCATTGGTGATTTTAATGATCTCTATGCAGCCTCAGAAAAAAGAGGGGGGGGGGGGGGGCTCATCCTCTCTCGTTAATGGCAGAATTTTGTTCGGCACTTGATGACTGTGGCTTGATGGATCTCGGTATGTGTGGTTATCCCTTTACTTGGGAGAGGGGTCGTGGTTCAGATCACTGTATTGAAGAGAGACTTGATCGTGCAGTAGGTACAGTTGATTGGATGAGACTTCATGTGGAGGCTCGTGTTTACAATGTGGATATGCGTAGGAGTGATCATTCTGCCCTCTTTTTGAGTTTGTCAAAGGTGACTCGTCGTCCTCGGATCCGAAGGTTCATGTTTGAAAATGCATGGCTTAAGGATGCAGGGTGTAAGGATGTTATAAAAAGTGCCTGGGAGTCTTCAAGCTCACTGCCATTGCATGCACGACTTGAACATTGCGGTAAAAAGTTGACAGCCTGGGGTGGAGACCGTTATCACCTTTTCGGTAAGAAGATCAAAGATTTAAAGGCGGTGGTGACTCGACTTAGAAACAAGAGAGGCACCAGTCACCTTCGAGAGCTTCGTGAAGCTGATTCTGCTTTGACCAAGTTGCTGGATCAGGAGGATGCTTTTTGGCGCCAACGGGCTAAGCAACACTGGCTTAGGTCCATTGACGCAAACACCAGGTTTTTTCACCATTATGCGTCGTACAGAAAGAAGAAGAACCACATCCACAGGTTGAGTAATGGTTCGGGTGCTTGGTTTGAGGGTGAGAATCTAAAACCACTCATCACTCAATACTTTTCTTCTATTTTCTATTCTAAAGGAAGTATAGACTCGGGGCTTTATCATCTTATCCAACCAAAAGTGACCTCGATTCAAAATGATGCTCTCCTCTGACCTTTTGATGCTAAAGAAGTTAAGGAAGCGTTCTTTGCGATGCATCCGGATAAATCTCCAGGTCCGGATGGGATGAATCCGGCCTTCTTTCAGAGGTCTTGGGATGTGGTGGGATCGGATGTTACGCGGTTTGTTCTCTCGTGTTTAAACGAAGGTGTCTTCCCTGAGGCCATGAACGACGCTACCATTGTTTTGATCCCGAAGAAAAACTCCCCTGAGACAGTTGCAGATTTACGTCCTATTGCCCTATGCAACATTACCTATAAGATTGTGGCAAAGGTTTTGGCTAACAGGATGAAACCTCTTCTCCAGATGATTATTTCCGATACACAATCGGCTTTTCTTCCTGGTAGACTGATTTCGGATAACATTCTTTTGGCAGTAGAGTTGGGTCATTTTCTTAAAACGAAGCAGTCCGGGCGTCAAGGTTGGGTTGGCTTGAAGTTACACATGGCAAAAGCATACGACCGCATGGAATGGACCTTTCTACGACGGATGATGCAGTGTTTGGGTTTTGCAGAGAGGTGGATTAATCTGATTATGTTATGTGTAACTACCGTTATATATCGGGTGTTGGTTAATGGTGATTTGTCTGATGTTATTTTACCCACACGTGGTCTTCGTCAAGGGGATCCAATTAGTCCTTATCTCTTCATTCTTTGTGCAGAGGGTCTTTCTACACTTTTGCAGGATGCAGAGCGCAGGGGTGTGCTTCATGGTATTCATGTTTGTCGGGGTGCCCCCTCCATCTCCCATCTCTTATTTGCTGATGATTGTTTGCTCCTTTTTAAAGCATCCAATGCGGAGGCCATTGCAGTTCGGGACTGTCTTGTGGAATATGAGCAGGTGTCAGGACAGGTTATTAATTTTAACAAGTCTACTATCTGTTTTAGCACGAATACCTCACCTGAAGTGCGGGAGAGCCTCACACAGTTCTTTGGAGTGACTCCGGCAGATAACTTTGGAAAGTACCTTGGCTTACCCTCTTTTCTGGGTCGGAACAAGACCGAGGTATTTACTTACATTGCAGATAAAATTCGTCACCGAATTGGGGGGTGGAGTAAGAAATTGTTGTCTAAAGCAGGGAAGGATGTCTTACTCAAGACTGTGGCTCAAGCTATGCCTCAATTTGCGATGAGTGTGTTTTTGCACCCCAAGTCCATGTGCTCTAACATGGAGCGGTTGATGAATGCTTTCTGGTGGCACGGGAGAGGAAATTCGGACAAGGGTATTAATTGGCTCTCTTGGGAGCGTATGGCGGTCCCTAAAAAATTTGGGGGTCTAGGTTTTAAACATCTCCACGGGTTCAATATTGCTATGTTGGGAAAGCAAGGCTGGAGATTACTCACTCAACCTGATGCTTTGGTGTCTCGGGTCTTCAAAGCAAGGTACTTTCCCACCACTTCCTTTCTTGAGGCTAAGTTGGGGTGTACGCCTAGTTATTGTTGGCGAAGCATTTTGGCTGCCCAACCTCTTATTAGGGCAGGGGCCCGTCGTAGAATTGGCAATGGTTCTAACACTCTCGTTTGGGACAGTCCGTGGCTTCCAGACGGTGCTCATCTGCGGGTGTGCTCAGATCCGACCACCCATTGGCCTAATTTCCCAGTTTCTTTTCTTATTAACAGAGAGAGCGGTTTCTGTAACTTGGAGCTACTGCATCAGATCTTTCCCCGGCAACGGCGCCAAAATTTGATAGGCGTGTCGTAGCACCTACAAATTAATTTATTATTTTCCTTAACTTAAATCCTCCTTTATGAATTAATATTCATTAAAACATATAGATAGGGTAAGTAAGGGTTGATCGCACGAGGAAAGATACTTTTTAGGCTATGAAAATCAGTTCACTTTTAACACTTAAACTTTCAAAACAAAATTGCTGCTGAACGTGCACATACGGAGTGTTTAATAATGGACACATGAAATTCGGAACCAAGATTCCAATAAAAATCAAAAGTTTAATTTAAGGACTGTAAAATAACATGGAGTAGATTTAAAGGAAATAGTGCTCCCCTGGAATTGTCTTCTTCATCGTGCGCACCTCCCTTGCCAACTTGTCCCGAATTCCCACCGCTACCTGATCGGATTCATTATCCGTTGCCTTCAGACCGGGGTTCGGATAGATCTGGACTGCTTCCAACATCTATTCCGGTTATCCAAGTCCCCGGGCACGGACTCGGGATCCTACGTCACGATCTCCAAAGAAGGAGGGGATCTACAAGAGCAAGAAGGATTCCATTAAGACTTGGAAGGGAAAATTTGTCTTTGTATTCGTCGATTCGGAGTCCCCCTTCCGTCGCCGCCCCTTGCCCTGGTTACTCGACAGATGGAGGCCTATGTGGCGACGCTATGGATGGGATGTAACACCCTTGAATCCGGTTTAGGAATTTTAGCTTTTGAGTACAAAAGAAATGAAAAGTGTCATTAAAATCCATCTTATAAAAAAAAACTAATTAAAAATTAATTAAAAAAACTACTCTTTATTTAAAAATAACAAGTTGGAATTCAAATGATTAGTTGCAATAGGGATGAGTGAAAATAAAATAAAAATGAAATGAGTTTTGGTTCACTACTATCCGAATAGTATTATTTGTTCATTAGAGTTTACTTTCTTGAAAAACAAATCACGTTAAAAGGATGTGTGAAGAATTTTGAATCCAACAGTATTAGTTTTATATTTTTCAATAAAATATTGGACAACTAAAACTATGGAAATCAGACACGTTTACTAAACCAACGGAGCAAGAAAATCTTTTGTTTTCTCCTTCTTTTCTCACGCCTACAATTTTGTAACTCCTCCCCCATTCATTTCACCTCATTAAAAAGAGTAATAATTTGCTTTTACTAATTTGATAATAAAAAAAGAAATAATTAAATAATATTTTATTTATTTAGCAACCATCCATCTATCCATCACTTTCTAGAACTTTCTCTCCATCCTATAAATAGGGTCCCTTAAGAAGAGAGAACACATAATCATTTTAGAAAAAATATATATCCATAGCTAAGTGGAGGGAGAGGTAGGTAGTAAGAGTGGGGTTGTGGTGTTGCTAAAAGGGAGAAAGAGAGACGTGGGAGACGCATCATGTAATCATCTTGCTAAGATTTGTCAAGTTATTGTTTTGTCTAAACCGAAACTGAAGGTATGCCTGTTGACCCTAACCTTTAGTCATATATCTCATGTTAATATTTTTTTTTGAGTATTTTCATTTTTATGAAGTGAACATCTTGAATTTAAATAACATTAAAAGATTCAAGTTTATATATATATATATATATATATATATATATATATATATATATATATATATATATATATATATATATATAATTTATATTTTCATCATTTTAATTATATGATAATTATTGATGTCAAAATAAAATATAATGTATTTCTAATATGAGAGTGCTGATTTTCAAGGGGGAAAATACAAGACATTATTTGATTTTTTACCTAATGATATATTTCATTGATATAATCAAATATTTGATTAGTAAAGGATATTTGCTTTGTTCTGTTGGTTGGGGACATTACATTAATCATATTTTGTTTTGTCCCTAAGTAATTTCCTAGCAATTCCATAAAATAATGTATTATAAAATGAGAAAATTCGTTCCCATTTTCTACACTCTAATTTTCGACCCTAGAGAGAGAAAGGAGAGAAAAATATGATTTTGTGTTCAAAGTTATCTTTTTAAAGTGTTAGAAATATATACACAAAATATTATAAAGAAATATTTACAAGATAAATATTTTACAATATATTTATTACTCCCTAAAGTAGTAATATTATAGTTTTTACTATCCTATATTAAACTTTCTAGCACAAGTTTAATCTAGGACTCCAAAGAAAGTTCGTGTAGATACATATGAGGCTTCATACGTTTGGCGCTACGTTCATCTCTTCAAAACCATCCATGACCGTTTCTCTGTTCTCCATTTTTACCGCTAAGGTAACTTTCTTACTATAACTAGTAATTTACGTAAGTTGTTCTTGGGTGGAATTGAGTTTTGGACTCTAAATTTTTGTTTTCCGCTGTGTTATCCAAGCCCTGTTTCCCAACATTGGTATTGGAGCCGGCTTATGAAGTTACTAGTTTAGTAGTTTTTATCGCTATCGTTTTTAGATTACTCAATAACTTTTGGAGACAAAAATTTATCCCATTATAAAATTTGATTAGGTGGCCATATTTAGATACTGGACCTAATATAATTTTGTTTAGTAATTTTCGAAATTACTGTTTGGGTATTTTTATATTATTCTTATTAAGTAGTTCATATGTAGAATACTTGTTATTTGTGCCATAAATACTTAATAACTATGAAAATTAGATTTTATATTTTGTGGGATGTTTTTGACATATCAATATAACTCATAAATTTTAAAATCGATTTTTGGAATTAATTTCCTATTTTTCTATTTTAAATTCGTTTCTTGAATAGAAAATAGGAAAAATTGTTTTTGACGATAAAAATTAATTTTAATTCATAATAAGTTGACACCAGAGATTTTAGTCCTGTATAAAAAATTTCATAATTTTTAAGCACGTAAAATGATTTATTTTGTATTTTTGAAGTAATTAGATTGGTACTATTCACTAGTCCGATTTTTAATTATTTAAAATTGAACAATTAAATTTTAAATTCTGGGAAAATCATATTCTGGTTCTGGAACTTATTTGTGACTTGAAAAATAAATTTTTACATTTTTGGAATTTCAAAATGTATTTTTTTTATATAAAATCATTTCGGTTTTTCATGTCTTGAAAAATAGTTTTCAAAATTATAAGTTTTATTCATTCTGGAATTTTTGGATTTCTTGTTAAATATGTGAAGCATATTTATTAAACATGTTAAGAATATTTCTTGTATCAATTATAGTATATTCCTTATTTGTATAGGATCCATATTTATTATTGTTTCCTTATTGTAACCCCTTCCCATTTGTATATCAAGGGAGGTGGATTCATTGTATTAATCATAGAAAATAACAATTCTTCATGGTATCGGAGCCACCCTAGGCTAACCCCGAAACTTCCTCCTTCCTCTCTCCCTCTCGGTGTTGCTTTCTCTGCCGCCGTCCCTCTCTCCCTCTCACGGCAGCCCCTCTCTGCCGCCACCCTCTCTCTAAAACAACCCCCTCAAATATACTCCATGGCTACGGAAAAATCAAACTCTCCTTCGCCCACCCCTCATCTTGCGTTTACATCGATCTCTAACTTCAAACTCCAGGTTCCCATTACCCTCAGTTTCTCGGAACCAAAATACAAAAAATGGAGCCGTCTTTTCCTCCTTTTGGTTCGACATTTCAACCTTGAAGGCTTCCTCAACGGTGAGAAAATCTCAACCGGAAAAGATGACGTCGAATGGATCCAACTAGACGCCCTCATTCAAGGATGGATTCTCTCTACCGTCAATGATGAGGTGTCCGATCTCATCATCTCGTCCACCACATCCGCTACAGATCTTTGGAATTCTATTCACAACTTGTTTCACGATAACAAGGCGGCAAGAGCCATGCGACTAGAGCAACAATTCTTCAACACTGTCAAAGGAACATTTACCATTGCCTCGTATTGTCAAACACTTCGACACATTGCTGATTGGCTTGACAATGTCGATGCCCCGGTAACCGAAAATCAACTTGTTTTGCAAGCCCTATGTGGCCTCCAGGAGGATCTCAGTAACCAAGCTTCGTTCTTGCAGTTTCAAAAACCCCTGCTTACATTTATGGAGGTCTGGTCGGCTCTCCTTCTCCTCGAGGGACAGCGGCGACCTCACGCTGCCGCTGGTGAGAAAGGCACGGCGCTGGCAGTGCACGGCGGAGGAGGCCCTCACATCCTGGGCTTTGGCGGTCAAGGCGGACAGCACTTCGGACAGAGCAGCGGCGGTAATGGACCACCCCCAAGGGTATGGCGGACGAGGATAGGCTCCCGGTGGACACGGTGGACGGCCGACTCACGGTCGTGGTTGCGGACGGAACGCAGGGGGACACTCTCGGCAAAGCCCTGGACATTTTAACCCATGGCAGATGCCTTACCCATCCCAACATCCCCACCCTCGGCCCAAGCCCATTAGACTCAACCCACATATTCCCCTTACCCAAACCCTCTAGCCCACACCTCACCCTCCCCACTCGGCCCACAAATCCAACCCACATACCCCCCACCCTCCCAGCCCGTGTACCCCCCACCCAGCTGCCCTTATGCCCCCAACCCGTCACCCTCACCTCCCCCCCAACCCTACTGCCCTCGCCCATCAATTTGACACAATGACCCTCCGTGAACCCACGTGGCTCATGGACACCGGTGCATCACATCATATCGCCTCCGACCCAAGTACTATTTTTCATGTTTATTCAAGAAATTAAATTCATCACCACCTTTCATCACTGTAAGTAATGGATCCAAAGTGCGCGCCACAGCGGTTAGTAAACACACTTTTCCCACCTCCCCACCCTTGTCCCTTCATAATGTTCTTATCTCCCCCCACATCATCCATAATAGTATCTCAGTTCGTCAGTTTACTCGTGATAACAATTGAACTATTGAATTTGAATCCATTGGTTTTTTTGTGAAGGATCTTTGGACGGGCAACGTGATTCATCGCTCGAATGATAACGGCCCCCTCTACCCTCTGCGCCCGCACGTCTCAGTTGCTCAAGCACATGCTGCCTCTGTTGACACCCAGACGTGGCATCATCGTCTTGGTCACCCCATCCCAGCCGTTCTTCATGTCATCCCTCCTTTATCTCTTTTTAATAATAAACATTTTAACGACACTTTGTGTCATGCTTGTCAGTTAGGGAAACATGTGCGTCTCCCTTTTACCTCTTCTGGTCGTATTTCAATCTTTCCATTTCAACTTATGCATACTGATTTATGGCAGTCGCCCATACCTAGCATTACTGGCTTTAAACATTATATGCTCCTTCTTGATGACTTTTCTCATTATTTATGGGTTTTTCCATTACGTCACAAATCTGATGTTTTTTCTCAATTGACAAATTTTATAGCTTATGTGAAAAATCATTTTTACACAACTATTAAAAATGTACAATGTGACAATGGAACAGAATACCGTAACACCCCTCTTCAAACCGTTTTTAACTCCATAGGCATTCTTTTCCGCTTCTCTTGTCCCCACACAAGCCAACAAAATGGTCGTGTCGAACGTACTATCCAAACCATCAACAACACGATTCAAACCTTGATTTTCCAAGCCCAACTACCCCCTGAATATTGGGTTGAGGCGCTTCATATGGCCTTCCATCTTTTTAATCTTTTACCCACCACCACTATCCACAAACACACTCCCCACGAAGTACTTTTTCAAACACCACCCTCCTACGACCATCTCCGTGTCTTTGGATGTGTCTGCTATCTGAACATCTCCGCCACTGCCCCTCACAAATTATCTCCCTGGTCCACTCAGTGTATTTTCCTCGGCTACCCCTCTCATCAACGTGGATTTCAATGCCTCGATCTAACCACCCACAAAATCATTATCTCCTGACATGTCATATTTGACGAATCCATGTTTCCCTTCGCTCACCCCACCACGCAACTGGACCTCAACTTCCTTGACACCATGGACGACACAATTCCCCATAACCTACACCAATTTGTTCAATCTCCGCCACCCCTCACGGCCCACCCACCCGCCATCCACCCTGTCCCGCACTCTGCCACGGCCAAGCCCACAAACCCCCTCCCTCCCACCTCATAGCCAACTCCCATTCTCCCGACCCAAACCCAGTCCTCGGCCCAACCCTCCTCCCACACCCAGCCCTCGGCCCAGCCCACTCTACCCGCCCAGCCCTCGGCCCAGCCCATCCCATCCAGCCCAGCCCATGGCATAGCCCACTGAACACGCCCAACCCAACCCCTCCACCTCCACAAACACACACCCAATGATCACCCGCGCCAAATCCGGCATCCACTGCCACAGATCCATCCTTAACCTCAACACTACAGCCCACATCTCACCACTTCCCCAACGTATCGTAGCGCACTGAAAGATCCTAATTGGTATGATGCAATGTGTGATGAATTTAATGCTCTAATAAAGAATAATACATGGGAATTAGTACCCCCCCTCCCCCACCCAAAATGTTATCACTGGAAAATGGCTTTTTCGACACAAATTTGGCCCCACAGGTGATCTGTCTAGGTACAAAGCTCGTTGGGTAGTCCGAGGGTTCAACCTGCGTTTTGGCATCGACTAGAGCGACACGTTTAGTTTGGTCATTAAACCGGTCACCATCCGGAATGTCCTCAGTTTGGCCCTTTCTCGGGACTGTCTATGCTTGTTAGCCTTCTGGGTTCGAGGATCCATCACGCCCACACCATGTTTACAAACTAAAGAAGGCTCTTTATGGCTTAAAACATGCACCTTGCTCTTGGTATCAACGGTTTGCTGGTTTTTTATGCCATATTGGTTTTCAGGGCTGCAAGACTGATACCTCCCTGTTTGTCTACACACGTGGCACACACATTGCATACCTGCTTCTTTATGTTGATGACATTGTGCTCACAGCCTCGACTACCATGCTTCTATCCCAGATCACAGAGTGCTTAAAAGATGAATTCGCCATGACCGATATGGGGGAACTTAATTTTGTTCTCGGGATTAATGTCCAGAGCACCAAACAGGGACTCTTCTTACATCAGACTCAGTTTGCCCATGAAATTCTAGACACAGCAGGCATGATACCTAGTAAGCCAATCTCTACGCCTGTGGACTCCAAAGGGAAAATATCTGCTACAGATGGTGACCCAGTCCACGACCCAGCTCTTTATCGCTTTCTTGTTGGTGCTCTTCAGTATCCCACTTTCACTCGACCCGATCTCACATATGCAGTATAGCAGCTATGCCTTTACCTTCACGCTTCTCGGACGCCCATCTTACTGCTTTAAAACGGGTTTTCCATTATCTGCACGGCGCCTCTACCATGGGATCACTCTATCCCGTAGCTCCTCAGATCTCCTTCAGGCCTACTCCAACAAGGCCGGTTGTCCCGACACACGACGATCCACATCTAGCTACTGTGTTTTTCTAGGGGACAATCTCGTCTCATGGTCCTCCAAACGACAAGGAACCACCTCCGGATCTAGTGGTGAGGCCGAGTATAGAGCTGTAGCCAATGCCGTTGCTAAAACCAGTTGGATCCAAAATCTTCTACTTGAACTACATCAACCTCTACGCCGAGCCACCATTGTTTTCTGTGACAATATCAGTTCCGTTTACTTATCCTCCAACCCAGTTCAGCACCAGCAAACATGTCGAAGTTGACATTCACTTCGTAAGAGACAAAGTAGCGCTGGGTCAAGTTCGAGTCATTCATGTTCCACCTTCCTCTCAGTTTGCAGACATCTTTATTAAAGGGCTGCCATCTATTATCTTCACTGACTTTCGACACAATCTTAGGATTCGAAGATCTCCAACGGAGTCGGCAGCATGTTAAATATGTTAAGCATATTTATTAAATATGTTAAGTATATTTCTTGTATCAATTATATTATATTCCTTATTTGTATAGGATCCATATTTATTATTTTTCCTTATTGCAACCCCTTCCCATTTGTATATGAAGGGAGGTAGATTCATTGTATTAATCATAAAATAACAATTCTTCATTTCCAGATTAATAAAGTTTACTGGGAGTCTCCAATAATTATTTGCTAATTTAGAAAACATATATATATTTAATTCGAACTAAAATCCCTTTTTCGAAGTTATATATATATATATATATATATATATATATATATATATATATATATATATATATAATATATATATATATATATATATATATATATATATATATATATATATATATATATATATATATATATATATATATATATATATATATATATATATATATATGCGGTAAATATAAAATATTTTATTTTTTGGAGTTTAGAAAATTAAATTTCTAACATTTTGTAAATTTAAAGTATTTTATAATTTTTAATTAAATTACTTGCTAGTTTAATTAATATATTGTTGATATTTTATTCCGTAGAATAGAATAAACTAGGTCTGGGACGAGCACGGTTTGCCCGGTGTATGCTTTAATATGTATGATGTGATGCATGTGATGCTTGTATGTATTACTGCATGGTGGATGATTATGGCTTAGTTATACTTATTATAATTTTAAATATGACATGCATGTCGTGCCTCATCTCTATACTCTGGATGTAATTCTCTTCTTTAACTCAATATTTTTTTCTCTCGAAAATTATAAGAAGACAAGAAGACGAAGTTCGTTCGTGATGGAGAGTCCTAAGGAAGGCGTGATGGGCCGGAGATAGAGAACTCTTGATCAAGGCGCTGTCGTTTGTTTTTCTTTAGGAGCCACAATCATTTTACGTTTACTTATTATGCATGTGATTATTATTGAATGTATGCATGTATGTGATTTTTGCTAGTGCATACACGCGGGGTGTATGCCATAGGCAAGACTGCACATTAAATCTCTCATAATTTTAAGTCTGTGCCACCCCGACGCCCCGTCACTCGTCAAACCCAATTTAGATCGGTAACGGTTGGTTAGGCGCGAAACCTGTAACTAGGGTACTGACTCGCCCCGGGTTAAAACTTAACTAAGTCTTGGTCATAAGGATGAGAGACTAAGGGCACTGCGGTAGGATCAATAAATAAAATCAGATCATCCAACCAGAGTTGTAACTTGTTACAATTGGAATTTAAAAGAATCCACCGAACCAAGAATTGTAATAACGATTGCAATTGGAATGAATTCCTACCTAAACAACTTGATTGTCGGGCAAGATGCAAAGCACAACTATAGTTAAGTAAAATATTAATCTTAGCCCACTAGGGTATTCTTCTCACGAAGAGACCCCAAGTCAATAGGTTACGTATCTGAGGGTAATTGACTTGTTAGAAATAGTGAGAGAGTATTTAATAAAGACCTATTAGATACTAAATTCATGATAATGACTATCTTCGCAAAATTCTGTAGATGGCAAACAACAACAACACAAACAACCTCGTCCCGCGTTCCATTCTGGAAAAGGAAAAATTGAACGGAACAAACTTTGTTGACTAGCAACGCAATCTCTCCATTGCTCTCTGCAAGGATGAGAAAGAGTATGTGCTTTAAAGGCCCATTCCTCCTGCCCCTCCCGCTAACGCCCCAAAAGCGGTTAAAGATGCCTATGAGAAACACATTAAGGATGACAACCAGGTTAGCTGTGTCATGCTGGCATCCATGATAGCCGAGCTGCAAAAACAGCACGACTACATGAAGGCCCACGCCATGATCGTGGCCTTGCGGCAACTATACCAAGGGCAATCCAAGCATGAACGTTTTCTTGTAAGTAAGGATCTCTTTAGTTGCAAGCTCTCTTCAGGGAACTCGGTCGGTCCACACGTTCTCAAAATGATTGGTTACATAACCAATATAGAGAAACTCGGGTTCACCTTTGTAAAAGGAGCTGGCAACGGACCTGATCCTGTAGTCGCTCCCTGAGCTATACAAGGGGTTCGTCATGAACTACATGATGCACGATCTTGACAAACCCCTTCCGGAGCTTCTTAAAATGCTCTAGACTATAGAGGAGAACCTTACTAAGGGCAAGGGTGCTTCCGTCCTTATGGTCCAAGGCGGAAAGGGGAAGCTGAAGAAGGGGATCAAGATTAAGGCTAGGACGGTCGGAGGAGCAATTGCAAAGGGCAAATGTCATCACTGTGGTAAGGCAGGCCACTAGAGGAGAAACTGCAAGACATACCTCACAACCAAGAAGAAGGAAGGTACGACCATTTCTTCTGAGGTGTATGTTATAGAAGTTAACATGTTTATATTTTCATCATGGGTACTAGATACTGGATGTGGGTCTCATATCTGTACTACCATGCACAGACTGAAACAGAGTAGACGGTTAGCTCGAGGCGAGATTGAACTCCGAGTCGGCAATGGTGCACTTGTTGCAGCTTTGGCAATCGGAACTTATAGTTTAGTCTTGCCTAGTGGTCTTATGTTGGAATTAAATGATTGCTTGTACGTTCCTGCGATTAACAGAAACATTATTTCTGTTTCATGTCTTGATAAAAGTGGTTTCATCATTTCTATTAAAGACAAGTCCCTTTCCATTTACAGAAAGAATGTTTTCATGCTAATGCCAACATGACCAATGGGTTATATGTTCTTGACTTGGACATACCTGTTAATAACATATCCGCCAAGAGGAATAAAGCAAACGGTTTGAACCAAACATACTTATGGCTTTGTAGATTAGGCCATATAAATGAGAAACACATATCCAAGCTACATCGGTCGGGAATGCTGGAGTCATTTGATCTTGAATCATATGAAACATGTGAAACTTGTTTATTGGGTACGATGACCAAGTCTCCTTTCACCGGACACGGTGAAAGAGCTAGTGATCTTCTGGCACTCATTCACACTGATGTGTGCGGGCCTTTTGATACAACTACACGAGGTGGTTATTCATAGTTCATCACATTTACTGATGACCTCAATAGATATGGCTATGTGTATTTCATGAAACACAAGTCAGAATCCTTTGAAATGTTCAAAGAATTCAGGAATGATGTTGAAAAACAACTTGGAAAAGTATTAAAACACTACGATCCGATCGAGGTGGAGAATAGTTAAGTAGTGAGTTCGATGACTATCTTAGAGAGCATGGGATTTTATCCTAACTCACACCTCCTGGGACTCCACAATGAAATGGAGTCTCTGAAAGGAGGAATCGAACCCTGCTTGACATGGTTCGTTCTATGATGGGTCATTCGACTCTACTAGAATCATTCTGGGGGGTATGCGCTGAGCACTGCCATATATAATCTTAACCGATTTCCAACCAAGGCTGTTGTAGGAACACCATATCAGCTATGGACGGGCAACTGTCCGGTTCTGTCACACTTAAAGATTTGGGGTTGTGAGGCTTATGTGAAACGTCTTATGACGAATGGCAAGCTTGACGCCAAGTCTGATAAGTGTTTCCTCGTGGGATACCCCAAGGAAACTCGAGGGTATTCATTTTATCACCCTATCGATAAGAAAGTATTCGTTGCTCGCAATGATGTCTTCCTCCAGAGGGAATTTCTCTCCAATGCAACTAGTGGGAGAAAGATAGAGCTCGAAGAAATTCGGTACGATGAAGAAACTACCGCGCCGGTTCAGGAACATGAGCTAGAGGAACAAACCGTTGTACCTCAAGATGCTCAAGATACAAAAGAACCTCGTAGGTCTAACCGGTTACGCACACAACCTGAAAGGTATGGATTCATTCTAACCTTTGAGGGTGACATAATCAGTTGTCCTGAGGCTGAGGAATGGCGTCAAGCCATGCAGTCCGAAATGGATTCCATGTACACTGACCAAGTATGGACTTTGGTTGATGCACCCGAAGGGGTCAAACCCATTGGATGCAAATGAGTCTTCAAAAAGAAGACTGACATGGATGGTTAGGTACAAACCTTCAAGGCACGATTGGTTGCAAAAGGATATCGTCAAATACATGGTATCAACTATGACAAAAAATTTTCTCCAGTTGTCATGATTAAATCCATTCGGATCTTACTTGCTATCGCAGCATACCAAAATTACGAAATCTGGTAGATGGACGTCAAAATGGCTTTTCTTAATGGAAACCTCCTTGAGGATGTCTTTATGACACAACCTAAAGGGTTTTGCACTCCTGAAGAATCTACCAAGGTATGCAAGTTGCAGCGATCAATCTACGGATTGAAGCAAGCTTTACGGAGTTCGAACACCTGCCTTCACAAAACCGTTATCGGCTTTGGTTTTGAAAGAAATTTGGATGAATCTTGTGTATACAAGAAGGTCAGTGGGAGTGCTGTAGTCTTCCTTGCTCATACTGCTTATAGGAAACGATATTCCTACTTTAACCACCATCAAAACGTGGTTGAGTAAGAGTTTCTCTACGAAGGACTTGGGAGATGCTAGTTATGCGCTTGGCATAAGGATCTATGGGGATAGATCACGGAAGCATTTAGGTCTCAGTGAAAGTACATATATAGACAAAGTCCTCGCTATATTCAACATGTCTGAATCGAAACAAGGAAGTTTGCCTATGGTCTAAGGTACGAGTCTTTCCAAGACTCAGGGTGCTTCACTCCAGAGCAAGTAGAACACATGAGAAATGTTCCTTATGCATCGACCATTGGATCCATCATGTATGCGATGGTATGTACGAGACCCTATGTCGCCTTTGCTCTGAGTGTCACGAGTAGATACCAGTCCAACCCCGGCGAAAGCCATTGGACGGCTGTGAAGAACATTCTTATACACACACACACACACACACACACACACACACACACACACACACACACACACACACACAAGCAATGGCACGCGTGTTGCACGAAATTCGATGCCCGATATTAGATTTGTGGTTGGGTGTGATACTATTATTTTTTGGGTGGATTTTGTGGTGTTTTTATTGTGAATTTGTGGTGTATTCTTGTTTTAATTTGATTGTTTTTTCAATAGTATGCTGTTAAAAAAGCATATTAAGGGTAGTACAAATTCAACGTGTAGATATCACACGCAATGGTGTTTCAAACATTATGATATATGTTCAAACGTGAGAATGAGCATATGTTTGCTCGACTCATAAATATTATACTTTGGCTAGTTTTTCCGTAGTGTATGGTTGTTTTCCTATTTTTGATGTGTTTATTGCCTCTTTGTAGGGGCTTTGTCCTCTCCAAATGAGCTTGCAAGTAGGACAATTCATTTTTGTGTGTTACCCTTCAACAATGTTGTATCCCTATTAGTTTTAGTGTTAATCATAACAGAAGCAGCCACCACTTTACAACCTTAATAATCCCACTGTGCAAGTCCATCACATTCACACCAGCAGCCAGCTCTTTACAACCTTCTGTGTGTATCTCACGAGTCAGCACAGTAGCACAAGTAGTACCTGTTGTAATATGGCATCAAATATTGTGACCATCAATCCATCTAACATATAGAGTAATAAACATTTATGCTTGCATCCCTCTTTAATCTTCCCAGTATTTCTATTTTGGTATCTAAATAATAGCCATGTTTCTTTTTAAAGAAAGAAATATAAGGTTAATATTGACTCTTTACTTTTAAATAAATATTGAAAAAATCTGCATTCATAAACTTTGTGCAAAGTCAATCGGGCTAAATAGGGGGAGGGGGAGTGTATATTATTCTTCAAGAGAGTATTATGTAGAGCTGGTCATCACCATCTTTAGCAGCAGGATAAGTGGCATTGGGAACCTGCTTCACAAGTTCTGCACCAACATTCTTTATCTTATTATTAAATAACACTTTAATTTTGGCTACAATGACAGTATTCTTTGTCACCTTAGGTTTTCCTAGCTTCTCTCAATGATCACATGACGGCCCTGGAGATTGTGTAAAGAAAGAAACATTTCCAATTAGTGTGACCTACAAAAAACTATTATGTGCAATGAAGTCAGTATAACACCACTTAAATGGATTTCGAAATTACATACATCGGTTAAGAACAGAAAATATATGACACTCCATATTTCTGACTATCTGGATATGGTGCATCCGTACACAAGATTTCAAATGGCTAAAAAGTGAGAAAGCTATTTTTAAAAAATGAAAGGAAAAAATGGAACGACGGGGATTAAGAGTAAAATTACCCTGGGTGCTGTTGTAACCTTCATAGCTTCTGCAAGCTCATTAACACCTTGTAAACATGGCCATTCGAGTCCCATTTCCTAAATTGATATCCTTGGCAGCATAATTTCTGCTAGGGAGAACCCCATTATATACTATCTTTGATGCATGAACAACCAAGTCAACAAATAACAAAATATGAAATGCCCATATCACAATGAACACAACAAATTTACCAGCACTGTCTGTGGACACAATAGAGCATATAAAAAGCAACGTCACTGAACCAGATGAAGGTATAAAGTAAAGTTTACATGTTTCCTTGAAGCAAATGACCTGTTTAGATACCAATAGCAATAAGTTCTCCCACATTTTCTTGCTTATACAAAAATATAGAGAAAAAATGTAGAAAAATAGTAAATAACATATCAATTCTGAACTAATATAGAAAAATGTTTAATTGATGAATTGAATAGTGGTAATCCTAACAAAATTAAAGTTTTTATGAAGAGATAAATTCTTGAATTAATAACCTATGTCGTAGACATAGCTGAGACCACACTTGACACAGTATCGCCAATCGAAGTGGTTGGCCATGAGGTTCTAGCATGCCACCTGGCGTTGGGGCATTCCTTCCAGATTCATCGACCCTGTGGCAAAGAAACACAGCGAGATTGACCTTTTTCCGCTTGGTGTAGGTCTTCTTCTTGGTTTTTTTTATGCCACAGAGTAGGACTAAGTTGAGGGCGCACTCCTCGATGTTTTAATTGGTGACCTTCACATTGCCGATGGTGTTCTAGGGTGATGGTCATCCCTGTCACGATCTTGACTTCATGCAGATCTAGAATTTGTGTGGTGGTAAAAGTGTGGCGTCCGACAAATAAATGGGAAACCGAGTTTAGACAGCGGAAGGGCAAAGTGGACTGAAAATTGAACTATTCAATCCTACTAGCCATGCACTATTTTTTCAGAAATCAAAGTTGCCATCTAAAAAAATACTACAATCTCATAATCTCACACCAAGGGATTTGTATGTTAAGGACAAAAACACATATCCTTGCAGGACATTAATAGGTAGACGAGGCTACAATTTGAGAAACTAAGGGCCCATTTGAGAACAACATCTTTGTTCAGTGTTAACTTTTAGATAAAATTTTAACGGTGCAGATTAATTTGAAATCGTTAACGCTGAACGATGCCCATAGATAACCTTTTCAAAATGCTAATGCTAAGATCTAATGTTATTCCCAAAAAGGCCCTAAAACTCAAATAGAGGGCAATGGCACAGTCACACAAAAAATCCAAAGACTTGCCAGGCCAAATGGGTCTTCATGGTAATAATATTTTATCTACACTTCAATATAAACATTGGGGAATGCTATAGCAACTATGTGGAGGAGTATATCAAAAGTAATTGGAGCACACCATTTTTATTTCTTTCTAAAAGATTTTTGTTAAAACAATACTACTGCATAATTAAGAAAAAGAAACTAACCTTAAAACACATTAATCCACTCATGGACAAATCTTCTACAGCAAAGCCTAGCCTCAGAATAGCCAGATTAAGAACAATAGACCTGCACATAGATTTATATTGACACAACAGATATCATATCCTGTAAACCAGTCATCAGTTACACAAAAAAGGTTTGAAATTTTGCAAACAAGCAACGGAGCTAACATTTTTCAAAGCATACCACCAGTATTACTTTGTTTAAGAAATCTGTCAAACATATAATACAACAAAATTTAGGAAAATTAGCAAACTTAAAACCATGAAAACCCAAAACTCCATGAAAATCGCAAACCTCTGTGAAAAACCTTCCCAGCAAAGCTAATCCGTAGACTACGAACAAACAACACGTGGTTAGATTGATACACATACAAGAGATATATAATCCGGTGAATCCATCAACAATTGCGAAGAAAGTTAGAATTGAATTCAGGAAAAAGTAACGGACCTATATTTTTTTGGAAAAGTATCACTCAATTTAGTAGAACCAGAAAGTTTGCAATTCACTAATGTGATGATCGAGTTCATGAGTGGTTGACTTTCAAGTGCAATTGTAGAAATTAATAAACGATCTAGTGACTCACAAGTACTGTGACCATGTGCGAAGAAATTCAGAGCCATATTAGCGTTCTGGATCCATCATAGTCGGAGAACCTACCGGAGCATCATGATCCACCTGATCTTATATATCCCCGCATCAGTGGAATTGACATCGCACCATGGCTGTTCAAATTGGAAAACACTAAACTGAGCCTGTTCAATCATATGCGGAAATGGGCCTGATATTTATTATCAAAAATTACGTCGAACAATTGCAGCAAAAATGGGCGAGGACCAATACGAGGGCCGAATCAGGGAGCTAAATGAAAGAATTTAGACGCCGTTGGAGTACAATCCGAAAAAAGAAACGAGGAACAACTTGCAAAGCACTCAAAAATAGAAAACCATGAAAACCAATACAACATAAATGACGGCAAGATTTAGTGGACATTAGGGGAAAAAGGATACTTGGGAGATCTTTTTGACGACTTCAAAGACTAAGATAAATGTGTGCATGGAATCTTTTTTCAACTAATTAAAAGACTAAATGGTCAAACTAAATACATGGCACAGTGCTGATTGTTTGATTATGATGGCATCCTTTGATTTTATATCTATCTCATTTATTCGTTGCTCATTGAATATGATGGCTCAATCCTTAACTCAGAGTGTTGGTGTGTAGCCAGGGTCTTGGGAGTTGATTCAACCGGACTTTTTGTCAGTGTTTTTGGAAAAAACATTGGAAGACATTTCAAAACATAAAACAAAGACTATAACCTTCTATATAGCTTAATATGCCAAAATTAGCTTCAATTTCAAAAGAATCAATATAAAAAAGAGGCTAACTCTGACCGTAAGCGAAAAATCCATCTATAATGCACTCCTTATAATGGACTTTTATAATATGCAAAATGATCTAATTAAAATAAATTATCTATAAATGTAATAGATGTTTTATTTATAATTCTAAATAAATCTATGGCTGTGGTGTACTTAAAAAAAGGCATCAATAGTTGAATGGTAGTGGAATGTGAAATTAAAAAAAGACATCAATTGATTGTGGTTTAATTCAAGGGTAGATTCCAACAGGAACATTTAGGGACTGGATACACGAAGGATACACATTATGTATAGGGTCCATCTTCATGCCATTCTATTTCAAAGACTTGAAAGAATCAAAGTCAAAGCTATCAATACCAAAAAAAGTATCAGGATAAAAAAAGATATTTAACTCATACTGGTAAACTTTTTAACTAAATGAACTTTTTTAAAAAAGAATAAGGTATAACGATGCAAAAATATTATCAAGCAAAGTACATTAATGATTAACTAACAAACTGGTATGAAGAATTTTACCCTATGCTTCGCACAAGCTCGAAAATTCTTAATAAACTGCTATGAATAGATTTATAAATTCTAAAACTAAAAATTTTCTTTAGAGCATCTATACAATAAAACACAATGTTTTAGATTAAAAGCATAGACAAAAGTACAATGCAATGACTCGGGTTTAATATGCATCCCTGATAGAGTCCAAATAACACTTTGAAATAGCTTAGCAAACATGAAATAAAACATTTTAATGTAAAGCTTACACACTTGGAAGACTGCCACAATGAATAGCATATTGAATATAAGGACATAATTTCCTGTGGAAAATAAAAAAAACGAATGAAAATAATAAGAGTGAGGTGTTAGTTATACAACCAAAGTAATATTCCATTTGAGACTCTCTTAGGGCCTTTCTAGAATTCACATACTCATGAAGCATTGAATTCACCCTTCAGTTCACAGAATGTAGGTATCATAAATTTCCAGAAATCAATATTGTTGTTGTTTATTCATTTATTCTCATTGGATCCTAAATTATTGTTGACTTGACAAAACCCAACCGAACATTTACGTCCTTCCCGTTTTATTTACATATGTGAAATCATTATCTTTCTTTAATTTAACAATTTTGGGGAGCCACGTGAAAATAAAAAATTCAGGTGGGAGAGATTCTTTGCTAATGAAACACAAATAGGGAACTCACAAATCTCTATCTGATTTTTTCTTAAACTTTTTAGGCAACACAATACTCTCCGTATATCATGATTCCCAAATTGACAAACTATAACAATAATTTATCAGTGTAGAACATTATCATCTATTAAAAAATCAAATATCATGCAAATCAAAAACCAAATGTCCAATTAATCAGTTTTATTAAAAACCCCTTTAAAGCTGGATTAGAATTCATAAAAGAGAATCAAATAAATTAGGGATTTCGAAATACCCCAAATAAAAAACGTGCTGGTGGTGACCCCATTAGAATCGGACTGTGGCAATGGTTGGGAACATGGATGGCGAGAGCGGAACCAGCGGCATGGAGGTCTGGTCAGAACTGGTTGTTCCCTGGACCTCGAGTTCTTGTGGCTTGAATCTGTGCTGATAACCCGGTTATTCTTCTGGCAATTTGCTCCATGGTACTCTGTACATACGAGTGGAGTATGAGAAGCCAATATGTTCCAAACCTACCATCTATATCTATCTTTACTCCTAAAATGGACGGAGTTTTAACGGAGAGGACAATTTTGTCTCAAAATATAAGAAGTACAACTATTTGAGCATGAGGTATATCAAATTTGGGCGGAAAAAATGCATATTTTTAATGGGTACCTAACTATCTCTCCCATTTATATATAATAATATAATATAATATATATATATATATAATATATATATATATATAATATATATATATATAATATATATAATATAATATATATATATATATATAAAATATATATATACATATATATATATATATATATATAATATATATATATATATATATATATATATATATATATATATATAATATAATATATATATATATATATATATATATATATATATATATATATATATATATATTTATGTATGTATATATATGTATGTATGTATGTATGTATGTATGTATATGGATGTATGTGTGTGTTTGTGTGTGTGTGTGTGTATATATATGGGATTGACTCAAGTTTGATGACATGCTACGGTCAGATGACGCAAAGCTCTCCACTGCCAACTCCAAAGCTCACCAAACTGTAAGACAAAGCTCACCATATTTTTTCAACACTTCGAATTTTTTTTTGAAAAAATAAAATCAAAGAAAGGGGTGCTGACTAGGCTTTGACCGTTGACCAAGACCTTTGACCGCTGCCGGTCGCCGGAATCCGCCGCTGCTCCGCCACTGGAATCCACCACCGGTCGCCGAAAACCGCCGTTGCTCCACCGCCGGTCGCCGAAAACCGCCGTCGCTCCGCCGCCGACGCCGGAAACCACTGTTAAGTCACAAAAAGTCCTATTTTATTCCTTCATTTCTTAGGACTTTTAAGACATTTTATAGTCAGTTTATTCCTAAATAATCATATTTTGTTCTATTTAGCATTTTAGGCCACTGGTTACATTTTATACATAAAATGCGTGATTTTGAGCATTTCTATTATTTGATAATTATTTTGGAAGTATTAGCTTTCTTGACATAATTCTTTAAATTTTAAAACATCAAAAGTTGAAGGAAATAAAGAGCTAGACCTTTGGAGATTAGAGTCAAATTAAAGAAAGGAAGAAGTGATTGGGCCAAAATCAAAGTTGGCCCAATTAATACGGAGCAGTGAAATCTATTCATGTTGACCAAAGCATTCATTATATGTATGAAATATCAAAACAAAATAAAAGAAAGAAAAGAAAAAGAAGGAAACGTGAAGGAGCAAACATGGCCAAAGAAATGGATCGCACACAGACTTCTTCAGTAATTCAATCACTTCAATTTCAGTTATAAAAGGATGGAGACGGATAGGAAAGAGGGAGATCGTGAATAGAGAAGTGCCGACCTAGGGTTCCGACCCTAGGTCGGCGATGACAACTCCGGCAGTCCGACGACAACCATTCCGGCCGCAGCCATGGATTCCGATGACGGCGATGACGGGCAGCTCAAGGTCGGCATCTGGTCCCGACTTTGTGCATCGTGCGAAGAAGACACTTCCAGGGAATATTTCTTTTACTTTCAACTTTTATTTTCTCTGAACTAGGATTTTGAATTTGCTTAATTTCAAAATTGATGAATTTGATATCCAATATTAAGTATGTTATTTTCAAATCTTGTTTTTGTATTGAATGTTTAAGTTATATTATAAGTGTTGATTTGGTTGTGTGTTGATGTTGAATTGTTCAAATATGATTTATTGATTTATTATTGTCTCTGAAATTATAAAACGTTCTTAGGCCGGATTGTTTGACAAAAAGATTGAATCTTTGTTTGTTGAATTAATTTGACTTTGAAGAGATTTTAGCTCTATGCTACTGTTAAATCTAAACTCGAAAAGGTGTTCTGAGAACTATTATTCACCAGATTTTACTTAAATTGGACCAAATTAGGAACGCGCGCCTAATCCAGTTTAAAATGGTATTCTTTTAAAGTCCAGTGTGCTTTAAATAGCCGAACTTTTCTAGAAACCAAGTGTCACTTGATTAGTACTTGCTGTCTCGCTAAGTGGTTTTTGCTGATCAAGGTTCTCGAATTGATTTTGTTAAATAACCGTAGTGTTACTGCAAAGTTGTTACGGTGATGTTTTCCAAAGATTTTAATGCGCTATTCTTAGTAGTAACTTAAGGGTTGGTCTTTGGGTTGCTAAGGGTAGTAGGGTTTAGAGTTAGGGTTGGTCTTAACATGAGCTAATATGAATGAGAAAATAGGGAAGAACCGTTGGTGGATCTATTCTTCAGCCTAACCCTGAGTTTAATTATCAGTTTAATTTCAGAATTAAGGCATAATTAATTAGTTAGTCATATTTGTTCAGTTTATTTTCTATTAAAACTATAAGTATTTTCAAAATGGTTTATGTTAAATATTATTGTCTATGTTCTATAAAGTTTAAATGTGTGTTTGTTTTCTCCCTGAGTGTTACTTCTGAGTTCGAGCTACTGTTGTGGTTTCATCTCTTATTTGTTATCCTTTATCTTTATTTTATTTGTCTGTTTTTTATCTTTTTAGAATTATAATCCAAATCCCCCCATATCTTTAGTTTTAGTTTTTAGATTTTAGTTAGTTTTTATTCAATAAAAGTGACAAAGTAAACTGATTTTCATAGCCTAAAAAGTATCTTTCCTCGTGGGATCGACCCTTACTTGCCCTATCTATATGTTTTAATCAATATTAATTCATAAAGAGGGATTCGAGTTAAGGAAAATAATAAATTAATTTGTAGGTGCTACGTCACGCCTAACAAATTTTGGCGCCGTTGCCGGGGAAAGATTAACTTCTTATGGAATTCAGTTTGCTATGTTTCAAAAAAAACAAACAAAAAAAAATTTAAAAAAAACAAAATTAAAAAAATCAATAAAACAAAAAAAACAAAAAAAAACAAAAAAAGGTTTAAAAAAATAACAAAAACAAAAGAAAAGCAAAAAACGACTACTTAAAAAAATCAGAAACAGAAAAAAATTATGTTAATCAGTTGAAAAAAAATCAGTCCAGTCTGGAATAAAAAAATGTCTGTTCAGTTTAATTAGTCTGTTCTGTTAGAGCATCTCCAACCATCTTGCTTTGGCTTGCTAAAAGCCATAATATAGCAAGTCAACTCATTTTTCTCTTCTCCAATGGGTGTTTTAAACTTTAGCAAGCTTGGCAAAAAATAACTTTGATTTGCTAAATATAACAAGCTCTTCAAATAATAAGAAGCCAAGAGTTGTAGAATGGATTAACAAGTCATGGTTGGAAAATGAATCAAAATATCACTTGCTATATCACTATTCACTTGTTAAAATATAAAAATAGCAAGCAAATATAGTAAACAAGGTTGGAGATGCTCTTACATTTTAGTTCATGTTTTAGGTTAGTTTTTTTTGTTTCTTTTTAGTTTTGAATTTGTTAGTCCTTGAGTTTAATTAGAACACTAACCTATTGTCTAGGTTTATTTGCGTCTTTGTAGATCAACAGTCAATTGTGCTTTTGGTTTTTGAGTCGATATTGAGTTTGTGAAATTCTTTAGTTCTTACTATTGAATTAAAGTGGTGTCTTGTGTCTTGTACTCAGGTCTTTATAGCTTTAATTTAAATTCATTGCATTTACTTGACTCTTATTTTTAGTTTAACATTTAAAATAATTTAACAATAACTTTTTTTACACTCTATATTAAACTATTTTTTAAAAAATTTAATTTAACTATAGCTAAAACCTAAATTTTTGTCTAACTTCTCTGTAGACATTAACTATAATGAAAATTTTTAGTTAATAAAATTGTTAAGTGCCCTATATTGTTCAAAACTTGATTTGCAGATAGTTTATTCTTTGAATTGCTTTATTTGGTAAAACTATTCACTTTCAGGATTCAGGGGTATTTAATATAATTGTGAACAATGGACATGAATAGTTGTTGTACTTTTAGCCTTTAGGTGCATATGTTTGACAGCTACATAAAGCTTTGGAGATCAAAGGAAAAACACAAAGTTAGAAAAGATGGAGGCTAAGGATGATATCCCAATTCATAATTCTCTCTGAGCAACAACATGTATTTCATGCACTAATAGAGGAAAAACATAGAAGTAGGCCTATCTTCACAACACCATACCAGAAATTTTTAATTTTTTTTTCCTGAAATCAGAAGCCAGAATAAACAACAGAGTTAAGGCTAAGGAACCACTACACTTCAAGATGCAAGAAGCTGAAAATCAGACATTGAGATGAGAATATAATTCTGGTTGGATGTCTTTAGTTGCTACCAAAGTAGCTGCCCTAGGTGCCTATGCTTCACTGGGAAAAAATAGCACGCAGCAACAAAGCAAGGTTAAAAGCTAAATAAGAGGAGCAAGGGCTAGACCTTTGGAGATTAGAGTCAAATTAAAGAAAGGAAGAAGTGATTGGGCCAAAATCAAAGTTGGCCCAATTAATACGGAGCAGTGAAATCCATTCATGTTGACCAAAGCATTCATTATATGTATGAAATATCAAAACAAAATAAAAGAAAGAAAAGAAAAAGAAGGAAACGTGAAGGAGCAAACATGGCCAAAGAAATGGATCGCACACAGACTTCTTCAGTAATTCAATCACTTCAATTTCAGTTATAAAAGGATGGAGACGGATAGGAAAGAGGGAGATCGTGAATAGAGAAGTGCCGGCCTAGGGTTCCGACCCTAGGTCGGCGATGACAACTCCGGCAGTCCGACGGCAACCATTCCGGCCGCAGCCATGGATTCCGATGACGGCGATGACGGGCAGCTCAAGGTCGGCATCTGGTCCCGACTTTGTGCATCGTGCGAAGAAGACACTTCCAGGGAACATTTCTTTTGCTTTCAACTTTTATTTTCTCTGAACTAGGATTTTGAATTTGTTTAATTTCAAAATTGATGAATTTGATATCCAATATTAAGTATGTTATTTTCAAATCTTGTTTTTGTATTGAATGTTTAAGTTATATTATAAGTGTTGATTTGGTTGTGTGTTGATGTTGAATTGTTCAAATATGATTTATTGATTTATTATTGTCTCTGAAATTATAAAACCTTCTTAGGCCGGATTGTTTGACAAAAAGATTGAATCTTTGTTTGTTGAATTAATTTGACTTTGAAGAGATTTTAGCTCTATGCTACTGTTAAATCTAAACTCGAAAAGGTGTTCTGAGAACTATTATTCACCAGATTTTACTTAAATTGGACCAAATTAGGAACGCGCGCCTAATCCAGTATAAAATGATATTCTTTTAAAGTCCAGAGTGCTTTAAATAGCCGAACTTTTCTAGAAACCAAGTGTCACTTGATTAGTACTTGCTGTCTCGCTAAGTGGTTTTTGCTGATCAAGGTTCTCGAATTGATTTTGTCAAATAACCGTAGTGTTACTGCAAAGTTGTTACGGTGATGTTTTCCAAAGATTTTAATGCGCTATTCTTAGTAGTAACTTAAGGGTTGGTCTTTGGGTTGCTAAGGGTAGTAGGGTTTAGAGTTAGGGTTGGTCTTAACATGAGCTTATATGAATGGGAAAATAGGGAAGAACCGTTGGTGGATCTCTTCTTCAGCCTAACCCTGAGTTTAATTAGCAGTTATATTAATTGTTCAGTTTATTTTCTATTAAAACTATAAGTATTTGTAGGTGCTACGACACGCCTAACAACCACCGCTGACCGGTGGTTGACCGGTGTTGCTATTTTATTTTTTTTAATTTTTAATTTTCAAAATTTTAAAAAAAAGTAATTTTTGGTGTTCAAAGTGGTAAACTTTACTTTATTTCTAGGTAAGCTTTGCATTGTCCATTGGTTAGCTTTGTAGTGTAGTGTGGTGAGGTTTGCGTCATCTCACCGAAGCATCCCATCTCATCACAAGGTGTCTTTCTCACTGGAATCCATCCATATATATATATATATATATATATATATAAACACACACACACACATACATACATACATACATACATATATATATACATATATGTATGTATACACACACACACACACACACACACATGTAGGGGTTGGTTCAAGTGAGAATAACTCTTGGTGAAAGAAATAAGAATAGATTTTGACAAATGGATACAATGCATCGAACGACTAAGATTTATAGGCCTGGATCTTCAACTTCCGTGTTCTTTATGGTAAAGAACAACTCATGCGCACTAAAATAGGGGACAATTAATATCCAGGGCCAAATTTGTAAAAACAATAATGCATTAAAGTAGCTAATGGGTTATGCCTAAAAGTCCGCCAATCACTACTCCACTCATTGCACGAATAAAATAGCAAGCTTCCAAGATTATTTTGAAGTACTTCCTCCATCCACAAATAAAATTTACATTCACTATTCACAAGGTCAAACTTTATTCACTTTGTTAGTGTATTTTCGTTACCCATTTGATAAAATAATATAGTCATGTCACCTCTAGTTTTGTAGATCTTTTGATATAGTTTTTTAATATGTGATTTTTATTTTAAAATTTTACACCATAAAATGATTTAAAAATAACTTCAATCAAACATCGTAACACGCAACGTAAAGTTTATTTGTGGACGGAGGGAGTATATAGTTAAAAATGCATATAATTTAAGAAATAATTTTCAATATCTCACTTTTCCAAATTCATCTCAGAGATGCATTGTGATTACCAATATTGGCACTGTGACTATTGATACATGCACTGTGATTTGTATTTTAGATTTTATTCGAATGTTATTCTATCAATTCTTTGATTGGCTAATAATGACTTATGTGTTATTTTGTATGTTATGAGAGAACATGCGACTATTGATACATGCACTGTGACTATTGATACATTCATCGTATTTCTTAATAAGATTCAAAATGTATCCCTGGACATTATAAATGCATCATCGTTTACAGATTTTTAATTATAAAAGAATATAGAAATATATCATATTTTTGTCAAGAAGTATTTCACCATTAGATCGAATGAACAACTTTGATTCTGAGAATGCAAAGTAATAAAATGCATTATAATTTATTTTGATTGTGAGAATGCATTGCATTCGAGTTTAAAATGCACTACTTTTAATCTAATGATGCATGAAAATAGAGAATGTGAACATACATCCTTTCAAAATTTGTATCATTCATCTTGTTTCTTAATAATATTCAAAATTTGTATCACTGGAAAGTAATCAAAATATAAAGCACACCACACAATAATATGTCCATTCATTGGCTGTACTAGAAAGGTAAATTTTGATATGTTTCTTGAGGAAGTTTCTTCTTTTCGTTTATGACTTTTGACTTTCCGCTTCAATATGGAATCTTTAAGTCTTTGAAAACTGTAAAATTGATCCTGCACAAAAATACTAATAAGGCAATGTAGTATTTGCAAGATGCACTACCATCTAGATAAAAAATGTAATATTGTGCGAAAATAAAATATATAAAATTGTATAATGGATTCCAATAATATATCAGGTCCCTCTACACAAGTGTAAACATTTATAATATGATTTCCAGTTGCATCAAAGAGCACATGCTTAATAATGGCAAAAAATCCACATGGTATAGGCAAAAAAATATATGAACTTAGGTTTTCATAATGTGAGCATTCTCATATAACTTGTAACTTTGTCAAAACTATGATGAAGGGTAGATTGGAAGAGTTCACATTTCAACAACCCAAGTGCACACTTTGAAAAACTAAAAGCATATGTCTACATATATTTCATATTCACGTGTAGAAGTTCTAACTACATGTTACATTAGCATCTCGTACAGAGTGTGCAATAATAAATACCATATTACTCCCTCCGTCCTATATTTTTCTTCTCGTTGTGCAAAACGAAGAAGAATTCTAAGTTTTTTCAATCTATTTTATTTAAATATTGGTATAGAAATAAAAGATAAAAAATACATATTTAAAAACTACATCAAAAGTTCAACAAAACAAGTGGTGACAAGAATATTTTATTTTATCATATAGGCCATGAAAAAACATAAATAAATATAAATTCACGTGAAGTTGGAATAGTGCTCTGGGAAGAAAGTTTTAGGACGGAGAGAGTAATAAACATAATCAATAAAGAAACAATGAAGCACATGATCACATACATAACCTCTCTAAAAATAGTCATAGTGCATCTTAGACTATGATTGTGTCATATCAAAGCACTCAAAATGCATTAATATAATAAGAGAACTTTCAAAGCCTTGCATTTTTAAATATATAGTGCATCATAAACTGGATTACTATAGACTTATATACAAAATTCAATCCCTCAAAAATGCATCCAAAAATCCATTCACACCCCCACCCTACACCGCCGTATGCCTCCCACAAAATGTGTGATTATTATGCAATCCACAATAGCCACACATTTAGTGGGAGACTTACAACGGGATTGGAGTACGGCGGGAAGTTTAGGGGTGAGTTGGGAGGTAGGAACCGTCAATTTTTAGAATGGAGCACCAAAAGTGCTCAAAATGACAGTGGCACCGGAGTGTCACCGTACTCCGGTGTCACTTGAACCCCGATGTTTTACCAAATATAATAAATGGATCTTGGTACATATATCACCAGCCAGTACAAAAATGTAATACGTGCACTGAAACATGCATTATGCCTCCAGACAGATTTTACAAAAAAAAATGAAAATGGGTATATACATCATGAGCCCAACACAAAATGTAAAATGTGCATGAAAGGATGCACTAAGTTTTAGACTGTCATTTTTACCAAATATAATAAATGGATCTTGGTACATATATCACAAACCATTACAAAAATGTAATATGTGCATTGAAAGATGCACTATGCTTCTAGATTGATAATACAAAAAAAATAATAAGTGAAAATGGGTACATACGTCATGAATCCAATACAAAATGCAAAATGCATGGAAAATATACATTAATTTTTCATACTGTTATTTTTCCAAAAAATAAGAAATGCAACATGGTAAATATATCATCGAAGCATTTTAAAATGCAGTATGCACATGAAAAGATGCACTACGTGTCTCCAAAATAGATCTCGATACTAAAATTGTCAGTCCTATAATTTGAGAGCACCATACAGAGATTTATATAATTGAGAGTGTCAATTTTTCGAAACTAAATTTCTTGATTGAATGTGATATCAACAAAGTGAACAAACACATAGTGCCTTACAATGCTTTTCCAAATTAAATCACACAAAAGCCCATGTAGCAGGCAAATATAAATTCTAGACCAGTGATTCCAATGTCATCATTGCAACTATGAATTTGGCACTGATGGAATTACCGAGCATTTTCAGATTGAAATCTGAGGTCTCAGTGAAATTCAATCGGAGGGAGATCACACCGCTGATATGGAGGATGGAGAGAAGTCAGAGCGCCGTAGCTTGCCTATCAGTTCCGGCTGTTCCGTCACTGGAAGACGAAAAAGGATACCGTAAATTGGGGAGAACGGAAGCTGATTTCGGGTCTTCATCTGATCGAGACTTGAGAGAGAGAATATATTGTTTTTTAAATCCCAAATATAACCCTATAAGAAAATGGATAGGATCTCAAAGACTTATTAGATCTAACGGTTTAGATTTATTCTTATTTCTTTCATTAGATTTCATTCTTATTTGAACCAAAATCTATATATATATATATATATATATATATATATATATATATATATATATATATATATATATATATATATATATATATATATATATAAGATTTGCCTTGTAAAATATTTTTAAAATTGTTTTATCTAATTAATATACGATATAAAGTTTTTTTGTTATAGGTCAAAAGCTGATTTTGACTGATTATAAAAAGTTAAAACTAAAAAACATTCTAGAGCGAAAGAAGTACTAAACAATATGTTTATTAATTAAGGATATAAGAACGTATTGGTGCGTCAAACATTTACTTTCAATGATTAATTTTTTATAATAAAACTTCTTTTAACTCTTAAAACACTGTGATATGGTTTGACAATGGTATATGTCAAGGAACTAATACAACCAAAAATTCAAACTTATGGTTATTGTCCAGCCATCGAGAAATGATTTTTATATACTTTAACACGCCCTTCACTTTCCAGCGTGACTTTTTTGAGTTTTACACGTGAAACCTAATTTTTTAAAAAAGAAACTGAGTGGCAGTGAGTTTTGAACTTGTAACTTCTTTGTTATCAAGATTCTGATACCATGTTAAAGAACTAACTCAACCAAAAGCTGAAACTTGTGGTTGTGTTCAATGAACGATTTTTATATATACTCTAACAGTATAAATGATACGGTACCTTTTCAAAGTGACATGGTACCAAATAGTTTTCGTCGTAAAAGTGAATCGTACTAAACTATTTGAATAATACTAGTACTATTTCTTGTTAAGGAATGTAGTAGGGTTTGTCGTTAACGGGCTTATTCTTGTTGGGCTCGTAATTAGGTCATGATCTTGTAGCTATTATAAATAGCAGATCTATGTGTAATCAAATTATTCAAGTTTAGTTCTAATTATATTTCTACATGGTATCAGAGCCAACCTGGGAAGCTAAAAGTCCAAAACCCTAGTTTGCTCTACTTTGTTGCTTCTGCTGTCGCCGCCGCCGGTGGTTTTTCTACATTTCTTTTTTGAAAATCTCGAATCTTGATGAATTGCGCCCACAAAAAAAGAAAAATTACTCCGAGGTAACCTCGATTTTCTCATAAGAAGTCGCATGTTTCACATTATCTAAAATATACTCCGGGTTACCCTGGTTTTTCTGGTAAGAACTTCCATATCCCATATTATTTAAAATATACTTCAGGGGTATTTAAAATTTGTAGTAATGTATTTGGAGGGTATATTCCGTCTATTTGGCCATTATTAAATTTTAATAAAATCCTTCAATTTATAATCATTAATATATTAGGAGAATGATTTGTCAAAGTAACAGAACATTCGATCCTAAGTAAACTTTCAATCCTGAAGGTCAAATGGACGGAATGTACCCTCGTAGTTCATTGCCACAAATTTTAAGGACTCCCAGAATATATTTTAAATAATGTGGGACTTGGAAATCTTTATCAAAACATGGAGGGAATATATTTTATATAATGTGGATCTAGGAATTTTTACAAAAAATTTATCCTTATTGATTTATCTTTAGGGATAAAAGTAAATTCCATAATTGATCCTTTACAATAGGGGGGTTTCCATATTTAGTCATCTATTATCAATTATTAACCCCGTAATCTTTTTTTAAGGGCGCCTTTCCACAAATGGTCCTTTTATTATCTTTCGCCATGTGAGTGTTAATTTAAAGGCTAAAAGTATATGTCTAGTGACATGTTCTGATATTAGTTAAACGGATAACATAAAAATAATGACTATGATTGTGGGTTGTGATTCCGACGGAAGACCACATTTGTAGACTATGGTTGTAGTAGAAACTGAATGTAATTCACAAACGATACAAACGGAACAACCTTTGGAATTGTGTGTGACAAAAAAGATATATTATCATTGTGAAATTGCACTTTTAGCCCTCAAATTAACTCTAACATGATAGAAGATAAAAAAAGACTATTTTTGGAAAGATACCCATAAAAAGAGGAACACTGAAGTAATATTTGATAGTAGAAGATTAAATAGGAAAACTCCCTGTTATAAAGGACCAATTATAGAATTTAGTTTTTAGCTGGACTAATGAGAATGGGGAGATGAAATGTTTTTTTTGGAGGGAGGGCTTAGATGATAAAGACAAGTTTTTCTTTTTTGAGCCTCTTCAACCATCACCATCGCCAACACCACCACCACCACCACAGTCCTGCTGGCGCAATGGGTCAAGCTCTTGAATTTACGCCATCCAGCTTTCCTGCTTAGAGTTTTGCCAGTTCGTCCCCACTGTGAGCAGCGGCAGCACTCGGTAATTTCAATGCTGAATTTTTAATATTTTGAATTTCATTTCCATCCAAGAGAAAGGAAATAAATTCCGATTCTTGAAGGAACCCATTTCCCGTTGCATATTGTTGCAGCAAAACAAACCAGGGGCGGCATATAACAAAGCTGCCAGTAAAGGCCCCCGCTGCAGTCTTTTTATCCTGCCATTTCCTTTCTCCAATGGTGGGATCAACTCCATTCTCCCCGGGCTGCGCTAATAAGGTACTACATATTCAAACGGAGCAGTTTTTAAGGCTACCTTCACCCCCACTTCGCATTAGTATGATATTGTATGCTTTGGACCAAACCCTCACGGATTTGTTTTATGGTCCACTAACTCTAAACTGAAAGTTTCTTAAGTTTTTGTTATTACTTGTACATTGATTCAGTTCCCTGTAATTTATTGTGCTTTGCATTAAAGTTGTACTCTGTTTTAAGTTTTAACATTTACAGGCTGCAGTTTATGTATATATAATATGAAGTTGAGCAACTTATACTTGTTTTAAGGCTCCATGGAAAAGTTAATTTCCAACTTTCTCTAATTCATTCCAGTTTCTTTCAACTCATACCAACTCAAACGCAGACGAAGATGAATTCTTTTTTTTATATCCAAAATTAGTTTTCTAACATATTAATTTGGGTGACTATTTAATTGAGTAATCTTTTAACACTATTTTTTTCAACATTTTCCAACTCCTACTAGTTTTTTCCAACTCCTTCCAGTTTCTTCCAACTCATCCTAGTTTCTTCCAACTTCTTCTAATTTCTTCCCACATCGAACTCTATTTTTATAACCCAAAGGAATAGAGCCTAAGTTGAAATGAGTGTGGTTTGGGAATTTTCAAGTGGTATTTCAGTTTTTTATGTCAAAAAGTTTGGGAAGTCTTCACACTTTCAAAAATATTAATGCATGCACATACACTGTACGGCTGTACCTATACCTGCACTGTATCCATGCAACAAGACAATGTCTTTTGGAACTGGTTTAATGAGCTATATCTGTGAATTCTGAAATATACGTAGGGTGCACATTTGGGCTTGAACAGGTTGCATTTGTTGATAATTATAATTTGTCCTCTCTTTATTTTGCGTGTTTATAGTTGCACGTGGTTGATGCCGTATTCCCATTTGTAATGAACTGTGTTGTTGCAAAAAGTCTGGGAAGTAAACTTCGAGGCAACCGCAGGGAGCTTAGAGACTTCACAGCCAAGTTGGCTGCATTAGTACACAAAAGGTGTAGGCCTCTTTTTTCTGTACATTATTATTTGAGTTTTATTAAGCACCTATGAGAACTTGATATTTTCTGTCAATTGTCCTATGAATTGGTGTCTATAATCCTATTAGGGTATGCTATTTTGTGTTTAGCTCGCTTTAATTCCATTGGACTCAATTACATTAGACATTACATTTCTGTGCTGAATAAATAATGAAATAGACAACCCTTATTTCTGACATATAGAATGATCTAATCAATTATTTTAGTCAAACTGTCCTACATGAGTGCACCATGCTGCAACCTAATGGTTAATTGACACTTTGATTTTTTTTTTTGGTTTTGTTTGTCCTCTACTAGACTTCATAGATAAAGGGGATGTATTTTGCAAAATGTGCAGTATGAACATTTGATTTTCATATAATTTGAAGGTACACATATCCAACAACAAACCCAGTACTATCCCTATCCTGTCCAAGGGTCAAGATGTACTCAATTCCATTACATCTTTGATGCACTGCTGCATTTACATCATAGGAAATTAGAAACACAGGAAGTGTAATGTTCCATTTTGATTTGTGTTATCATTCTCTCAAAGCTAAAAACATTGTAAAAACTGACGTTTTTAGCTCCATTGGGAATGGATGCTGAACCTTTAACTCCAAAATATTTAAAATAGCACTTTTAAGTTACATTGGTATAAAGTTTTAAAAAAAATTTAGCATTTTATGTGTGTGATAAGTAATTGTCATGAAAATGTTTTCTACAAAATACAATATTGATATTTTGGTGGGTATTGCCTCGCAATTTGGAGGGGGGTGGGGGGTGGATTATAAAAAATTCAACACTCTTGTTTACAAATGATCTTATTTACAGGGGAGAAGATTGCAGCACCATGAGTGCCTTCACTCCTTTATCTGGTTTCACCATGCATGGTAATCCCTGTCGGATTAAACGTACACTAGGACGAGAAATAAGGTCCTTCTCTAGTGCTATCCCACAAAGAATTGAGGAAGATCATGTGGCAGCTAGTGCTGCACAGCCAGCTGAGGCTGAAGCAGTCAAACTAAACAGAAGATGCAAGGGTAGTTACTTTAATGTTGCCCATTCTCAAAAACCTCCTGAGAAAGTACAATCTAGTGACCATTTTCCACAACCATCAGTATGCACCAAACTAAGGTCAATCAGTAAGGTTAGAGGTTCAACATTATCTTCAATCTCACCAGCTCCAAATGCTATTGAACCTATTGAGTTGCTAGCAGCAAAAAGTAAAAAAAATAAGTTGGAGAAATCTTTTAAGAAAGATGAAGGCATTCTAAGTCGGGAGATTGAAAGCAACTATGATGTTTTGGTTGGACATAACCAGACTCAGCTTGCAAAATCTACTGCCACAGAGAAGAGCATTACCAAGGCCAACCTTTGTGAGAGGCTGGAGTCCATCTATGACAAAGTTCTCATAGTCAACAACATCTCACTGGCCAAGGAAGTTGTCAGTAAGCTTACAAATGAGTACAGAAATTTAATCCATGCATGCGATACTGAGGCATGTCTTCTGCTTCTGTTACATCAATGTTTCTTCACATGTTTATATTGAGCAAATAAAAACTATGTTTTGTAGAAAGACAACATGTACTTTGTGTGCAATTTATTATCTTTTGAACCACTTTAAATGGAGAAAATGAAAATTAGAATACGAACTAATTCTGTGCTATTTCATCAATCCGTTAACAATTAATAGGTAGCCAAGATTGATGTCAAACGTGAGACACCAGTTGATCATGGAGAAATCATATGCTTCAGTATTTATTCTGGACCACACACTGATTTTGGAGATGGCAAATCTTGTGTCTGGGTTGATGTCCTTGATGGAGGTGGGAATGATATTTTAGTAGAATTTTCTCCGTTTTTTGAAGATCCATCAATTAAAAAGGTAAGATCCATCATTTGGTAGTGTTGTGAGGGGTTTCTATATTTTTTCCTGATTTTTTGTAACCAAAATGTACGTAGGAATATCCATTTTCCTTATGGCACTTTCTAGAACTTTTTTGATAAAGTGCTTCATCCTTTTCATAGGTATGGCACAACTATAGTTTTGATTGCCACATCATAGAGAACTATGGACTCAAAATGGCTGGGTTTCATGCTGATACAATGCACATGGCTCGATTATGGGATTCCTCCAGACGTACAAAGGGAGGCTATTCTCTTGAGGCACTTACTGGTGATACATCTGTCATGTGTGATGCAAGTGTGTCCCCTGGTGAAGAGCTGCTTGGTAAAGTGTCCATGAAAACTATTTTTGGCAGGAACAAACTCAAGAAAGATGGAACTGACGGTAAAGTCGACACCATTCCATCTGTTGAAGAGTTGCAAAGAGAGGATCGTAAATTATGGATTTGTTACTCAGCCTTAGATTCCATAAGCACTTTGATGCTTTATGATAGTTTGAAAACAAAACTCTCTAACCGTGTCTGGAAGTTTGATGGAGTTTGTGAAGGGAACATGCTCAACTTTTATGAGAAATACTGGCTTCCATTTGGTGAGCTTTTAGTTCAGGTGGAAACTGAGGGTGTGCTTGTTGATCGCGGTTATCTTGCGGAGTTAGAGAAAGTGGCTCAAGCTGACCAGGAGATTGCTTCTAACAGATTTCGCAACTGGGCATCTAAGTACTGCCCTGATGCAAAATACATGAACATGGGAAGCGATGTGCAGTTGCGTCACCTCTTTTTTGGTGGCACTCTGAACAAGTATGTGGCTTCATAAACTTAAACAAATATGTTGGTGAAAGAGTATTTTTTTGTTCATTTATTTCTTTTTAGGTAAGTACAAGGCCAATCCAGCTAACAGAGTCATTTTGGCAATATTTTAGCTTTAGGTAAATGATGGACTAGATAAAAAATGACACATTAAACATTCCTTGCTTCTTACTTTCTATGAAGTTTTGGGAAGTAAATGCAGCAGTGCTCAATGGTTCTAAACAGAAACAACCTCTTTTTTTATAAGGGTAATGTTGTGTACATCTTGAGTTCTTTTTAGGTGTTACATTATTACCCTGTATTCACCTCTTTGTTTTCCTCTTTTCTTCTCATTGTCACTTCTACATTTCCTTTCCTTTCTTTTGCATACAGAAAGGACCCTAATGAGATTCTTGATGATCCGAAAGATTTCACAGTTCTCAACAGAGTCAACACAGAGAATATATCTAAAGAAGACAAAAAGGCTCCAAAATTTCATAAGATCACCCTTCATAAGATTGGTGACCGCATTGAGACTGCTCTGTACACTGCTAGTGGATGGCCATCTGTTAGTGGAGATGCTTTAAGGGCTCTTGCTGGTAAAGTTTCTTCTGATTTTCAAATCACATGTGGAGCAGATGAAAATGAAGAAGAAGAGTCCGTTTCAAGCAAAGATGAGTCTTTTGTGGCTAATACTGAAGCATTCTATACCGAGCTAGATGCTACAGGGTATGGAACAGCTTATAAGGCTTTTGGAGGTGGTGAAGATGGAATAGAGGCATGCTATGCCATTTCCTCTTTATGTCATATCTGCTCCATCAACTATCTTATTTCAAATTTCATCATCCCTTTGCAGGTGATTATCTTTGGTACTTTTAATTTTGGTGGGGGGTCGGATAGGGTAGGTCTTCCACCACCTATCAGGTTCTGTTATGGTGTTAATTTATCATGGTGCAGAGAAAAAATAAATAGCATTGGCTACTGGGATTAAGAGTCATCAAGATACTTCAATTTAATTGTTTTCTACTTAATGTGCTTTATCTACTTATTGCATTTTTGAAGACATTTCCCATATTCTTTTTAAGGGAGATTGGGCCCAATGCACAAGGTTCCTCAAAATGGTATATATGATTCAACGGTCAAACCCAACTTTAAAGATCAAATAGTGACCACATGGCCTATTGTACAAAACTTAAATTTTGCATAGAAGCTATTTTCTGGGGGAAATGAACCATCAATATGTGTTACGGATCTTATATTTGGAAACAAATTTTGCGTAGAAGCTATGTTTGATTCTATAGGCTGAAACATTTAATGTTGGTGCTATTTTATTTCTTTAAGGGCTGTGCAGTATCAGGAAAGAGCGGGCGCATCCATTGTTCACTAAACCTAAATACTGAAACTGGGCGCTTGTCATCAAGGAAGCCAAATTTGCAGGTTTTCATGCATAAGATTCCAATCATTTAAGATTACTATTACTCAAGTGTTGACGCATTTTGGAATTTGATACATCATGCAAAAGTTTACTACAACTTTTATTAAGATACTAGACTATCTTTATGCTCTTTTTGGGATTAGCTCAACCATGCCACACATGAAAACTAACAATATCCTACATCTCATATCTCAACAATATCAAATAATTGTTTGAATGACAATACCAATAAACAACTTTTCTCTGAACATTCTGTCTTGTAGCTAACTATTCTTGTTTTGACTAATGTTTGTAACTGCTAAATGTAGATTTATGTGCTGCAGAACCAGCCTGCTCTAGAAAAAGACACCTATAAAATTCGTCAGGCGTTCATAGCTTCACCTGGGAATTCCTTAATTGTGGCTGACTATGGGCAGGTAGGTAATCATTGTGACTTTCCACTGTGCTTATTTGTGTGAAAATTTCTATCCTTTTTGTTTTCATTGCAGATATTTTCATTTTCCCTTGTGTTGCTTAGTTGGAACTTAGAATTCTTGCACATCTTGCAAATTGTAAGAGCATGTTAGCTGCCTTTGAAGCTGGTGGAGACTTCCATTCGAGGACTGCTTTAAACATGTATCCACACATACAAGAAGCAGTTGAACGAAAACAGGTTCTCCTTGAGTGGCAGCCGCACCCTCGCGAGGATAAGCCATCAGTTCCATTACTAAAGGTTGGTACGATCCGTTTGATTTATCTTTCTGGCATTTTGAAGTTCTTTTTCTGCCCTATGAATAGTTTTTTAAAGCATGTGACCCAATGCTAATGTTAGTGATGTTAAGTGTCAGCATTAAGTTCAAGGAAATGATTTTAGCACTCCATTTCCATTATTCATTACAGTTAGTGAAACATATGTTGTTACTTTACTACCCAATATTCTCATCAGATTTCCAATTCATTAAAAACCTTGGCAAGTCAAACCATGAACCTTAAGAAGAGACAGGGGATATGACTTTTAAGAGGGATGACCAGTGCAAAATAAATTTGGTAAGGGTAAAATCTCATATAGAGATGTTGATCGAGTTGTAGAACAGTAGAAGTTGGTGTCTTTTAATCTGTTGCGTTCTTTAGAGTGCCTTTTTGTACAAGAATTTTGAAAGAAGGAAAGAACTTCATTTATGGTATTTATTATTTCATCTATAGGATGCGTTCGCTTCTGAAAGAAGGAAAGCAAAGATGCTTGATTTTTCCATTGCTAATGGAAAAAATACAATGGGACTTGCACGGGATTGGAAGGTATCCGTGTGCTTTAGAGTGCAAAGAGAGATTGATGGATTTTTTTTCTTTCCATCATCTCTGATGGAGCCAAAGATTCATATTTTGCTTGATTTGGGTTGGGTTGACACCAACACTTCACTTGCAGGTTTCTGTGAGGGAAGCCAGAGAAACAGTAGACCGGTGGTATAGTGACAGGAAGGAGGTTCTAACTTGGCAAGAACAACGCAAATCTGAAGCACATCGATTTGGATGTGTTTACACACTGTTAGGACGGGCTCGCTGGTTCCCTTCACTCAATCTAGCAACCGCCTATTTCAAAGGCCACATTGAACAAGCTGCCATCAATACTCCTGTCCAGGTTTCTGTATTAATACCATCCGTTTGATTCAGAGGGTATGTGAATAGAGAGGAGACATTTTGAGAGGGCTTAGAGGGGCGAGATGTAATTATGCTTGGTTCGGTGGGTGATTGAGGAGTTATAGTTTTATAACTTTCTTGTTGTTGTACCTAACCAAAGTATAGTCGATTTCGGTAACAACAATAGTACAGAACAACAATGTGAAAACAAAAATGGTGAAAAAGAAATTAGGAAAAGAAATTACTCATCTGAGATGCTCCAAATTAGATGAGTGGGATATGGGGATTTGTGTTGTACTAATTAGTAACATGCTTGTGTCTCTTGCTTCAACAGGGAAGTGCTGCAGATGTTGTAATGTGTGCCATGCTAGAAATATCAAAGAACCAACGGTTAAAGGAGCTTGGCTGGAAATTGATTTTACAGGTTCCCATTGAACTCTCACCTAATTGAGGAAATCATATGAAAAAATGTTATGGTATGCTTAGATTTAGGAAGCCATGTCAGTGAAGCTAAAAAAATAAATCAGGTTAAACTATACATATATGCCAACGAAAACACCAAAACGACGATGTCAAATGATGGAATAATAATGGGTTGAGGGCGAGTAGTCATATACAGAGTAGTAGTGAAGTTTTATCACCGAGAAAGACTCCAATTGATTGACGTTTTAAAACTAACATGCTTTGATTTTCTGTTGCTTTTGCTGCCAATAATAATAATGTGAGATTAGGTTCACGACGAAGTAATTCTTGAAGGACCGACGGAATCAGCAGAGGAAGCAAAGGGTATTGTGGTTGACTGTATGTCGAAGCCGTTTGATGGGAAGAATATTCTCAGAGTTGGCCTCTCTGTTGATGCCAAATGTGTTCAGAGTTGGTATTCTGCCAAATAGAGTTTGTGCTCCTGCACTAATGCTCTTAGTCCCATTTTTTTTATCATCTTTTAGGCTGGCATATCTCTCTCTCTCATGGAACATGGGGTTCCTCTGTAGTCTGTATACTTTTGTATTTTGATAGATTGGCAAAATTGGAGTTGCAAGGTAACTTTGTGCAAAGACGGCATGCATTGTATGTGTACCACAAGATGAATCTTCACTCGATTACTGCCAATACATCTGTTCATAAATACCTTTCACATGGACGGCTCAGAGCGTGTGCAAGGTGTGCACCCGCACAAAAACCCCAAACTTTTAGAGCCTAATATTGTTAGATGTTCATTATTCTAATTACTTGATACTCTGTATTTTTAAATATAATTTTTTGAATGTACAAATTTATACTCCCTCCGTTCTAAAAATATTTACACGTTTCAAAAAAATTATGTCCCACAATCTCTTACCTATTTCTATTAAAAACCACTTTTACCTCTTACTTTTTCAAATCCTACCTATCACATCATACCTTTTTCCTAATAATCTACACATCCTATTTTTACCCATCACATCAAGGGTATTTTTGGAAAGTCAACACAAAATTATTCCTCCCTTAATTTCAACTTTAGTCAAAATGGGTAACACTTTATGGGACGGATGAAGTATTTTAATAGTCAAAGTCTTAAAAGTGGTTATTAAAAATTAAATTTAGCACTAATTTTAAAGCATGGATTTTGCATATGGCTAATGGGCCTGTTTGGGAATAACGTTAGAGATTAGCGTTAGCGTTTTGGATAAAATTTTAATGGTGCAGATTACTTTGAAAACTCTAACGCTAAACGCTTCTCGTAGATAGCCTTTTCAAAACGCTAACACTATTCCCAAACAGGGCTATTATTATTTTTTCACATTTCTGGGTTGGCCTTGGTTTTCAACCTATTGAAGAATAAAATGAGACAGAGGGAGTATTATTTAAAGGAGAATTTACTTAAATAACACTAAAATATAATGATTTTCTCTAAATAGCACCACATGTGTTTTTCTTCCCAATGTAGCACTTTTAGTCATTATGCATTAGTCATTATTCAAGTAAATATTCGTCATCACTGGAAATTATGGACATTATTAAGTGCTATTTAGGGGATAAAACAGTTTAAGTGCTATTTAGGAGAATGACTTAACTTTTAGTGCTATCTAGTGTAAATATTTCTTATTTAAACACATATTACCTCCATCTCAGTGTATTTGTCCAATTTGATTTTTTGAAATTAAATTGGATGAATTTTCAATTAAATAGCGACGGTAATGTACACTAGTCAACAAGTGAATTCATTACATTCGTCTTATAGAAAATTTTCAAAATTTTTATTGTATTGATTTTTGCATTACAAATATAGAAGAGTTGATGATTAAAGTTTGTCAGGTTTATTTGTGTCAAAAAAAAGTCAAACTCAACAAATATATTGAGACAGAGAGAATAATTTTTTTCTAACTCGGTCCCTGGGTATTTGTTTAATTTTGACTTCGCACCTTCAACTTTCAAATATTATGTTGACAATCCATATTCACCATGGACAATTCCACGTTTAGTATTCCGTCTATTTTTTCATCTCCGTAAACGTGGAGTGGCACCTTATCAATAAGGACTGCGAACAAAATATTTGATAAATATGGACTAAATATGAAAAATATCCCGTTATAAAGGACTATATAGAGAATGTCAAATTCTTCGTTGCACGTGAGGTGGATACTCATTTTATGAACCTTAGTGCATTTGTATCATCTATCTATTATTTAAAAAGCCATGAATTTACATTGTTCTTTTCCCGCCCATTTCATGGTGTATAAAATATGGTAATTCTTCACTCCATATGGTAATTACTAAATGGTAATTAATGGATCATTGAAATAACCGTGTATAAAAAAGGTATGAAAACCGTGTATAAAAAAAGGTAACGAATGCTCAACTAAAAATGGTAATTTAATATAACCGTGTAATTAAAATGGTAACGAATGATAATTTAATATAAACGTGTGTAAAAAAGGTAACGAATGGAAATTTAATTTAATTTACTTACTGTAATTGAGTAATTATTCAATTAATATTACCGTGAATATAAAATTAGGGTAATTGTGATCAACATATAACCGTGTGATTTTAAATAACCGTGTATAAAAAAGGTATAAAAACCATGTGTAATTTTACCACGTTGCTGCTCATTCTCGAGGGCCGGAATCGTTGGATGTTGTTTTCCACGACTCATAGGTTAGTTCTAGATTGTTTTATATTTTACATATAATAGATCTTTACACAAAAAATATAAATTTAATTATAGATTAACGTTTTATATTTGTTGTTAGGGCGATCGGATCCATTCTCAGATAAAAGATACTGATATAAGCACATTCAAACAAGCTTTGGAAGAAAATACGGTTTACTTAATCATGAGGGTCAAGATTTTACGCAATTTCCATGGCACAAAAACTACCAATCACCCTTGCATGCTCCAATTTTTGGGAAAGACCAAGATTCAAAAACTAACAGAAAATGGATTTCCTAATTTTCGATTCTACTTTAAGAGTTTTGAAGATGTACTCAAAAGAAAGTTTGATGACCAAGTCTTTTTAGTTGGTAAGAGTCATTTACGTTTACATAACTTTAATACTTACACATATGAAATACATTTTATGTATTATGATTATGAAATTTTTTAAATTGTATTTTTATGGATTTTCAGATATAATCGGGAAAGTAGTTAGTCGAACTGCGCCCGAAACCCGTATGGTTAATAATGCCCCAGAGCAAATGATGGAAGTTACCTTGGAGAACTTCAAGTAGGTGACTTTTTAATAACCAAATTCATTTTAATTAAAAAATATTATACTTTGAAAAAATTACTAAACCATTCATTTGCATGATACATTATTTTATGGTTAGCTAATTACTAAAAAATTGCGACACATATTATATTTAAAAATAATTATAACTTTTTTTTGTAGTGGCGTTCGGTTGAATTGTATGTTATTGTTAAATATATTAAGTATATATTTAGTATCTTGTGTATATAGTAGTTTCCATACATGTATAGTCCTTATTAATTAAGGATTCCTAACATAGTAGGCTTCCTATTATAACTAGGACTACTCTACTATATAATATCCCTTGTATTCCCACATTATGATTATTGGAATATATCAATTCTTCATGGTATCAGAGCCCTAAAATTTTCACGGCTCTCTCTCCCTGTTTCGGCTCTCTCTCTCGGCAGCATCTCTCTCTCTCTGCCATAGCTCTCTCTCCCTCGGCAGCATCTCTCTCTGCCGTAGCTCTCTCTCTCTCCCTGCCAACCCTCTCTCTCGGCCATCTCCCCTATATCTCACCATGGCCGAAGTCTCCTCTGTCTCCTCCGACAACAGCAACAACACCAAATCTCCCCACCTTGCTTTTACAACAATCTCAAACATTAAACTCCATATCCCCGTTTAACTCAGTATCTCGAAGCCAAACTACAAAAAATGGAGTCGACTCTTTCGTCTCCTTGTTCTTCGATTTAATCTCATGGGATATCTTGACGGCACTATCGTCGCCAAATCGGCCAACGATGCGGAGTGGTTCCAATTCGACGCCCTACTTCAAGGATGGATCTTGTCTACCGTCTCCGATGAGGTCTCCGATCTCGTCCTCGCAAACAGCCCTACAGCCGCGGCACTCTGGAAAGCGATCTACAAATTGTTTCATGACAACAAGCACGCCCGGGCGATGCAATTGGAGCACCGGTTTCGCACCACCGTCAAAGGAACCAAGACAATAAATGAGTATTGTCACACTCTCAAGAACCTAGCCGACTATCTCGACGACGTAGATGCTCCGGTGACCGAACACGCCCTCGTCCTACAAGTGCTTCAAGGATTGCCACATGAGATCCAGGGCCAAGTTCACTTTTTGCAGTATCAGAACCCGTTTCCGACGTTCCTGGAAGTCCGATCGGCTCTCCTCTTGGTCGAACAACAGCAGGCCGATGCCCTCCCCAACGCCGCACAGTCCACCGCCCGTCTCAGCTTCAGCGGCGGCGGCGGCAGCAACATGGTGGGCGGGGGTCAGTCGCGGCCAGTCAGCAGCGGGCAGAACTCCGGGCGTGGCAATTTCGGTGGATCAAATCGGGGCAATTCTGGTGGCTACCGCGGGCGTGGCCGTGGACGTGGACGAGGCAGCTCGAATCAACGACAACCCGGCCCAAATACCTGGCAGTTCCCCACTCCCTCACCCGGCCTTCTAGGCCCACGACCCTACTCCCCCTACCCGGCCCAGGCCCACGTGGCCCATTACCCGAACCCAGCCCAATACCCTACCCCGCCACATACCCAGTACCAAACACCCAACCTGTACTACCCAACCCAGTACCCAAACCCGAACCCCCTACCCCCACCCCTTTATCTGCCAACCCCCACCCCCCACCTCACCCTACCCGCAACACTACAGCCACCCCCCCTCCCCTACGGCTCTAACCCATAGCCTTGAAAACGTACACCTCAACTCCCACCCTACCTGGTTCATGGACACCGGAGCTTCACACCACATCACCGCCGACTCAGGTACTTTATCTCATGTATTTCCTTCGAACATTCATTCACCTTCTCATATTATTGTAGGCAATGGATCTAGAGTAAGCACTACGGGTTCTGGCAACGGATTCCTTAAAACTCACCCTCCCCTTTCCCTAAACAATGTCCTTGTATCCCCTCACATTATTCACAACCTTATTTCTGTCCGTCAATTTACTCGTGATAACAACTGTTCAGTTGAATTTGACTCATCTGGTTTCTCTGTGAAGGACAACCTGACGGGAGCCGTGATTCATCGATCCAGTAGTGACGGACACCTCTATCCATTCTCTCAAGCCTGTCCCCCAGCACAACTCCACCTCACCAAAGTCGACCTCCCAACATGGCACCGCCGTCTTGGACACCCAAGCCCAGCTGTGCTCCATGGCATCTCTTCTGTTTTAGGTAGCAATAATAAATCAAAGTTAGATTTTCTTTGTCATGCGTGTCAACTAGGCAAACATGTTCGCCTACCATTTCAGTCTTCGAGTCGTATTTCTCAGTTTCCTTTTCAATTAATGCATACAGACTTATGACAATCTCCTGTTCCCAGTGTGACTGGTTTTAAACTTTACATGCTCTTACTTGATGATTTCTCGCATTACTTATGGGTTTTTCCGTTACGTCACAAATCTGAAGTCTACTCTCATTTGGTCAAATTCAATGCTTTTGTCAAAAATCAATTCAATACGACCATCAAAGCCGTTCAATGTGACAATGGCACTGAATATCGTAACAACCCATTAGCCACATTTTATGAGTCCTTGGGAATCTTGTTTCGCTTCTCCTGTCCTTACACTAGCCAGCAAAATGGCCGCGCAGAACGCACCATCCGCACCATAAATAACACCATGCGCACCCTCCTGTTCCAAGCCAACTTACCACCCCAATTTTGGGTTGAAGCCCTTCACATGGCCACTCATCTCTTTAATCTTCTACCCACCACCACTTTACAAAATCGCACCCCCCATGAAGCCTTATATAACACCCCTCCACCCTACAACCACCTACGTGTCTTTGGATGTCTCTGCTACCCCAACTTATCCGCCACTACCCCTCATAAATTAGCCTCCCGTTCTGCGCGGTGCATTTTCCTAGGCTATCCCGAGTCTCAACGTGGGTATCGGTGCTATGATCTCACTACTCAGAAAATCATCGTGTCACGCCATGTCACGTTTGACGAGTCTACCTTCCCATATGCCCCACCACAGTCTCCGTCTAACTACACATTTCTTGATTCCATGGAGGACAGTATCCCACCCCATTTTCAACATCTTCTTAGCCAACCCTCTCCCCACACCCCACACCCCCCCACCGGCCCAACCTCCCCTCATACAGCCCACCCCTCAACACCGCCCTTCACCACCCAGCCTACCCCCATTCTGCCCAGCCCCATTCACCCGCGGCCCAGCAGCCCAACACCCACGGCCCAGCAGCCCAAACATCCCCACCCCTCTCCTCCCCGCAGCCCAACAAATCTCCCAAATCCCACCTCCACTATTTCCCCCTCCTCGGCCCAATCTCCTCCCAGTCCACATGACACGGCCCACCCACCCGAAGCAACCCAGCATCCTCAGCCCACTCATCACATGACCACCCGCGCTAAGGCCGGGATCTTTTGCCCTAAACGAGTCCTAAACCTAAACACCGTTGCTAGCATCTCTCCCATTCCCCCCACCTACCATAGTGCACTTAAAGATCAAAATTGGTACAATGCTATGTTAGATGAATATAATGCTTTGATTGCTAATAATACATGGGATTTAGTACCTCCCTCCCCTAACCAAAATATTATCTCCGGTAAATGGCTTTTTAGACACAAACTTAGCCCTACAGGTGAACTGTCCAAGTACAAAGCCAGATGGGTTGTTCGAGGATTCAATCAGCTTCATGGCATAGATTATGATGAGACATTCAGCCCGGTGGTCAAACCGGCAACTATTCGGATCATTCTCAGTTTAGCCGTATCACGAGGATGGCCAATTCACCAGCTTGATGTCAAGAATGCCTTTCTTCATGGCACTCTCACAGAGACGGTATACACGGCCCAACCATCTGGATTTCAGGATCCTGCCCGACCCCACTATGTGTGCAAACTGAACAAGGCGCTCTATGGACTGAAACAAGCACCACGGTTTTGGTATCAGCGTTTTACTGGCTTTCTTCTCACGATTGGCTTCCGCGGGTGCAAGAGTGACACCTCACTGTTCACTTATGGCCAGGGGTCTCAGATGGCTTTCCTACTTCTATATGTTGATGACATCATTCTCACGGCTTCCTCGCAGGATCTTCTACAGCGGGTCATACAGCGATTGAAGGGTGAGTTTGCTATGACAGATATGGGGGACCTACATTTCTTTCTCGGGATCAATGTTCAGCGCACCTCCCGTGGCTTGTTCCTGACACAGACTCAGTTTCTCTATGATATTCTTGATCGAGCGGGCATGCTCAACTGTAAACCGGTTTCCACTCCGGTTGATACACGCGGGAAACTGTCAGCTTCAGGAGGAACACCTGCGCCAGATCCCTCTCTTTACCGCTCCAATGTGGGAGCCCTACAATACCTCACCTTCACTCGTCCTGACATCACTTATGCCGTGCAGCAGCTCTGTCTCTTCCTACATGATCCACGCACGCCCCATGTCACGGCCATGAAGCGGGTTTTGCGATACCTTCATGGCACACCATCACATGGCATCTCCATCTCCAGATCTCACACAGACCAGATGCGGGCCTATTCTGATGCCGATTGGGCCGGCTGCCCTGACACCCGCCGGTCCACTTCCGGCTACTGCATATTCCTTGGCGATAATCTCATTTCCTGGTCTTCTAAGCGCCAGCTCACCACGTCCAGATCCATTGCCAAGGTAGAATATCGAGCAGTAGCCAACGCCGTAGCCGAAGTCAGCTGGATACGTAATCTACTCCTCAAGCTCCAGCAACCACTCAGTCGATCCACTCTTGTTTTTTGTGATAATGTGAGTGCAGTCTACCTCTCTGCAAATCCTGTTAAGCATCAGCGCACGAAGCACATCGAGGTTGACATACACTTCGTTAGAGACCGCGTGGCTCTCGGGCAGGTCCGCGTACTACATGTCCCTTCGTCTCTCCAGTATGCTGATATCTTCACGAAGGGTCTTCCATCCATCATTTTTTCAGAATTCCGAGATTGCTTGGGCGTTCGGCGTTCCGCACCAGTGCCGTTGGGAGCATGTTAAATATATTAAGTATATATTTAGTATCTTGTGTATATAGTAGTTTCCATACATGTATAGTCCTTATTAATTAAGGATTCCTAACATAGTAGGTTTCCTATTATAACTAGGACTACTCTACTATATAATATCCCTTGTATTCCCACATTATGATTATTGGAATATATCAATTCTTCAGTTATGGGGAAATCACGTCAATGTTTTCATTGATGGATTGAGTGCATCAGAATCGACCCTTCCAATTTTGGTGTCGCAGATGGTGAAACCTAAGTTTTACAATGGTATGTATTCATAAATTAATTCAAATTAATTTTGAAAGACATGTACCCAATGATTTAATTCTAATTGTATTTTTTTTTCAAATCATTTAGAGCAAGTGTTTGTTACAACATTTTACTATATGAGCAAGGTTTTACTCAATGATGAGTGTGATGAAGTTAAAACTTGGAGAGAAAAGTAAGTCCACATGTATTCTTGCAGATTTTTTATTTTTAAAAATATAATCAACGTGTTGTTTAAATTTTTAACAATTGTAATCATGTAGGTTAATGTTAAGTGCTAATCATTTAACCCAGAGTTGTAGTATCGTCTCAACACAATCAAGATCAAGAGATGATAAAAGAATGAGAAACTTGAAAGTGATCTCCATTCATGAACTAAAAAACATGAGCAATGTAAGACATATTTCTTTACATGTTAGAAAAAAATTAAGTTACTTTTCACCTTAAATGTATTGCATATTCATCTATGGTAATAGAATTATTTCATGTATTCCACAAAGAGTATTTTTAAATTATTGAATCATATATAATTTAAAGGGTATACACGAGATTTACTAATTAAATTAGTAAATAGTTAATAATTTAGGAAATAATTTTGGCTTTTATGGAACTACGTGTTCATTTTTTTGAATAATTTTAATTTAGTTTTAATACCCGAGTAATAAAAAGTAAATTTATTAATGATAAGAGTTTAAGTGAGAATTAGGCTTTAATTTTATTTTCATTCCTAAATTATTCACTATTTGCAAATTACGTTAGTTTATAAATTGTGAATAAGATTAATTTTTATGAGCTATTAATAGTTTAGTATTGCAGAAAGTGAATAATGGCATAATTTAAATATTTAGATTCAATTCAAGTAGTCACGAGAGACCAAAAAGGAAAAAAATACAAATTTCCATTTAAATATCTAAATTAATTAGACGTATTTTCTAATTTCCTAATTTATGAAAAAACTAGATTCCATTCTTATTTGGAATTAGTAATTATGTACGGATATAATTTAATAAATACCCTAATAATATTAATAGTCGATTGATTTTCTTTATTTTAAATAATTACTACATGTAAATATATATATTTAATAGTAATACAAATTTATTGATTTATTTCTTATTTGCAGAAAGGATATTATTAGATATTTGGTGATGTTGTTGAAATTGAAAACACCAATGAATGGTGTTATCTTGGTTGTCCCAAGTGCAACCGGGAGGTTGCTCCAGATGCTACGAGGTTCAAGTGTATGAAATGCGATAGAGATTATCCTGAGGGAGTGTATAGGTTGTAATTTGCATTCAAATATTTAATACCCCAAAAGAATAATTTTTAAAATTACTAATTGTAGAAATTGATAAGAGAGAAAATATTATGTATATTTTTAAAATATTATGTATATAGGAAGAGAGTAAAGCATTTAAGTAACTTTTATTCCTACCATATTTCTATTCCTACTATAACAAGAACTAAGCAAACTAGGAAAGATACTAAACCGAATCCCAAAGGGATTCAGTTTCCTTCTTTGATCTGGCTTCCTTCTTCTGTCGCCAACACTAATTCTTAACGTATTGTTGATTTATGAATTCACTCTTAAGGAATAATTGTGTACATGGATGTTTATATAGGTGAGGATCCCTACATGGACTAGGATTCACCAAATAAGTAAACTAACATAAATAACAATTCTACTATAACTAGACTTCTTTCCATATATGTCTAACATCCCCCCTCAAGCTGAACGCCGTGAAACGAGAGGAAGCTTGGCAACCAATGCAGTGTAGCGTGGCGAGGCAAGAGCTTTTGTGAGAAGGTCTGCCAGCTGCTCATTAGAAGGAACATAAGAGACTGTCATTTTCTCTGCAATTACTTGTTCTCGAACAAAGTGGCAATCCGTTCCGACATGTTTCATGCGCTTATGGAAGACTGGATTCTTAGTCAGACAGATGGTGGACTGGTTGTCGCATGGAAGATGTGGAGGAGGGGGCTTGATCTGTAAAATGTCAAACAAGTAGGTGAGCCACATCACTTCAGCTGCTGCGGCCGAGAGGGCTCTGTACTCGACCTCGGTGGACGAGCGTGAGACACGACTTTGTTTCTCCGTACTCCAAGAAAGTAAATTAGAGCCAAGATATATCAAGTAACCTGTAATGGACCGTCCATCTGTCATATCGTTGGCCCAATCAGAATCAGAATATGCGTAGATGGTCTGTGGGCCTCGCCAGAAGACCAAACCATGATCAATGGTTCCTTTGACATATCGCAGGATGCGTGTCAAGGACTGAAAATCTTGCTCCGTAGGTGCATGCATCCTTTGACAAACATAATTCACAGCAAACTGAATGTCCGGACGCGTGTTTGTCAAGTATTGAAGAGAGCCAACCAAACTCCGGAAAAAGGTGGGGTTGTCGAACGAACGGCTCACCCCCTCCTCAGGCTGCCGTATGGGTAGGGGCGTGCGGGCCGGCTTGCAATCCTCGACTCCTGCTTTATGGAAAAGTTCACGGGCATATTTTTCCTGGGATAGAATGAGATGGTCCTTTGTGCGTGTGACTTCAAGGCCAAGAAAGTAGTGAAGAGGGCCAAGATTCTTCATTTGAAATTCCTTTTGCATAGCCTCGATGAATGAAGAGATAAGAGCTGAGGCACTACCAGTGACAATAATATCATCAACATAGAGAAGGACAATGAGAATGCAGAGGGAGAGTGCTTGACAAAGAAGCTGGTGTCATGTTCATTTTTCCCAAAGCCATAATCAACAAGGAATCCTGACAAACGCTGGTACCAAGCTCGTGGTGCCTGTTTCAGCCCATAAAGAGATTTCTTTAGTTTGCACACATAATGAGGATACTGCTGATCTACATATCCTGGAGGCTGCTTCATATAAATCTCATCAGGAATGACACCGTGAAGGAAAGCATTGGAAACATCCAATTGATGAAGGGGCCAGTTGTGATTGACCGCTAGAGAAAGAACCACCCGAATAGTCTGCTGTTTGACCACGGGGCTAAAGGTCTCAGAGTAGTCCAAACCATATTCCTGTGTGTAGCCCTTGGCCACAAGACGGGCCTTGTACCTGGAAACAGAACCATCAGAGTTATGCTTAATTTTATAAATCCACTTACATCCAATAGGAACCCGATCTGAAGGTGTCGGAACAAGCTCCCATGTTTGCTGAGCAATCAAGGCTTTATACTCATCATCCATAGCTTGACACCAATAACTGTTTTGGGAGGCATCCTTATAGGTAACAGGCTCTGTGGTGGGTGGGGAAGAGGTAGAGGAGGTGGAGTAGAGTTTAGGTTTGAAGATACCACTTCGTGCATGAGTGGTCATGGGGTGCCGGTTAGGTAATGGTGGGGGAGATGGGATTGGTGATGATTCAGGACTTGTCATTGTGGGGGAGAGGCTGCCAAATTGGATAGGTGTGGGAGTGGAGTGGGGTTGGGTTGTGGGGCTGACTGTTTCGGGGTGGGGGGTTGTCCTCGGTGTGGGTTGTCCTCAGTGTGGGTTGCTGGGAGGGGATGGGTGGAGGGAACTGGGCGGGCTGGGTTGGTTTTGGGTGCTGGGCGGGATGGTTGGGTTACGAGCAGTGAGGGGGTTGGGGACTGGGTGGTTAGGGTTCGGGTTAAGTTTCGGGTTTGGGACAGTGGGTAGGACCGAGAGAGGGTTGGGCGGGTTGGGTGTTGTATCCTTGTGAGCATGGAGTGGAGTACACGGCGACTCAACCGGAAAGATGGGAAGAACACTAAGAAATGACGGAGGTGGGACGGAAGACCCTTTGTGTGTGGAGGCGTTGGAGTATGGAAACTGACTCTCGTGAAACTGGACATGACGAGAGATGTATACACGACCCGTGGAGAGATCAAAACAGCGATATCCTTTTGACAAGGAGTCGTACCCAAGGAAGACACAGGGTTTGGACTGTGGTTGAAATTTATTTGTGATTTCATGACGTAGACACGGATAAGTCAAACACCCAAAAACCCAGAGAAGATTGTAGTCTGGAGCTTTGTGAAACAGAGACTCATATGGGGATTTATGATTAAGAGACCTTTTTGGCATGCGGTTGATCAGAAAATTTGCAGTAGCCAACGCCTCAACCCAAAATTTTGCTGGGAGATTGGCTGTGCAAAGAAGTGTGACAAGAGTTTCAACCAAGTGACGGTGCTTTCTTTCAGCGACACCATTTTGTTCCGGAGTGTAAGGACAAGATTTTTGATGAAGAACCCCCAAATTTTGTAAAAACAGACCAAACTTTTTATTGACATATTCCCTCCCATTATCTGTGCGAAACAGCTTAAGACGTGCATTGAACTGAGTTTGGACCATAGATTGGAAACTAAGAAAAGCGTCAAATGCATCAGATTTATTTTTAAGAGGGTACAACCAGCAAAACTTGGTATAATAATCAATAAAATTAATATAAAAATGATAACCTCCAAAGGAGGGTACAGAAGTAGGTCCCCATACATCAGAGTGAACAAGCTCAAAAGGAGCAGAAGTTTTAGTTTCAGACACAGGGAAGGGGAGTTTATGAGACTTAGCAAGAGAACAAGAATTACAATGATCAAGATGCTGAAATTTAAAACCTAATTCAGACAATAACGACTTTGTGACTGAAGCTGAAGGATGACCAAGACGACAGTGCAATTGAAAGGGAGTGACTTTGACAGAGTTGACCACCAGATTAGAGGAAGATGCCGGTATGGAGTACAGACCACGCTCACAAGGGCCCTTGAAAAGAACTTGGTTGGTGAGATTGTCCCGAATCGTAAAATCCTTAGAGTTAAAAAGAAGAGAACAATTGTTATCTTTAGTAAATTGATGGACGGAAAGAAGATGGGAGTTAATGTGAGGGGAATGGAGAAGGTTGGTTAAGGTAAAAGTGTGGAGAGGGGTGGTGAGTATACCTGAGCCTGTATGGTCAATGGGATAGGTGTTACCTCCTGCAGTTGTGATGGAATTGGTGCCATGGTACGGAGTCAAAGTATGCAGCCGAGACAAATCAGGCGTGACATGGGTGTTTGCGCCAGTGTCCAGATGCCAGTTCGAACTAGATTCAGCAGATTGATTTGCATAAAACGCCTGCGGGGGGAACATCATAGGATTCGTCGTAGGCTTCCCACATAGTTGGCATGTGACAGACGCCCCTCGTCCGCCACCTCTGCCGCGCGGATCATCACGGCTCAGCGGCTGCCGGCCACCCCTGCCGCCGGGGTTACCGCCGCGATACGGCCCTCCTCGACCTCGTGACGGCCGACGGCCACGGCCTCGTCCAGTGCCCCGTCCGGAATTGGTGTAAAGAGCATTATGGATGTCAACAGACGAGGTAGAGCCAGAGTCCCCCAGAGACAATCTCTTCTCAAAGGATAAGTTCAATTCTTCAGAGAGAAGCCACGAAGAGACTTGATTAAAATTGACTGTGGCAATATTGGTGCGAATGTTTTGCTTGAGAGAGGCGTAGTCGGCCGGTAGACCGCGAAGAACACACAAAATAATATCTTGTTCAGAGATATCTTCATGTGCCAATTTGAGAGACGACACAATGGTGAGAACAGTATCCAAGTACGTTTGCATTGAATCAGTGCCCTTAGTAACACTGTGCAAGCGCTCCTTCAGTTGAAAAATATGAGTGCGTGAAAGAGAATTGTACCGTTGTTCGAGATGATTCCAGATTGTAGCAGAAGTGGGAAGAGCATGAATATGAGTCTGAACAGTGGGGGAAACATTCGCAAGGAGACAGGCCCGAATCTGAGCATCAACAATAAGCCATGATTCATACGCTGGATTTGGTTTCATAACCGGGGGTGCATCCTTGCTTGGTGCCGTAGCCTTCTCATCAATAATAAGAGCCGATGGTGATGGTTCAGATCCATCAACATAACTGAGTAAGCGATGAGCAAGAAGATTTGCACGAACAGTAGCAGACCAAGAGGGATAATTGGTGTCATCAAGCTTGACCGGAGTTAGGGATTGAAGATTTCGGACAAACAATTTGAGACCCGTAGGAAGATGATCCATAGGATCAGGTGATAAGACAGCCATGACTGGTCACGGCGGAAGCTGGTGCGAGGGAGAAGCAGATCGGCAACGCCGAATTTTTTTTTCTTCGGTTAACGTAGCGACGGAGTAGGTCGAGACAGATCTCTGTGCTCCGATACCATGTTGATTTATGAATTCACTCTTAAGGAATAATTGTGTACATGGATGTTTATATAGGTGAGGATCCCTACATGGACTAGGATTCACCAAATAAGTAAACTAACATAAATAACAATTCTACTATAACTTGACTTCTTTCCATATATGTCTAACACGTATGATAAATAGATACAAGGTGAGCATTTGCGTTATTGATAATTCCTGATGACATGTTACTTCCGTCTTCTGAAGATCCAATAGCCACTACAGTGAATTCAACTTATCCAGACTTTCAAAAAATAGCCAATGAACTGAGCTACTTGCAGGAGCGCGCAATTTTGGCTCCTACATTGGATGTCGTCGATTTTATAAACGAATATATGACAGCGATGAATCCAAGCAGCGAGACTCGAACATACCTTAGTTCTGATAAAGTTGAGAACTCAGACTGCAGTTCAAGTTTTTTTTGGTGACCTGCACTCTCCCGAATTCTTAAATAAGATTCATGCTTCAGGTGTACCGAATCATGAATTAACTCTGAATTGAAGGTAGGCACGCCTATTATGTTGTTGAGAAATATTAACCATTCAATGAGTTTATGTAATGGTACACGGTTGATAGTAACCCGGTTGGCTAATCACTCAATACAAGGAAAAATATTATCAGGAAGCCACATGGGTGAAGAAGTTGTTATTCCAAGACTATCATTAACACCTTCCGATACAAGAATTCCTTTCAAGTTTCAAAGAAGACAATTCCCTGTGGTTACTTCGTACGCAATGACGATTAACAAGAGCCAGGGACAATATCTGAAACATGTTGGACTACTGTTGCGGAAACCTGTGTTTAGTCATGGACAGCTCTATGTTGCAGTTTCAAGAGTAACTAATCGTAGTGGATTGAAGATTCTGATATGCAATGAAGACAATACTCACACAAAGACTACAAATAATGTAGTCTAAAAAGAAGTCTTTCGAAATTTGTAAAACATTGATGTTTTATACTTTCAAATAATATAATCTCTATATTCTATTGCATCTCATTTTTTATCATTGAAAAATGATATGAATTTAATAACATAAAAATGACTCGTGCAACACACGTGTGTGATACTAGTTAAAGAAGTGAGCCTTTTATGGGAAAAAAATATTCACATGCAAGCCCAATAAAATGTGAGAAGACACACATTTTAAATATAGACTTTGGGACCATATAAGCATCACACTTAGAAAATTTACTTTTTTTTAAAGTACTTTTAATATACTCGTAGAAATTAATAAATATGAAAAGTTGGTAATTTATTTGTTAAAAGTTAAGATTTGTATACCATAAAAAATATTTACCAAAAATATCATTTTTAATACGAGAATTAGTTTTAGTCTAGCATTGTTCTTCTAACTAATACTCCCTCCCAAACCTTTCTTATTTCGTTTTTCATCTGTACTAAAAAAACACTTTTTATTTCTATTAAAAAGTCACTTTTATCCCTTACTTTTTCATACCCTACCTATCACATCATATTTTTTTACTAATAATCTATCCATCAAATCCCACTTTTACCCATCACATCAAAGGATAATTTTAGAAATTCAATACCAAAATACACTTCCCTTAAATCTCTTCAAAATAAAAAAATCTCATGTTTAAAGGGACGGAGGGAGTACTATTTTTTGTATTCAAAATGATTTTTTTAAATGGTTTTTTATGATGTAAAAATTTTGAATTTTTATAAATAAACTACTATCATAAACGTTTTCATATTCATTAATTTCTATATTAAAAGTGGCTTAAAAAGAGAAAATTCTCTAAATAACATTTTATAATTGAAGATTTTTTCATATTTAGTCCATGTTTATGAAATATTAGTTTTGCATTGTTTAGATACTATTGCACGTTTAGACCTTGTTTAACAGGCACAAAAATGGAAAAAATAGACGGTGGACCAAACATCGAATAATACCTAACTAATAAATACGGTCAACATAACATTTGATAAATATTCACTAAATATGAAAAACATCACTTATAAAATACAATTTATTAGATAGTTAATCTTAAAAAAATGTATAGTGCATACTATCTTTAATTGACAAATGAGGTATTTTTTTCAACATAAAGTTTTTATACTCCCTCCGTCCCGTGAAACATTTCCCTTTTCTTTTTTTATCCGTCCTACAAAACACTTCTCATTTCTATTAAAAAGTTACTTTTACCCCTTACTTTTTCATACCCTAACTATTACATCATACCTTTTTACTAATAATCTATTCATCAAATCATACTTTTACTCATCACATCAAAGGACATTTTTGAAAATTCAATACCAAAATACACTCCTTTAAATCCCTCCTAATTAAAAAACAAATGTCCCATGTTTCACGGGAGAGGGAGTATACAAACATGCATGGTCAATATGCATGACAATCAAACTTGTCACGTTTTGCACTCCATCAACCAAATTTCATCCAACCCACGCTATTCACGCAATCGACGTCACACTTCATTTTTTAAATTCTTTTTTTTGTTTTAAAGATGTGTCATTTATTTTATTGTTTTTCCAATTCCGATCCCTACTTTTGACTATAGAAAAACAAAATGTGCGCATAACTTTCAGGAGAAACTACAAGCAAATTTCTAGCAGGTGATAGTTAATTAATTAAGTTCCATATATATATATATATATATATATATATATATATATATATATATATATATATATATATATATATATATATATATATATATATATATATATATATTTATGATATGAATATGGGAATGGGCGTGTTGAGGTGGGAAGCAGCGGCGGCGGCGTTGTTGCTGACGTTAATGGCCGTCCCTAGTTTTCCGGCCACCGTGTCAGGCGCCGTGTACAAAGTCGGCGGCGCCGCTACTTGGAAGGTTGGTGGAGTTGATTATCGCCAGTGGGCTTCCAACAAGACTTTCCATGTTGGCGACACCATCAGTGCGTAATCAATCTGATCTCTTTCTTGGACCACTAAAAAAAATTTCCTCCACTTCCTTAGTCTCGAAAATATATTTTCATTTTGAGTTTTAAGAAATTTGAGAAAAGGATATTTTTGTGCTGATTTTCTAAAAAAATCATTGATGTAATGGATAAAAGTAAGATGTGATGTGTAGATTATTAATAAAAAGATATAATGATGCGAGTCAAACTGAACAAACTTTAAACTTCACAATCAATTGAGATTTTAATAAAACCAATATTGTGTTGGTACTATTACTATTATACTATCTCTGTTCCAGTGTATTTGTCCAGTTTGACTTTTTCGAATCAAACTGAACAAACTTTAAACTTCAATTACTATCAATTTGTATTGCATATTAGCATAATGAAATACAATTTTGAAAGTTTTCAATACGATAAATCCAATAAAGTCATTTTTGTGTTAAAATACATTACGGTTTTTATTTAACTGAAGCTCAAAAAATGTCCAGTTTAACTCGAAAAAGTCAAACTAGAAAAATACACTGGGACGGAGGGAGTAGTTGGTAAAGTTCAATTTTTTGATTAAAAATATTTGATACCATGTCGCTGCAGAACAATATGGTACCATGTCCTACCAATGCCAATCATATCGTAGTGTTTTAGAAGTTGAAAAAAGTTGTATTATCGAAAAACTAACCAGTTCGAAACAATGTTTAAGTCTATATTTTTGTCCACTCCTAATTTTTTACTACTCCGTATTTTGTAACAATCTACAGCTTTTGAATACGATCCACATGTTCATAACGTTCTACGTGTGAGCCACGAAGACTACAATTCCTGCAACACGACGTCGCCCGTAGCCACATACGTCTCCGGCAACGACTCCATACAAATTCTGGGCCCGGGTCACTACTACTACGTTTGTGGGTTCGAAGGCCACTGCCGGGCTGGACAGAAGGTGGACATCAGAGTTCCGAAGGTTGATCAGCCCACTGAACTGTCCAACGGGCCACATGCGGAGTCTCCCCATGGCCCACCTTCACCCACTCACGGCCTTGCTCGACATGGGCCCCCACGTAGCAGCGACACAAGTCATTTTCCGATCCATTTGGGCCCGCTTCATTATCTCGTGTTTGTTCTGCTTGGGCTATCCATTTTTCTAATTTAGCATGTCCGGATGCTTTATGAAGTTTTGATCAATTCTGTAGTCCTATGTATGGGTGGGTGATAATCCTCACCGGTCTAAATCGAATCTAAACTAATGCAGAGTAGAACTTATTTTGGGAGTTCAAATCTAATCTGGTATCATCTAATATGATTGAAATAAGAATATTATTAATAAGTTGAAAAATAAGTTGAACGGGATGGACCGTACCAATAATATATTTCCTCCGTCCCTAATTAAACTTTTCCTTTCGTTTTTTCTTTGTTCCTAAATAAACTTCTTTTTTTCTCTTTAAAAACCCCTTTTACCCATTACTTTTTCATACCCTACCTATCACATCATACCTTTCTACTAATAATTGACATATTACATCTTACTTTTACACATCACATCAAAGGTATTTTTGGAAAGTCAACACAAAAATATCTCTCCTTTAAATCTTCAAAAAGTCAAAAAGGAAAGTTTATTTAGGTACGGAGGGAGTATTACATTTCAATTCTTTTACAAATTTTAAGAGTAAATTCCGTAAAAGATTCCCTGTTATAGGTCGTTTTACATATTTAGTCCCTATATATCAAATATTACTAATTTAGTCTGTAATTATTATATCTATTACCACGAATGATCCTTTGTTAACATTTCCATTAAGAACGTGTATAAGATTGCAAATTTACACTCTTCGCTCTCCTCAATTAAGCTTCCTCCCTCCTCTCGTACTCTTTCCCAAACTCGTCGCTGAGTTTGGAGCTCTAAATAAACCCAAAACTGAAATGATCATTCATCTCTCAATTATTAGTCTTCCTGGTGGAACCTAAAATCAAAATTAATAAGTTTTATGGATGAGTTTTATCAGTTAGTCTCAAGAAATTGCAAAAAAATAATCATTAAAACTCATCCATGAAGGTTACTGGTTTTGAATTTGGGTTCCATCAGTTAGACAAACAATTGAGAGAAGTGTGATGATTTCGATTTTGGGTTCAAAGCTTCAAATCCAGAAACGGGTTTGAGAAAGGAGTGCGAGGGGAGGGAGGAAGCTTAATTGAGGAGAGAAAGGAGTGTAAATTTACAATTTTATCCACGTTCTTAACGGAAATGTTAACAAAGAACCATTCGTGGAAATGAATATAATAATTGGAGACTAAATTAATAATATTTGATATGTAGGGAGTAAATATGTAAAACGACCTATAGGCTATAACTGGGGATCTTTTATGGAATTTACTCAAATTTTAATTTTACTTGTGTGTACTTTTTTGTTTCGGTTGGTCGTGAATTCAATTGTGGGATTTTCATTTTGAAAGGGGACGACCTTTGTCTAAACGTTTTAGTATGTTCACAACTATTTAGAATAATATCAGGTAAATAAAGTATTTAATAAATGTTAGCAGGTATTTGTATTTAGTTTGTATTGGGCCCACGTGTAACCTAGCCCGTTATGTAATCTTGTATATATACGACTTCTGTTGATCAATGAAACCAGATCAGTTTTAATCAATTTCTACATGGTATCGGAGCCAAAACCCTGGGCACGATACGTCTGATTCTCCGGTGTTGCTCCCGATCGAGTAACTAACGCCAATCGTCTCTACCGTCGGCGATCCCTGTGTGTTCGGCAGTCTTGGACGGCTCTTCGTTAGGCGCTGCATGGCGACCGAGAGTGTCTCGGTTTGGTCCCTTGTGCTGAGCTTTGAAGATCGGTGATGGGGTCTACCACGAAGAAAACCCGTTTGATTCATGATCCCTCGTCTGAGTATTATCTTCACCCTTCCGAAGGCCCAGGTAATGCTCTCACGAAACATGTCTTGAAAGGCGATAATTTTGATACATGGGAAAAGACTATTGTGAATGCTTTAAAGGGTTGTAGCAAGGCAGGATTTTTGTCTCCCGTTGGTGTGCCTAAACCTACAGATCCTATGAAAATTGAGGCTTGGGAAGCGAATAATTCTACAATTTGTAGCTGGATTTTTAATAGTGTTGAAGAAACAATTCAACCCAGTATTGTTTCCCATACTGTGGTTCATGAATTGTGGGCAGATTTGAAGGCGCGTTATAGCACGGTAAATGAGCCTCACATTTACCAACTCGAAAACGAGTTACAGAATCTTCGTCAGAAAGGTCAAACTGTGGTCGTTTATTATAATCAATTTGTCACCATTTGGAATAAACTTTATGGCATGGAGGATCCCACTTGCGGTTGCAAGTGTGAGGCAGTGGCCCTGTTGAAGGATCGGGTGGACAAATCAAAAACTCGGAAGTTTCTATTGGGTTTGGATGATAAGCAATTTGGTAGCATCTGTGGGCAAATACTTGGGACTCAACCGTTAGTGGATCTTAACAAGGCGTTCTATTTAATCACCCAAGAAGAACGACATAAAAGTGTGGTTCGTGCTCGTGACGATCACACGGATGCCATGGCGTTTGCTACCACACAGACGACCCCAAACATGTATCAGTGCACTCATTGTGGAAAATCGGGACATACTGTTGATAGATGCTATATGATCATTGGCTTTCCCAATTTTGGCAGAGGACATAGACGTAATTCCTTTAGTCGAGGGGGAGGTCGCGGGAACCGAGGAGGCCGGTCTGCTGCCCAGCCGGTACCCACTGCCGTACAACTATGTATCTTATCAATCGTACCCCCACCACTCTTCTTCACGGCAAATCACCCTTTGAACTTCTTTCTTCAAAACCTCCAGACTTGTCTCTTTTAAGGGTATTTGGGTGTTTGTGTTATGTTCGTCTCAATCCTTGTCCGCAAAATAAATTTCACCCCCGTAGTCTTAAATGTATGTTTGTGGTATATCCTACGGGAACTAAGGGTTGGCGTGTCTATGATCTTGAATCCCATCGGTTTTTCTATACTCGAGATGTTTCGTTTGACGAAACTGTTTTCCTGTTTGCTTTGTCCAATAAACCACCCACGCCATCCCCACTGCCGAGTGTCTGGCTACCCACTACCCATGCGTATTTTCCCACCGCCGAACCCCCTGCCGAGCGTCCAGCTGTTCCTCTTATGTCTCCGGCGTCCCTATCGTCCTCCGGGCAATCACCTCCCCATTCCGATAGCTACGGCAAGTCTGCCCCGGACATTCCGCCGTCGCCTGTTCGTCCCACCCGTGATCGGCGATCTCCTGTCAGGTTGTCCGACTACTACTGCCATACCTCCCGGACATCTACTCCTATTGCTCCTCACATTGTTTCGTCTAAGTCTTCAGGTACGCGATATCCTATCCACAATTTTGTTCATTATGAGAAATTGCATGACAGGTACCGGGGATTTCTGGCTGCTGTGACATCGTGTGAGGTCCCGACATCCTTCAAACAGGCCATGCAATATGCTAATTAGCGACAGGCTATGCAGCTGGAGATCACCGCTTTGGAAAATAATCACACGTGGGAGGTCACTGATCTTCCCCCGATCGGACGGCTCTTGGGTGTCAGTGGGTTTACCGTACTAAGTTTCACTCGGATGGGAAAAAAGAGCGTGATAAAGCTCGCCTGGTTGTTTTGGGAAATCATCAAGAGTTTGGTACGGATTATACAGATACTTTTGCTCCCGTAGCAAAGATGGGTACGGTACGTATTTTATTATTTTTTGTTGTTGCACGAGGTTGGGAGATTCATCAGTTAGATGTTAATAATGCATTTTTAAATGGTGATCTTATTGAGGAGGTGTATATGCGAATGCCTCCTGGTTTTTCTGTTCCCGGCAAAGTTTGTCATCTTCGGAAATCTTTATATGGCCTTCGTCAGTCTCCACGTAATTGTACTGCACTTCGTCAGTGGGGGTTTAAAGAGGCTCATAAGGATCATACTCTCTTTATTCTTCATCATGGTCCTGATATTCTTACGGTCTTAGTCTATGTTGATGATATCTTGGTTGCCGACAATAACCCATCTTTATGCGCTTCTTTTAAACGCTATTTAGACAAGTGTTTTCAACTCAAAGATTTGGGCCTAGTCAAATATTTTTTGGGAATTGAATGTGCTCGTTCTGCTTCGGGCATGGTACCGTGTCAACGAAAATATGCATTGGAGATCTTACAGGAGGCCGGCCTTTTGGGCTGTAAACTGGCGGACACACTGTTACCCACGACGCATGCGCTTGGCACGTCGACCGCGGCTTCCATGCACGACCCAGCACGGTACCGTCGTCTCGTGGGTCGTTTGATTTATCTCACCATCACTCGGCCGGATATTTGTTATTCTGTCCATGTATTGTCTCAGTTTATGCAGGCTCCTACTCTGGATCACATGAATGCCGCCATGCGTGTTCTTCGGTACATCAAGGGTCATCCGGGTCAGGGCATTTTTCTCAGTGATACCAGCAATTTACAAATCTCTGCATATTGTGATTCTGATTCGGCCAGTTGCCCAATGTCCCGTCGGTCTGTTAGCGGGTATTTTATCATGTTAGGGACTTCTCGAGTATTATGGAAGACGAAGAAGCAAACCACTGTAGCCAGATCTTCTGCAGAGGCAGAGTACAGGGCAATGGCAAATGCTTGTGTGGAAGTCCGTTGGATGCGAGAGATTCTTCTTGCCTTGGGTGTTCCTATTTTATATCCTCCCCGATTATATTGTGACAATCAATCAGCTTCGTACATTGCAGCTAATCCCGTTTTCCATGAACGAATGAAGCATGTGGATGTTGGTTGTCACACAGTCCGAGAGAGTGTCCAGCGACGTGAGATGTCGACAAGATATGTTCCTACACGATACCAGTTGGCCGATATTTTCACTAAGCCGTTGGGCAAACCTATTTTTGATTTTTTGTTGTGCAAGTTGGGCATTCAGGATCTTCATGCGCCAACTTGAGGGGGAGTGTTAGCGGGTATTTGTATTTAGTTTGTATTGGGCCCACGTGTAACCTAGCCCGTTATGTAATCTTGTATATATACGACTTCTTTTGATCACTAGAACCACCTGAGTTTTAATCAATTTCTACAATAAACATTATTTAATTGCTCCCCCCAGTTTTGAAATACAGCTTTTATTTTGCTTTACGATGAGTGTATGAAGTAATTTTTAAAAAAATTATAACTGAAAATTGGTGTAGAATTTAAGAAAAAATTAAAAGTGTACATAGGAAGTTTTATAAAATTGTATTAAGAAAACATATACTACCTCCGTCCCTAAATACTTATCCAGTTTTGACATTTTTTGGTCAACTTTTTTCAACCTGTGACCTATAATTTAGTAAAATATATATTGTATATTGACTAGATAAAATAATATTTTGAAAATATTTAAAATAATAAATGTAATAAAACTATTTTTTCATAATTATTGAATATGATTTTTATGTAATTTGAGGTCAAAATCTGAAAATTTTGATCGAAAAAATAAAAAATGTACAAATACTCACGGACGGAAGGAGTATTTAGTTTGCGAATGTGAATAGTAAATATGAATCTAAACTTGGGATAAATGGAGTATTATTTGTTCACGGTAATTACATTATTACCCAACTTCGTAAATACAAAATGCATACTTTATTTTGCCGTCTTTTTTAATTTCTGAAACTAAATCTTGTTTCGTACGTAATGCTCTTTTTGTCCCAAAGTAAGACTCTTATTAACCAAAAGTTCTAGTCTAATTTTGAGTTAAATAATTTTACATGCATGGTATTTATCTAAATAATTTTAAACAATCTAAAACATTTACTTTCAAATTTATGTTTATAGTTTTATTTAATATATTTTTATCATATAAAATTTAATTTTTCTTTCCATATTTGATGAGTTTTTATTTCAAAAATTGACTAATTTAAAAAAACATCCAATTAGAAAGGATAATTTTGGGAAATTTGTATAAGTTTTGGAGTTGTTTTACAGCCGTTAATCAGAGGACTAAGCTGAAAATTAATATCATTTCAGTAATAAGTACATCTTAATGACTAATCAGGAAAAACACATAACTATTGAGTAGCATTTTTAGAATCACTTCTTTGAAAATTAGAGCTTCTTCTCTTCAATTATTCTCCCAACTTCCTAGACTAACATTTAGCTGCACTTCCAACACCGTTTGGCCTGTCCTCTCTATGGGGCAAACGGTCTCTAAACAATCTCTGCATCTTTTCTAGGATCGTTTGGGCAATAGGTTCACGGAGCATTTGCATAATATCCCCCTTAAGAGCTTGCACAGAAGAGGGTTCAGCAGTCGTACTCCTACGACTGCGCTTGGAAGAAAATTTATCACGAGTCATAGTCCTCGACATCTTTCCTAATATAAAGACACGATTTTTAGAATCATGTCTATCAACTAAGGCATAGTACAACTTCTCCCTCGATGCTTGCATGTTATCCCATTGTGTTACATCCTCCATCGGTTCATATGTCGCCTTTACACAATATCATGAACTGTGAGGTACGATAATATATAGAAGGATAGACTAGCAGGACACAGACACACATACATATCTATGTGTGTGCGTGTGTGTATACTCCCTACTCCCTAGGACAAATAAACTTTCTGTTTCTTTTTTCGGAAACTTTTTTTAAAAAGTATTTATTACCCTCCCTACTCCCTACTCTTTTCTTCTTTCTTCATTGCTAGTCCAGGCGTCCAGCAACCACCCCCACTCTTCTTCTTCTTTTCTTCTCTCTTTCTTTTCTTCTTCTTCTTACTTCCAATTTTGTCCAGCCAGTCAGCCACACCCTCTTCTTCTCTTTTTCTTGTTCTTTCTTTGTTTCCTTCTTTTCCCCCTTCCGATTTTGTCCATCTGTCCTACATCGTCATCATCATCATCTTCTTTTTTTCTTCTTTCTTTTCTTTTCCTCCCCCGTGGCAATATTTTCCTACATCGTCTAGTTATTTCCCCCCTCACATTCGTTGGCAATATTGATCTAATTGCCACTGGCGAGAAATGTTGAATTAAAACATGGCATTTGTGAGATTTAAGATCGTTCAATTTCAAATCCTTCATCGACACACGACTCTTAATGTTTCCAGGATACCCTTGTGGAACCTTTATATCACGTAGACATTGACAAAGAGTAATTCTTTCTTCTCTAGAAAGTGTGTAGCAAGCAGGAGGTAGAAATGTGTGATGTCCTTTTTCTTGCGGTCCAAGCTCAGTTCGAATGCCCATGTCTATTAAGTCTTTTCTGGCATTAACACTGTAACGCCCTTAAACATAACTGTTGGCGACAGAAGAAGGAAGCCGGATCAAAGAAGGAAACATGAATCCCTTTGGGATTCGGTTTAGTATCTTTCCTAGTTTGCTTAGTTCTTGTTATAGTAGGAATAGAAATATGGTAGGAATAAAAATTTACTTAAATGCTTTACTCTCTTCCTATATAAAGGGGTTAGACCTTTGTAAGCACAAGCCAATTCAATATACAGAATATTTTTCCTCTTATTAATTTCTACATGGTATCGGAGCAAGTTTAGAATTCTTAAGACCTCAAACACGCTTCTTCCCCTGCCGGTGGGCATAAAAAATTCAATGCCTACCGGCGGGATATTGTAATTTTTGATTTTCTTTGATTGTTCTCCCTCACTAAAGAATATCATGAACTCCTTCAACGAAAAACATTGCTGTCGAGGAATCCCGCCCAACCATCAATCTTGAAGAAGTTGTTCGAGAAGGGTTGTTTTACAGGACAAACAACTCTTTCCTTAGCAGGCAATAAAAAAAAGTCGGCGTTCAGGGTGTTCGAAAAGAATGGCGTTCCCCCTGTTTGTTCGAATACGGTGAAGGTTCGAAAAGAATGACGTTCCTTTATTCGACTGATTATTCGGCGGATTCGAAAAGATTGGCGTCTCCGTTGAAGAAAAAAACTGAAGTGTCTAGATGACACTTGGACAACGATGGCAGCGGCTTCCTCAAGCTTTGTTGCTTTGTTCAATCTTTTGATGTTCAAGCTGGGCATGTTGAACTCCCATGCTCCAGCTTGAGGGGGGGTGTTGGCGACAGAAGAAGGAAGCCGGATCAAAGAAGGAAACATGAATCCCTTTGGGATTCGGTTTAGTATCTTTCCTAGTTTGCTTAGTTCTTGTTATAGTAGGAATAGAAATATGGTAGGAATAAAAATTTACTTAAATGCTTTACTCTCTTCCTATATAAAGGGGTTAGACCTTTGTAAGCACAAGCCAATTCAATATACAGAATATTTTCTCTCTTATCAATTTCTACAAAAGAAGGAAAGTATGAGAGACAGAATAAAGAAGCAGGATTGAAGAAGGAAACCGAATCCCTTTGGGATTAGGTTTAGTATCTTTCCTAGTTGGATTATGTTTAGTATTTAATATCTTTCCTAGTTTGTTTAATTCTTATTTTAGTAGAAATAAGAATTTCCTTATTTACTTTACCCTCTTTCTATATAAGGAGGGTTAGATCTTTGTATTCAAGAAAAAAGTTTCACAAGAGAGAAATACAGAGAATTTCCTCACAAATAATTCTTTCATGGTATCGGAGCCAGTTTTGAATTCTTGAGACCTCAAACACGCTTCTTCCCCTGCCGGTGGGCATACACAATTCAATGCCTATCGGCGGGATATTGTAATTTTTTTTATTTTTTTATTGTCCTCCCCCATTCTGGAAGAAGTGGTCGGACAAGGGTTGTTCTACGGAGACAAACAACTCTTTCCGCGTCTACTGTTCACGATCGACCGACATCGCGTCCATCGATCGTCGCCTATTGTTGTTGCTGAAGTACTGGAACGGTCGACCATTGCTGAAGAACGGTCGAGTGGGTCAACCGTCCCGACGGCAGTTTCTCCTGATCGCAGTTACTATTCACGATCGCCCGGCATCGCGTCCATCGGTCGTTGCTCAGTTTCTGTGGTTTGGAGCAGTTCCCAATTTATACGTGTAGGAATTGCACGTGGGACCTGCTCGAGAAGCTTGCGGAGATGCGCGAACTAAGGAAACGTTTCTTGTAGGTTTGGAGCAGTTCCCAATTGGTACGTGTAGGAATTGCACGTGGGACCTGTCGGAGAAGCTTGCGCAGATGCACGAACCGAGGGAACGTTTCTTGCAGGTTTGGAGCAGTTCCCAATTTGTACGTGTAGGAATTGCACGTGGGACCTACTCGAGAAGCTTGCGCAGATGCGCGAACTGAGGGAACGTTTCTTGCAGGTTTGGAGCAGTTCCCAATTGGTACGTGTAGGAATTGCACGTGGGACCTGCCGGAGAAGCTTGCGCAGATGCGCGAACCGAGGGAACGTTTCTTGCAGGTTTGGAGCAGTTCCCAATTTGTACGTGTAGGAATTGCATGTGGGACCTGCCGGAGAAGCTTGCACTAATGCGCGAATCGAGGGAACGTTTTTTTATGTCCAAGCTGTGCATGTTGAACTCCCATGCTCCAGCTTGAGGGGGGGTGTTAGAGATAGAAGAAGGAAACGGGATTGAAGAAGGAAAGTATGAGAGACAGAATAAAGAAACAGGATTGAAGAAGGAAACCGAATCCCTTTGGGATTAGGTTTAGTATCTTTCCTAGTTGGATTATGTTTAGTATTTAATATCTTTCCCAGTTTGTTTAATTCTTATTTTAGTAGGAATAGGAATTTCCTTATTTACTTTACCCTCTTTCTATGTAAAGAGGGTTAGATCTTTGTGTTCAAGAAAAAAGTTTCACAAGAGAGAAATACAGAGAATTTGCTCACAAATAATTCTTTCAATAACCTAGAATTATTAATAAATAAATAATAAAGTAATCAAATTCGTTTGATTACAATAAATTGTTGTTGGGCTTTGGACCAAAATAAAATATATATTGAAATCCAATAAACATAATTGGGATAAATCTCATAGAGATAAATCCAAAATGTTGACTTATTGTGTGATCTTGATTGGGAACCTGTGTACAGACCCAAGTTAAGAATAAATGAAGAAAATTTTTTATGATGTAAACTTTAAAATGATTTATTGAAATAAATCATGTAAATAAATAATATGAATGGAATGTAAGAACCTTTTTGAGTAAAGGTCAATTAAACGAATTTTGACTCTGTCAAAGTCAAACATCTAAAAATATGATGTCGGAAAAAGTATTTAAAATAATTATAAAAATTATATCATTTAATAGAGTTTAACTGTCTGATCGCAACAGTACAAACGAAATTCAATTCGGAGAAAGTTAGACCAAAAAGTGTATCCTGACTGGGACCAAATTAGTCCCAATCACGGAGTAACGTGCTCAATCTATTTATCGCCGAAAGAAGATAGGTGAATTTGGAAATCTACACAGCATCGACTCAGCCCAGTGTCTTCTTCTTCTTCTCTTCTCCTATAAAGGATACTCAATCCTTACCAATTCTACACCAAATTCCTGGAAATTTGTACCATTGTGTTCATAAGAGTGAGGAGAGCAGTCTGGTATTGTTGGTTGCCACCGAAGTCGCCGGAGTTGGGAGATATCATCGCCGGAAAATTCTCAAAACCTTCGATAAGCTTCGAGGTAAGCCCGTAGATATATTTAGTGACTAGAATGTTTGTATAGATCGTTTCTACGTTCATAAACGGTCGTTTGGTTGAGTTTTGTGTTTGACATGTTTGAAGAACCAAGAATCATAAACCATGAAATTGTTGTTAAAATTACAAATTAATGACTCTAAAATGATCTGTGAACATTGGAGAACATTTTTATATAATTAAATTGAAGTTTGGTGATTAAAAATGATAATGTTAAAACTGACCCGAGGAAGAAGATGATGAACAGTGACCGAAAATCGATTATTTACTTACTAAAAATCGATTAAAATTTTATTTGTGGTTCGAAGTCAGTACCATTTAATCGATTATTTATATTGTAAAAATCGATTATTATAAATTAATTGATTATTTATATTGTAAAAATCGATTATTATGAATTAATTGATTATTTAAATTTTAAAAATCAATTATTATGAATTAATTGATTATTTAAATTGTAAAAATCGATTATTATGAATTAATGGATTATTTAAATTGTAAAAATGGATTTTTATGAATTAATCGATTATTTATATTGTAAAAATCAATTCTAATGAATTAATTTATAATTTAAATTGTAAAAATCGATTATAATAAATTAATTGATTATTTAAATTGTAAAAATCGATTATTATGAATTAATGGATTATTTAATATTATATAAATCAATTTTTATAAATTAATTGATTATTTTAAATTATTTTCCTCAATTCCAGATCCTGCTACGAAAATGTTCCTGAAAATATGCTATAAAAATCCTATTTTTGATAACAATTAATTATGAACAATACAAACATGATTTTGTATAATAAAAATGATGTTTTAGGCATATAAAACATTATGTGATGCATGACGGTAAGTTAGAGTGTTAACACTCAATACTAGACCGCTATTTGTTATCAATTGTTATGTTGATTAATGATTATGATGAATGCTTATTATGGATGATCATGAATAATGAACTAACTGATCAAAATGATTATTGATGATTGAGCCATGAGAGTAATGAATATATTGATAATTATTAAACGATTTGTATTGTTAAACGATATCTAGAAGAAGTCTAAGATATACCTATTAGTTAGTTGATGTTAAGGCTATCTAGACGACCTCTAAAATAGATCTTGTATTAGAATAGGCTTATGAAAACATGAACATTTGATGAATTAGATAAAAACGCATAAATGGGATTCATAGACCAAACTAGAGGATCACTCGTTTGGGAATGCCCGATCCAATGTTGATTAATCGCTATAATGTTGTTGTCTTAACTGACTACAGTTAAGTGTCCGAATCATTTGCCTTAAACTAGTGATAGTTTAAGTGTCTGATTGCCTTAACTGACTACAGTTAAGTGTCCGAAATCAATTGCCTTAAACTAATGATAGTTTAAGTGTCTGATTAATAATTGCCTTTTAAGGATCTGGTTATAGAAATTATGATATGGCCTTAGACTAAGAATAGCTAAGAGCATTATTATGATTTGGCCTTAGACTAAGAATAGCTAAGAGCGTTGTTATGATCTGGCCTTAGATTAAGAATAATTTAAGGGCACGGTCGGAATAATATTTGAATTGAATAAATTGTGTTGATATGAACTGAACATTATCAAAACTGTGAATGACTGAAATGAACATTGTGTGCATGATATCAAATGATTTGATTATGAATTTAGATTCAGTTTATATGGATGTTCGACGCATTAGATATGCTTACTCAGCTTTACCGCTGAGCGTGTAGTGTCTTTTATTTGCTACACACAGGTAAACAGAAAGAACAGTGTGATCCTGGCGGCAGATGAGGCGAGATTGTCTGGATGAATGTGACAAGTTTTGAAATAATTTATGATATGTCAATATTAAAAGCGCTTCCGCAATATTGTTGAATACTCCGTACTGTATATGTTGGGTTAAGGAACCCAAGGGTAGGGAAGAAGAAGGATCAGGATGAAGAAGATCCTTGTGTGGTGTGTGTTGTATTAGCTTCCTTCCTTCCACCCCCCTTTCCTCTTCCAAGAAGAGGAGTATAAATAGGGAGAGACAGGGTTAGGGTTCCGAACAAATGGGTCGGCCCAACAGACTGGGCCGCCCTAAATAATAAATATGCGACTAATGGGCCGGCCCAAATGACTCGACCGCCCATAAATAAATAATTAATAAGCGACTAACGGACCGGTCCAACATACTGGACCGCCCCAACCAATATTATACAAAGATCGGATACCCCCTGTCCAGGGTATCCATCATGAGTCCCCCACTTCTCGAGCCGAGAGGAACTCGAGGTGAAGTGGAAGTAGAACCATAATTCACCACGGAAGGACACCATCTTCCTTGCTATCTGGAGTGCGCCGCCAACTCGCTATCCCGAGCACGGTGAGGTAAGGAAATCGACGCCGTCATTCTAAAGATGTAATGCCAACTCGTTGTCCAGAGTAAGGCGAGGTGAAAGAATCTGCACCCATGGATATGGGGTGCATTGCCGACTAGCTGTCCAGAGCGGCAAAGTGAAAGGGTCTGCACCAATGAGTACGAGGTGCACTGCCGACTCGTTGTCCGGGGCGGCAAAGTAAAAGAAATCGTAGCACCATTGTTGGGTTAAGGAACCCAAGGATAGGGAAGAAGAAGGATCAGGATGAAGAAGATCCTTGTGTGGTGTGTGTTGTATTAGCTTCCTTCCTTCCACCCCCCTTTCCTCTTCCAAGAAGAGGAGTATAAATAGGGAGAGCTAGGGTTAGGGTTCCAAACAAATGGGTCGGCCCAACAGACTAGGCCGCCCAAAATAATAAATATGTGACTAATGGGCCGGCCCAACAGACTGGGCCGCCCATAAATAAATAATCAATAAACGACTAACGGGCCGATCCAACATACTGGACCATACCAACCAATATTATACAAAGATTGGATACCCCCTGTCCACGGTATCCATCAGTATATGTTATGAAAAATATTATTGGGATTAATAAAGTGTGTTTGAAAAGTTTTAAATTTTTACGATTACCAAGTTAAATACTTTAGTCCGAATGGGGCTGCAGACCTGGACGGATTAGGGTGTTACAAACACCATATTTAGTCATATCAAGAACATTTAGGAGGGTGCCAATAAGACTATCACACACATTTTTTCTATGTGCATCACATCAAGACAATGTCTAACAGATAAGCACTCCCAATAAGGTAGTTTCCAAAATATTAATCTTTTCTTCCAAATAAGAGCGTTTGGATCAACTTTCTGTGTCTTACCAAATGTATGGTTTATGTTCTTCAACTTCTCATGCAATGCTTTTCCACTCAATACTTTCAGAGCAACCTCATTTTCTGCTTGACCATTGAAAGCTTTTCTCATGCGACGGTAAGGATATTGACGTATTAAAAATTGGCGATGACCTAGGAAGATTGTTTTTTTCCATTGTTTAGCCACACACTAGAAGTATTCTCCTCACATATCGAACATGCATATTTTCCCTTAATCTTATAATCAGATAGGTTACCGTATGCTGGGTAGTCATTAATTGTCCAAAGAATCATAGCGTGTAACGTGAAGCACTCTTGACGATAAGCATCAAATACCGTGACACCATGAATCCACATTTCCTTCAAGTCATTAATCATTGGGGCTAAGAATACATCAATGTCATTACCCAGTTGTTTAGGCCCAGGTATTAACAATGATAACATGATGTACTTGCGCTTCATGCACAACTCTGGAGGAAGATTGTAAATGACAAGCGATTGATGGTGCTGCAAAATTTTATTGTGCTCTATGTTGTTAATGGTCTCAAATTTTTAATGTTTCCCTCATGGTTTGCCGACTTACTATTTTAATTACTTTGGTTGTATGACTAACACCTCACTCTTATTATTTTCATTGGTTTTTTATTTCTGACTGGAAATTATGTCCTTATATTCAATTTGCTATTCATTGTGGCAGTCTGCCAAGTGCGTAAGCTTTACATTAAAATGTTTTATTTCATGTTTGCTAAGCTATTTCAAAGTGTTATTTGGACACTGTCAGGGATGAATATTAAACTCGAGTCATTGCCTTCTTCTTTTGTCTATGCTTTTAATCTAAAACATTGTGTTTTATTGTATAGATGCTCTAAAGAAAATTTTCAGTTTTAGAATTTATAAATCTGTTCATAGCAGTTTATTAAGAATTTTCGAGCTTGTGCGAAGCATAGGGTAAGATTCTTCATAGGAGTTTGTTAGTTAATCCTTAATTCCCAAGTACTATGTTGCGTACTCAAGCTTCCAAAAGGATTGATCCCGTGAGTACACAATCTCAATCGAAGGTTTCTCCCCTCGTTCCCAAACTCTGGAAATGTGTAGTCAATCGTCATCAACTGTGGGGCATCGGCAGGATGACGTAGGGTGCCATTATCATTTCGCTGCTCTGTGTGTTACACTAGATTCTTAGCGTCCTTTATCAAAGCAAACAGACGCTTGAACCTTTGTATTATCGGAAGGTACCACAAAACCTTAACCGGAGTCTTTTTGGTTTTTTTTTCATATTGTCCTTGTTATGAGTCATTTTGGTTGACTCCTTGTATCTTGGAGCAAAACACTTGGGACATTGGTTGAGATCCTCGAACTCATTTCGATATAAAATGCAATCATTAACACAAGCATGTATCTTCTTGTAGCCCTCACCCATTGGAGACATCATTTTCTTTGCCTCATAAGTGGATGATGGCAATTCGTGTCCATCTTGAAGAAGTTCACCCAACAAACTTAGTAAAGACGTGAAACTTTTGTCACTCCACCCATTTGCTACTTTTAAATTGAACAATTCCAAAACCCCTTTCAAACGTGTAAACATTTTACAACCAGGATACAACGGGCGTTTTGAGCTTCCTACTAAGCTCTCATACATATTACGCTCTTCATCAATGACGACTTCATTAAGAGGAACATCTTGAGTGGCCCCTAACTCATCTTCCATTTCAACCTCAAAATTGTGGATGTCGTGAATATAATCTTCGACTTGATAATGATGAGTATAGCTAGAGCTGCAAGGATTTTCTAACTCTCCATGCCATTTCCATTGCAGGTATGTTGGGTCAAAACCCTTGCGATACACATGTAATCTTATATCTTTAACGCTATCAACCATAAAATGGTTGTGACATAAGTTACAGGGACAATATATTTTTTCCTACTTTTGAATGTTTCTCTACGAAACGAATAAACTCTTCCAAACTAGAACAAAACTCAGGTGATGTACGCGACATATGAATCAAACTTCTATCTATCATATGAATTGCTAAGTAAGAAAGAAGGGAAAATGATTGATACAAAACAATGCACAACAAAATTATTTACACTCATTTTATATATACACAGAAAAATATAAGAAAGTCAGGGAACACAATATTTTATTTCTTATGATGTAACAAAAATCTAGCGGCACTTCTTCATTATACAAATGGTCCTTCTTTACACCATCCTAACCCATTTTTGAAATGCCACCCTCACTAGTAAATGTATTTCATTTTCTTTGACCTATCAAAATTTCGCCAGCATTTCGTAATGGTTCTCCAAGTGCACGATGTAACGTAATTACATATGCACCCGAAGAACACATTTAGGAAACGTCAAACCAAAAAAATGACAGAACAAAGAGAAAGAAATACATTCACTACCTAAGTGAGAGAAGCATTTCAAGAACAGCTCCAAATAGGGAGCTATTTAAAATTTACTTCTAATGAGTAAATTTTAAACGGGTATTTAGGTCGGTCAGTATATGTTATTTCTATATTATAACATCTCAGATCATGTTGAATCAAACAAAAAATAATTAAACGATCTATATTTCAAACACAATCTATATCACAATGTCACATTTCAACTTAAACATAAACACAAAAGCAATTGAAATATATAGTAAATTATATTAACCTAATGCAAAAATATATAAACAAATAATAGTATAAATAAACATTTAAAGATAAAAAATTAAAGAGAATACCTTAAAAAAGGCAAGCAAGGCACGGCGTGGGGTAGAGGAGGCGAGGGAAAATGACGCGAGACACGGGGCCCAAGGTACGGGGTAGCAGGGCACGAGGCGGCAGCAAGCACGGCGACAGCAAGGATGGAGGGTGTTTTAACAGGCTCTTTTGCATCGGTTATTCCTAATAACCGATTCAAAAGCTTATTTGAATCGGTTATAAGGAATAACCGATGCAAATGCTTATTAGCTTTTGAATCGGTTATTCCTAATAACCGATTCAAATAACCTTTTGAATTGGTTATTAGAAATAACTGATTCAAGTGCTAAGCGGTACACAAAGTTTTTTTGCCATTTAAATTGTTTGTTTTGCTCACTGATGCAAATGGGGGGATTTATTTGGTCGTGTTTGTAGTAGTGTGGTAAAGAGTAGGGACTCACGGTGGTTTCATTTGTTGGATCGAAAGGCGGAGCAGCATCAAGTTTCACACGGGAGAGGATTATGTGGAGGCAGACTAGTAGAGAGGATATAGGACGAGAGGGGTGGGTGGAGGGCAGTTTAGGAAAGTCAAAACATTTTTCATTTCACATAAATTTACGCACCGAGTCAAAGCGGGAAGACACGAGGGCAAAACCATTTAGATTTCCTAATCTATGGCGTAATCATGAGTCTTTCTACACTTTGATAGAGAATAAATGGCCCACTTATCACTCTCCAAGAAGTATGAGGGGCTTAGCTCTAGAGTTGAAATTTCTCAAGGAGGATGTTAAATTATGGAATAAGGAAATTCATGGATATATCTTTCATAACGTCAAAGTTGCTTAAGAGGAGGGTGACATAGTAGCATAAAAATATGACATGGAACCATCCGGAACGAACACTACAACAACTAATTATCCAAATGCTAAGCGTATTCTTGTGAGTAAAAATGAGGCAAAATATGGGTACCAAAAATCACACATTAAATGTATCAGGCAAGGTGAATGCAACATCAAATACCTTCACTCATATGTTAAAGGAAGAGGATCAAGGCTTAACATTAACTTCATCAAAGAAGAAGATAACAAAGTTCATAAATCAAAATATGATATAGCAAACAACTCTGTTAAATACTTCGAGTCCCTCTATCGTGGAGAAGACAATGCTCAACCTAGTTTCTTTCACACATCCAGTGACACAACATATTCTAGTCGTGTTTGATGACTCAGATAATCATCTTATTGTACAGCTCCCAGATCTGGATGAGGTAAAGAAACCTGTCTAAAAGGTAATATCCCGGGAGCAAACTACTTTTCTAAAAGGTAAAGGTACTGAGGACCAAATCTTGTTGGTTCAAGAATTAGCTCATTATTTGGATAGAAATAAAGACGGAGGCAATGTTATTTTAAATTTCGATATGGCGAAAGCATTTGACAAGGTAAGTTGGGCTTATTTGCTGACTATTTTGGCGAAAATGGCGTTTTCTCAAAATGCTATTAATTTGTTCATGGAAAATCTAGAAGAAACAAAACTCTCTATAGTTATTAATGGTTGCACCAGCCATGGCTTTTTCAAGATGGAAAGGGGTGTTAAACAGGGTGATCCCCTTTCACCCCTCCTATTTATTCTTGGCAGCGAAGGGTTTAGTTTCTCTATTAATATGTTTTTTCTACCAACTATTTGAAGGCTTTTAACTCGGGTAGAAGCATTATTGTTAGTCATCTTGGTTGGTAATGATCTTGTGATTTTCTTAAGTGCTAATCATAAAATTATTTTTAGATTCATGTCAATATTGCATGTATATTTAAAGGATCCTGGTCATGAGGTGAATCTTCAAAAGAGCCAAGCTTACATTATGGGTAGGCATAGAGTGACTTTTATTGAAAGGGCTTTGCAAATGCCAACAGATTTTCTCCCCTTCATTTATCGGGAGCCACTATTTACAAAGGGAAACTGAGAAGAGCTCATTGTAAAAATATTATCCAATATTTTGAGCATCTTATTGACTCATGGTATTCAAAGGTCCTCAATTATCCAGGTAGGCTTGTACTGATTAACCACATGCACTCCTCAATCCCATTATATCATATGGTGGCACACACACTACCTAAAGCTGTCATCCATCTCCTTCATAGTAAAATGGAAATATTTCTTTGGGTGCCAAAGATGGTAAAAATAAACATCGTTTGGTCTCATGGGATAAAGTGTGTGTCCCTAAGAATGAGGGATGCCTTGGGATTAGAAATATTTTTCATATTGAAAAAATTATACGCTTAAATTAGGGTGGAAATTTAACTAGTCTAGCAATCATTGGGTTGATTTCATGAAGAGTAAGTATACAAGTGTTAATATTCCTAATTAAGATAGCACTTGGATCATTGATTCGGGTGCCTCATGTCATCTCACACCACATCTGGAGTTCTTCTCATCTTACACTAATGGTGACTTTGGCTATGTCAAGATGGGGAAGGCAGACAAATCATCTAAGATTATTGGGATGGGCACTGTTTGTTTGAAGACTAACACTGGTTGCAGGTTGACCCTCAGAGATGTCAGACATGTTCCAAAGTTTCGGTTCAACCTCATTTCAGCTGGAGGACTTGACGGAGATGGTTATGTTAGCCGCATTGGTGAAGGAAAGTGGAAGCTCACTAAAGGTTCTTTAATCGTGGCCCGAGGTAAGATAGAGAACAAGATTTACGTGATGCAAGCAAAGATATGCAGAGGAGATCAGAATATTGCGCCCTCCACGGAGACATCGCACAAAAAGCTTGGTCACATGCTTGAGAGTTGTCAGAGTATCCTCCTTGAAGGTGACATTCCTTTTCCTACCATTCAATCAGATCATGGGGGAGAAGATGGAGAGCAATGTTGTGGTGATGATGTTGCTCGTGATGGTGATGTACTTGAGCCACCTCATATTGAGCATGTAGTTTCGCCACAGAAGGATCCTCAAATGCTTATATTTGAGAGAGATTGCTATCGGGAAGAAGTGAAGAAGGTGCACCGACAAGAGTGGGTTCAAGCCAAGCGAGATGGGGTTATATCCTTGCTTGATGGACGTGGTCATTCCCTGGTAAAGTTGCATGGAAGCAAGCGAGCACCCAAGAGCCATTGGGTGTTCAAGTTGAAGAGAAGAGAGCATTGCTCACAACCTACAGACTTGGCGCAGTTGTTTGTGAAAGGATTGTTTGATATTTATCATCATTGAGTTTTACCACCATGTAGGAGTGAGGGGGATATTTGTTGGGGTATCCCTCCTACATGGAGGAAGGAGTTCCTAAACAATACATTTAGTGTTAAAAATGTAATTGGTTTAGAGGTGGTTATTATTATAATAATAATAATATTTATTATTATTATAATAAAGAAAAGAAAAAAAAGAATGGGAATGGTCAAAGTGGGGGTTGCCACTTTATGGAAAAGGAAAAAGCCTTTTGTTTTGGCTTCTCAAGAACAGAGAGCAGTGGAACAGCGCAGGAAACAGAGAGGAAAAATAGAGAGAGCCGAGAGAAGGAAGAAGAGAGAAAAAGAGAGGTGCATCCTGGTTTTGTGCTCCGATCGACGACCAAACGAGCTCTGATTGGGATGAAATTTTAGTATGTTGTTCCTCACATCCTCTTCTTCATATCCAACGGTGGGATTGTTGTTTTGATCTCTCGATGTGGGTAAAACTGCCTCTGTTTATTGCTGCGTTTATTTGGGGATTTCTCACTTTTGAGTGAAAATTATTGTTGTTTGGTGATCCAAGTTATTACTTGATGATTGTGTGCACCTCTAATTGATTTAGAGAGGATTCTTGGTGTACCCACTGATTTTTCTTGGTGATTAGTGGAAGGCTTCGTGGTTTTTTCCCCGATTTGGGGTTTCCACGTTAAATCTTGGCGTTCGTTTATCGCTTGATTGATTGGTTGTTGTTGTGTTTGCTATTCTTGATCGGTCATATGATTTTGCCCATTTTGACAACACAAAAACGGGAAAATTTTTAATTGCTTCCGCTAAAAAATTGAGGTGATTTTCCCAACAATCTCGTGGGTAATCGGGACGGCCCTCAACACTAGGTTACATGCTGAGAAGGAAATTGGAGTATCCTTTGCCACTAATGATGTTCATAGAACGATACATTGTTAGAATAAGTGCCCTTCACTAGAGGGGGGTGAATAGTGAGGCACGAGAATGTTTATAAATTTTCGCGGAATAAAAATCGCAGGGATAAAGTAAAGAGCGGAATAAAAAGGAGTAAAGAGAGCACACCAAGATTTACCTTGGTTCACCACAACTTGTGGCTAATCCAGCCTCCCGAGAGACTCTCTCGAGCTACACTACTTCTGTTAAGCTTACGGGTTCTTAACAAACCGTTACAACCTGAGAACTCGAGTCCTACGAGCCTCAATACACTTGCTCGGAGATACCGCACTCCAAGACTTCAACCCGAAGTAAAATACATTTCCTTCGTACAACCAAGGGAAACAAGCTTCCCTAAACGTGTTTACAACACTAAGAACACTCAAGAACAAGACTCTCTTTAAGAGTAGATGTTGAGTAAACTATATACGCTCAAGAACAACTCAAACTTCACAAATTGGCTCTAGAAAGCTATGGAAAATAATGTTGTTTGGATGCAATGATAATATGAATAAAGTGAAGTAAATTGATGAGAAAAGCAGACCCAAACACCCCTTTTTATAGTGCCGAAATAGGCTCCAACGGACCAATACATTAAAAGGGTGATTGGCTTGATTTATGGGATTGAATAAATTTGGGATCTGCAGGATATTGGCTTCCCATCGATGTTTGGAACTTACCCATCGCTGGTAAGCCAATTTTCCTTCAGTTTTGAAGCCAACGATTACCTACCCATCGATGGGTAGATGCTTCCCATCGCTGGGTGGGAGGTTGACTTTCAAATAAGGAAAGAATCAGCCTTAAATGACTCGCAACGGTCATGCCTAACCATCGATGGTTAAGCCTTCCCATCGCTGGGTTCCCATCGATGGGTAAAGCTTCCCATCGCTGGGTAAGGGCATTCTGCCTTGTGGTAATGTTGCACCAAGGCTTTAACAGCGATGGGTAGAACTTCCCATCGCTGTTTGGCATGGTTCTGGAAATCAGTTTCGTTGAGGGACTGCTTACCCATCGATGGGAAGATCTTCCCATCGCTGGGTGGCATGATTCTGGAATCCCGGGATCACTTACCCATGCATGGGTGGAATCTACCATCGCTGGGTAGATGGCTAGCCCAGAACCATGGCCTAGCTGACCGGCGCTGAAACCCGACCGAAATATGCAAAGTTCTCCAAAGTAAAAACTAAGTATATAAAACACTTATTTAATGTATTTTGATGTCAAAACAAGATTTGTAAGTTTAAAACCACGTCGTTAAGGTAAAAACCACGGTTGACCAAGTCAACACCGTACACGGGTGGTTTTCACCAAAAGACAAAACCGAAAGGTGTTTTTCATGATGTTTTGATTGGAGAACCATTTAAATTCATTCAAAAACAATTCCCATACAAAAAGACTAGAAAACCACTTCATTTAAGTAAAAACCACGGCTAGCTAAGTTAATGCCATTTTACATGGTTTTTATCAAACGACAAAAAACGAAAGGTGGTTTTTGAAGTGTTTTTGATGAAAAACTATTTAAATATGCCCAGAAGTAAAAACCAGTCATAAAAAGTTGAAAACCATTTGGTTAGTTCGGACCCTAAAAACCAACGCCGAAAAACTGAATGCCGAATGCCGGTTTCTGAAACCCGAACGCCGGATGGCTTGGTTTTTGGTTTGGGCGAACACCAAGTGTTTTTAATGTTTTATACATCTTTGAAAAACATTTTTATGATGTGTGAAATGCATTGAAAAGAATTTTAGCCTAAAGAGCCAAGGTGTAAAGATTGGGTCGGTCTTGATCACAATAAAGACCGACTCAACGATGCTAAGACTAAGGTCTTCGTTCTTGGTCTTCGTTTGGCTCTTGTTCTCTTTCTTATCATCTTTGGTTCTCGCCTTGTATATTCAATGACTTGTCTCGTTCACGGCGGTTTGGCATTATCAAAACCTGTCATAACAACGAACGCGGCTTTAGTACGAAAACGTGATAAACCCGTGTTTCAACATACATCACTGTTGGAACACGGGTTTACGCCTATGTCGTACTAAACCGTGTTCGTTTCATGACAGGTTTTGATAATGCCAAACCGCCATGACAATAACAAGGTTAAATTGAGCAAAACCAAGGCGAAGGAACATGGCATGATAAACTGAGAATTGAGAACCAAGAACCAAGAACGAAGACTTAGGAATTAATTGAGTCGGTCTTAATGTGATCAAGACCGGCACAAAGTTCAAACCTTGGCTCTCGAGGCTCGTTTCATTAAAATACTCTTTTGCATACTCCAAAATGTTTCTCATAAGTTTTAAACAAGCCTAAAACACTTGGTGTTCGCCCAAACCAAAAACCTGTTAGAATAAGTTCCCTTCACTAGAGGGGGGGTGAATAGTGAGGCACGAGAATGTTTATAAATTTTCACAGAATAAAAATCGCAAGGATAAAGTAAAGAGCGGAATAAAAAGGAGTAAAGGGAGCACACCAAGATTTATACTGGTTCACCACAACGTGTGGCTAGTCCAGTCTCTCGAGAGACTCTCTCGAGCTACACTACTTCCGTTAAGCTTACGAGTGCTTAACAAACCGTTACAACCTGAGAACTCGAGTCCCACGAGCCTCAATACACTTGCTTGGAGATACCGCACTCCAAGACGTCAACCCGAAAGAAAATACCTTTCCTTCGTACAACCAAGGGAAACAAGCTTCCCTAAACGTGTTTACAACACTAAGAACACTCAAGAAAGAGACTCTCTTTAAGAGTAGATGTTGAGTAAACTATATACGCTCAAGAACAACTCAAACTTCACAAAATGGCTCTAGAAAGCTATGGAAAATAATGTTGTTTGGATGCAATGATAATATTAATAAAGTGAAGTCAATTGATTGGAAAAAGCAGACCCAAACACCCCTTTTTATAGTGCCAAAGTAGGCTCCAACGGACCAATACATTAAAGGGGTGATTGGCTTGATTTATGGGATTGAATAAATTTGGGATCTACAGGATATTGGCTTCCCATCGATGTTTGGACTTACCCAACGCTGGTAAGCCAATTTTCCTTCAGTTTTGAAGCCAACGGTCACCTACCCATCGATGGGTACAAGCTTCCCATCGCTGGGTGGGAGGTTGACTTCCAAACAAGGAAAGAATCAACCTTAAATGACTTCCAACGGTCATGCCTTCCCAGCCATGGGTATGCCCTCCCATCGCTGGGTTCCCATCGATGGATAAAAGTTTCTCATCGCTAGGTAAGGGCATTCTGCCTTGTGATAATGTTGGACCAAGGCTTGAACAGCGATGGGTAGAACTTCCCATTGCTATTTGGCATGGTTCTGGAAATCAGTTGGGCTGAAGGCTGCTTACCCATCGCTGGGTAGAATGATTCGGGAATCCCGGGATCACTTACCCATGGATAGGTGATATCTACCATCGCTGGGTAGATGGCTAGCCCAGAACCATGGCTTAGCTGACCAGCGCTAAAACCCGACCAAAAAATGCAAAGTTTTCCAAAGTAAAAACTAAGTATTTAAAACACTTATTTAATGTATTGTGATGTCAAAACAAGATTTTTAAGTTGAAAACCACATCGATAAGATAAAAATCACTGTTGACCAAGTCAATCCCGTACACGGGTGGTTTTTACCAAAAGACAAAACTGAAAGGTGGTTTTCATGATGTTTTGATTGGAGAAGCATTTAAATGCATTCAAAAACAATTCCCACACAAAAATACTTGAAAACCACTTCATTTAAGTAAAAACCACATCTAGCCAAGTTTACGCCGTTTTGCATGGTTTTTATCAAACGACAAAAAACGAAAGGTGGTTTTTGCAGTGTTTTTGATGGAAAACTATTTAAATGTGCCTAGAAGTAAAAACCAATCATAAAAAGTTGAAAACCACTTGGCTGGTTCGGACGCCAAAAACCAACGCCGATAACCGAATGCCGAACGCCGGTTTCTGAAAACCAAACGCCGGTTTCCGAAAGCCGAACCCTGGATGTCTTGGTTTTTGGTTTGGGCGAACACCAAGTGTTTTTAATATGTTTCATCATGTTTGAAAATAATTTTGATGATATGTAAAATGCAATAAAAAATGTTTTAGCCTAAAGAGCCAAAGTGCAAAGCTTGGGTCGGTCTTGATCACATTGTGACCGACTCAACGACGCTAAAGACTACGGTCTTCGTTCTTGGTCTCTTTTAGCTCTTGTTCTCTAGCTTTCTTCTTATATTTATTTCTCGCCTTGTATATTCAACAACTTGTCTCGTTCACTGCGGTTTGGCATTATCAAAACTTGTCATAAAAACGAACACGACTTTTGTACGAACAAGCGATAAACCCGTGTTTCAACAAAACCAAGCAATCCGGCATTTGGTTTTTAGAAACCGACGTTCGGCATTCGGTTATCGTCGTTGGTTTTTGGCGTCCAAACCAACCAAGTGGTTTTCAACATTTTATGTTTGGTTTTTACTTCTGGGCATATTTAAATAGTTCTCCAACAAAAACGCTTCAAAAAGCACCTCTCGTTTTTGGTCGTTTACAAAAACGCTTCAAAAACCACCTCACGTGGTTTTTAAGATGTTTTACCTTATTTCTTAGCAAAATGCATTAAAAAATGTTTTCAATACTTGGTTTCTATTTTGGAGAACTTATATTTTTGACATCGGCTAACGGCATGACAAAACAAACCATGGGTCTGGCTAAACCAACCCAACAACGACGTTGGAGTAACCAACAATGCTGTCAGGCATGGGTAGCTGAAAACCATGGTTTGGCGTCAAGTCTTCCAACAGCGATGTTGGTGTTTGGACATCGTTGTTGAGCCAAGGTTGGGTTTCCAGAAACATCTAGAACAACGATGTAGACTACACTACATCGCTGTCTAACCTAAGCAAAAAAGAAATGCCTTTAGCAGAAAGTTTTTGGACAGCGTTGTTGACCCAGCAACAGCGATGTCAGGCCAATTCCTCAACCTTCAAAGTTAGGCCTGAACAGCGATGTTCAAGTAATGAAAATCGATGTAGGGACCTGACCGTTGGAAGGAATTTATGGCTAAAACTTTCCTTATTTGGAAGTCAACAGCCAAAATAGCGATGTAGGGTTTTTAGACATCACTATTGGCTTGACCGTTGCTTCCCATTTTTCAAAAACCAAGCCTAGAACAGCGATGTCCAAGCCATGGACAACATTGTCTAGGGGATTTTCAGCAGATCCAATTTTAATCAAATCCCACAAATTGTGCCAATCACCCCTTAAATGTTTTGATCCGTTGGAGCCTATTTTGGCACTATAAAATGGGGTGTTTGGGTCTGTTTCACACATAACATTACTTCACAACTCCTGTTCTTTCATTGCATATCATTCATACATTATTCATAGCTTTTCGAGAGCCATTTTTGTGAAGTTCGTGTTGTGATCTTGAGCGTATTACTTTACTCATATTAACTCTTTTGAGAGAGCCTTGTTCTTGAGTGTTCTTAGTGTTTATAGACGTTAAGGGAAGTTTGTTTCCCTTGGTTGTACGAAGGAAAGGTGTTTTTCCTTCGGGTTGAAGTCTTGGAGTCTGGTATCTCCGAGCAAGTGTTGTTGAGGCTCGTGGGACTCGAGTTCTCAAGTTGTAACGGTTTGTTAAGCACCCGTAAGCTTAACGGAAGTAGTGTAGCTCGAGAGAGTCTCTCGGGAGACTGGATTAGCCACACGTTGTGGTGAATGAGTATAAATCTTGGTGTGCTCCCTTTACTTTTTCTATGCTCTTTACTTTTCACGTTCTTATTTTTTTAATCCTGTGACTTCTACGATCAAACACTATTCACCCCCTCTAGCGTTGGTCACTTATTCTAACAATTGGTATCACATCCTAACTCGCATCCAAACTTAACCGTTTAAGAGAAAAGCGATCATGGGTTCTCCTTCTAGAAATTTATATGCAGGAATAGGTGAAGGGAAATCAACCACACGACCACCTCTTTTTTATGGAACCAATTATACATATTGGAAAGAACGAATGAGAATCTATATTCGTTCCACAAACTTCCAATTATGGTTGGTTATCAAAAACGGGGAAGAGGTGCCGATGAAGAAAGTCGGAGACAAGTTGATCCCCAAGACCGAAGATGAATTTGATGCCGAGGACATCAAAAAGGTCGAGAAATATACCAAGGCAATAAACATGCTTTATTGTGCCGTAAATCCTGATGATTACCGCAAAATCTCCTCCTGCTCAACCGCCAAGGAGATGTGGGATAAACTTGAGGTGACGTACGAAGGAACGGACCAAGTACGTGAAGCCAAGATCGACTTCCTCACTCAAGAGTATGAGATGCTCAGGATGAAGGAGCACGAGAAGATCGATGGCATGTTCGACCGATTTTCCAAAATTGTTAACGATCTTCATGCGTTGAAAAAGACTTACACCGACAGGGATCTTGTACGAAAGATCTTACGGAGCTTGACATTCGAATGGTGATCTAAGGCCGATGCCATGTATGAGTCAATCGGCACATCAAATGTCACCATCGACGGTTTAAGAGATAACTTAAAAACATATGAATCTACTATACTTAATTCGTCTTTGAATGACCAGAGAAAAGGCATATATAGCATTAAAAGCCTCCAAAGAACCGACAATGAATGACTCAAGCGACGAAGATGAAGTCAAGC